>NQII01000569.1:391672-448776 GCA_002778355.1 Clitarchus hookeri
TTTTTCTGAGCGAGGAGCCATTCTCTGGCTCCGAGCAACATCTTGTTTCCAAATTATTCACCTTCGTTTGACTGTCAACTATGATTATTTTTTTCTCCTGCTGTATCATTTCACTTTGCTCTTGTTTCTAGAATTTTCCAGTTCATGCTGTCTTTCTACTTCATGCTCTGTCATTCCATGTCAGCCATCTTTGATTCCATTTTTCTTAGTCACCTACGTTCCACCCTGCCATCTTGCAATTATGCTCTTTCATTTCTTCTCACCTTGGTTGCCTACTATTTACTCGGTTCCATCGAACCACCATCTTGGATTTTATTTTATTATGCTCTATCTATAAATTCACCTCATGCTCTATCATTCCACATTGATTTAGTCACCTGATGATTACTGATTCTGTCAAATGTGCTTCACCCTAGTCATCTTTGCACCACCTTGCCGTCTTGCTTTGCCTGTCGACGACCTAATTTATTACTCTCTGTAGGTGGCCATCTTAGATTTAATTCTCACCATCTTGAGTAAAATCACTACTATCATCTCGTTTCTCTATAACTCATCTTCGTTCGACTCCACCAACTTGGGTTATATTACTTCCACCACTTTTGATTATGTTATATGACCTCGGCCTTTAACCATCAATATATTTCAATTTAGTTTAACATTTGTATTTACTAAAAAAAATTATTGTGGTGTATTATAGCAGGACCAGTCATGTAGAAATTATGTAGGACCTCTCTTCACAATATACTGCACTGAAGCAGATATGGACAGACCAGGCTCGACTTTATTCCTCCCTCCAAGTCTCAGGTTCAAATTTCTACCACTTAAACCGCATACTTCCAAGCTTATTGCATCCAAACTACTGAGAATGTATTACAATGTTAAGTCACTCTCATATCTTGTGCACTTCATTTCATCATGCACCTCTGCTACCATAGCATTGATAAACACTAAAATTCCGCATAATTTTTTAAAATTTTTAATATCGTTCTCACTTAGTACCAACATGTAGTGGCAGATCTGAAAACCAAGGCTATCATATTCCATATAACAGGGAAGCAGGCATGCTGGGATAGGATACACAACCAACAAGAAATAAAACATTTTTGATTATTAATTGAAAACGTATATATTTTTTTCTCATTCAAANTAGGATACACAACCAACAAGAAATAAAACATTTTTGATTATTAATTGAAAACGTATATATTTTTTTCTCATTCAAACTACAAACATAAAAACATAATCCATACATTCTCCACACCATTGATGTAGTGTCTTTCCGGCAACATGCTCACTTTTCACGCAATGCATAAAATNTAATCCATACATTCTCCACACCATTGATGTAGTGTCTTTCCGGCAACATGCTCACTTTTCACGCAATGCATAAAATCTGCTCGTATGCAGCTAAAGTCAGTCCACGCTAGCAGGTGTCCGACCAGAACCCTTGACCATATATTCTTCTTTATGACAAAGTTTTTTTTCAAGGCCTCTACAGCCGCTGGAATGCTATCAACAATGTACAATGCTTAATTCGCAGTCTTAAATGCTCGTCGCGTATGTGGGAGGCAAGTACTCTAGCCACTAAACCACCGCGGCCCATTTGAGCGTATAATAATTTTTAAAATTTATCACTGTAGTAAGGATTGGGGCACTTAATTAAATTCAATTAATGTGAATTAAGTCATTATCAAGTTTAACAAAACTATCCGTTTTTAACTGTTTCCAAGTATTCTATAAAAAACTAAACAAGAGAAACGAAGTATTCTGGATGTGAATATTTATATGCTTACGTAGCCACAGACTTCGGCTGTCCAATTGCTGGAATCAGCACACAAAGATAAATGCTGACTTAGATTATATTAAAATACTAAACTGATAAAAATGAATGCGGGAGTTACAGTGATATCGCACCGGGTATTGTGTAGTTGTTACAATTCATGAAATACCATTTTAAAGTTTGTTTTTCCTTNAAAAAGCCAATACAGGGCCAAGGGGTCAGGGATCGGTGCTGCGATGCCAGCCACCGACATTTATTACCCTGTTTTCCCCTCACAATTTTCCTTTTATCCGTGAAAAACACTAAATATTTCCATATAATTTCACTCAAAATTTGCTTTTCACCCTCAAAACTTCCGTTTTCCTATCAAAATCTCCCTTTCCCCCTCAAAATTTCTCGTTGTTCCCTCAAAAAGCACCTCTCCCCCCCATGTGCAAAAACGACTCCCCTCCCAAGGCCTTTTTCATTCAATTCAGGGGAATGGTTTTCACCCTCAAAAAGTAGCACTTTACCTCGAAATCACCCTTTTCTTTTTCTGAGCGAGGAGCCATTCTCTGGCTCCGAGCAACATCTTGTTTCCAAATTATTCACCTTCGTTTGACTGTCAACTATGATTATTTTTTTCTCCTGCTGTATCATTTCACTTTGCTCTTGTTTCTAGAATTTTCCAGTTCATGCTGTCTTTCTACTTCATGCTCTGTCATTCCATGTCAGCCATCTTTGATTCCATTTTTCTTAGTCACCTACGTTCCACCCTGCCATCTTGCAATTATGCTCTTTCATTTCTTCTCACCTTGGTTGCCTACTATTTACTCGGTTCCATCGAACCACCATCTTGGATTTNAATTATGCTCTTTCATTTCTTCTCACCTTGGTTGCCTACTATTTACTCGGTTCCATCGAACCACCATCTTGGATTTAATTTTATTATGCTCTATCTATAATTTCACCTCATGCTCTATCATTCCACATTGATTTAGTCACCTGATGATTACTGATTCTGTCACATGTGCTTCACCCTAGTCATCTTTGCACCACCTTGCCATCTTGCTTCGCCTGTCGACGACCTAATTTATTACTCTCTGTAGGTGGCCATCTTAGATTTAATTCTCACCACCTTGAGTAAAATCACTACTATCATCTCGTTTCTCTATAACTCATCTTCGTTCGACTCCGCCAACTTGGGTTATATTACTTCCACCACTTTTGATTATGTTATATGACCTCGGCCTTTAACCATCAATATATTTCCATTTAGTTTGACATTTGTATTTACTAAAAAAAATTATTGTGGTGTATTATAGCAGGACCAGTCATGTAGAAATTATGTAGGACCTCTCTTCACAATGTACTGCACTGAAGCAGATATGGACAGACCAGGCTCGACTTTATTCCTCCCTCCAAGTCTCAGGTTCAAATTTCTACCACTTAAACCGCATACTTCCAAGCTTATTGCATCCAAACTACTGAGAATGTATTACAATGTTAAGCCACTCTCATATCTTGTGCACTTCATTTCATCATGCACCTCTGCTACCATAGCATTGATAAACACTAAAATTCCGCATAATTTTTTTAATTTTTAATATCGTGCTCACTTAGTACCAATATGTAGTGGCAGATCTGAAAACCAAGGCTATCATATTCCATATAACAGGGAAGCAGGCATGCTGGGGTAGGATACACAACCAACAAGAAATAAAACATTTTTGATTATTAATTGAAAACGTATATATTTTTTTCTCATTCAAACTACAAACATAAAAACATAATCCATACATTCTCCACACCATTGATGTAGTGTCTTTCCGGCAACATGCTCACTTTTCACGCAATGCATAAAATTTGCTCGTATGCAGCTAAAGACAGTCCACGCTAGCAGGTGTCCGACCAGAACCCTTGGCCATATATTCTTCTTTATGACAAAGTTTTTTTTTTCAAGGCCTCTACAGCCGCTGGAATGCTATCAACAATGTACAATGCTTAATTCGCATTCTTAAATGCTCATCGCGTATGTGGGAGGCAAGTAGTCTAGCCACTAAACCACCGCGGCCCATTTGAGCGTATAATTAATTTTTAAAATTTATCATTGTAGTAAGGATTGGGGCACTTTATTAAATTCAATTAATGTGAATTAAGTCATTATCAAGTTAAACAAAACTATCCGTTTTTAACTGTTTCCAAACATTCTATAAAAAACTAAACTATAGAAACGAAGTAATTCTGGATAAGAATATTTATATTCTTACGTAGCCACAGACTTCGGCTGTCCTATTGCTGTAATCAGCACACAAAAAATGAATGCTGACGTCGATTATATTACAATACTAAACTGATAAAAATTAATGCGGGAGTTACAGTGATATCGCACCGGGTATTGTGTAGTTGTTACAATTCATGAAATACCATTTTAAAGTTTGTTTTTCCTTGTGTCAGAAAACACCAAGCTGCTACCCCCCTTTTGGAGAAGTGGGTGGCGGGGGAGGTGGGCTTGAATGAGCGACTCGCCAGACGGGGTAAGTTCTGCTAGAGCCAGCACTACACACTCTCTGCGAGCACTAGAGGCGGTCCTTGAACGCAACACCGATGACGTCACACACGCCCTCGCCACGGCAGACACGCCACCTTCTTGACCGACTAGCTTAATAAATCGCCCGAGCTGGCCAGCGTCACGCGTGTTAAGAGCCGTGACCTCTACTCTTCTTCGCGTCTGCCCGCCACGGCTGGGCGCGGAGCCAACGCAGAGACAATCCTCGACTAACGAAACACTAAGTTCCAGCACTCGTCGAATATAAGACACACCCCAATTCCACCTTTAACTAGGGACACTCGAATTTCGCGAAAGGTTTTGAAAACTAGCTGTATTTCAAAACAGTTTAGCACTTCTATACTTCCGTTAAAACTAGCTGCATTTCAAATGACTTTAGCACTTCTATTCTTCCGTTATTGAATGTTTTTAACAGTTCTGTTTCTTACATATCTGTCCGCGAATCACATACCTTCAGTACCGGAGAGTTCTTATTCTGATTGGCTATAATTTCGTCTCACTGAACACACGCAGCCAATAAACAGTTAAACGCTGCAGACGTGCTTGTGAGTTATTGAAATCTAGTACGCGCAGAAATATTTTCCCGAAATTCGTGTGTCTCTACCTATAACCTGTTCACGACTGATTTTGAACTCAACATTTGAAAAGCTTCCATGCCCATGTTCACGGTAAACTGAGCACTTTGAAAGCCCTGTTTAACCACTTAACATATTATCCCGAGTATACTCGTTCACGCCTGACATGTTACAAACCAGGTAAAATCATGGTCAGTCCTGTGTAAGTCCAGAAGCTAGCACCAATAGAGACAGCGCCTTTCCCTGGGTTATGCTATTGGTTGCTGATGACACACCAACTCTTATATAATTGGTTGCTTCTTGCGGCATGGATCTACTGGAAACGTTTTCATGGGTTGCACAGTGTCAGTTGTTATAAGAAGTTCGCACGTACTTTTCACGCCATCAATTTCCATTTTCTCAACATATGAAAAGAAAAATTAATGTGTACGTTAAAGGGTTAAGATCTATGTACTTGTATGCACATATTGTATTCTTCTACCAAATGTATAATTAACATTGCCATGGGCCTGATCACTTTATTCATGTGACGGTAACGTGAAACTGTAAAATTCTTAGATAAGTAACTATTTTACAAATTTTCTAATTCTTACACTTATGTGCATCAAATGAAATTAAAAGAAATGATTTCAGCAGTCACAAATGTTTACTTTATATTTTTTATTCAACGCTTAGACGTGGAACTCCTTTCTCCTCAGTCGTTGCCAACTTTTCTAGAAGCACGACAGTCGGCGTGCCTGTTAAAATATACGCACGTTAGGGCAGTGACATTTTTCAAAGGTTGATTTCAAAAGTGCTCACTTTACCGCGAACAGCCTTTACGTGCATATCAGTTACCGGGCGCACTGGCTAGCATGCGCCCAGTAAAGTTGGCAACGCTGGAGAGAAAATTTATGACTGGGGCCACATGTTTTACACGAAAATATTCCAAAGCAGATTGTACTCCAAAACACTTTAGTTCAGGTTCACATTTGTGATTGGATGATTTTAACTGTGACGCGTTTTAGGTGTCTGCCCGCGAATCACAGACATGCCGTGTTGAAGTAACTTAACTCTTGTTNTATATTTTTTATTCAACGCTTAGACGTGGAACTCCTTTCTCCTCAGTCGTTGCCAACTTTTCTAGAAGCACGACACTCGGCGTGCCTGTTAAAATATACGCACGTTAGAGCAGTGACATTTTTCGAAGGTTGATTTCAAAAGTGCTCACTTTACCGCGAACAGCCTTTACGTGCATATCAGTTACCGGGCGCACTGGCTAGCATGCGCCCAGTAAAGTTGGCAACGCTGGAGAAAAATTTATGACTGGGGCCACATGTTTTTCACGAAAATATTCCAAAGCAGATTGTACTCCAAAACACTTTAGTTCAGGTTCACATTTGTGATTGGATTATTTTAACTGTGACGCGTTTTAGGTGTCTGCCCGCGAATCACAGACATGCCGTGTTGAAGTAACTTAACTCTTGTTNATTTTAACTGTGACGCGTTTTAGGTGTCTGCCCGCGAATCACAGACATGCCGTGTTGAAGTAACTTAACTCTTGTTAGCCCAGTCGAGTAAGAGCAGTCGTTTTCGTAAAAATACTTGGCCAATAACACAACAAAGGTTGCAACAGTGCAGTAAGACTATTGAGGTCTAATTTGCTCCAAAATATTCTCGCGAAAACTGGATGGCCCTAACGATGACAGAGTGTAAGTCGGGCTACACTTAAAATGAAAATTTCTACGCTGATGATAACAGAATTAGTGTGGTTGAAGTTTCATTGTTTTGTTAATGCTTACCAGGATCTAAAAATAACTTTATAACACATAAATAGTGATTTTCGCTAGTAAAAATTAATAATCGTTACATGAAAACTGAAATGGACAATATATGCTGCATTGCCTAGTGAAAATGAAAGGGTATTTGATTGGGAGACAATAAATTCGGCTCTCCATTGGCTAACAGACAGCCAGTATTAACTTTATTAAGAGAAGTAGGCGTGTCAAATTTCGTTCGAACCAATAGAACGACGGTAAGTGGGATATCAAAGAACAACATAAATATTTTCCCTATAATGGCTGATGTAAGTGACACAATTACAGTTCATCTTAAATGACATTAAATTTGTAGTGTGTGTAGAGTGTTAAAGTTGAATAAGAAGCGTTAGGTAAACATCTATGAACACTGAAATTATAATATTTGGCTTTCTATTGTTTAAATGTATGTAACTGTAAGAATTAGAACATTTGTAACAGTATTAACGTTTTTTTTTTAATAATTCCAACTTTCTCTTGACCTGCTTATAAATAGCGACCCAGAAAATTTGCGGATTCATTCGGCAACAAGCTAGACTCCACAATCCTCTGTGCGTTCGAACATCAGTTAGTAGTTCATTGGCGGTTGCGCCGGCTAAACCCCAGAACACGTAGCTCGATATTAGGTTCTTATTTTCCTTGCAGGTTCGTTATTGGTTGAAATTCGTTCGGGGTGTGTCCAACAAGCATTGGTACAATGNAGGTTCTTATTTTCCTTGCAGGTTCGTTATTGGTTGAAATTCGTTCGGGGTGTGTCCAACAAGCATTGGTACAATGGAAGCTCAAGCACATATTTACACGTGAATGCTGTTTAACTTGTGTGTCCGGATGTCTACTTACGAATAAAGAGATCAGACTCACGCAATATTAATTTTACGTATGGTGGAAGAATACACAATGCGCATACACGTATATCTTAAGCATGGCTTTCAGAAGTTCTCAGTTTAACGTGAACTGTGCAGTTCGCTATAGCACACAGTACTTAAGTACACCGAGGTGAAATAGCCACTTGAAACGTGACCTCTAGCCGCACACCTCAGCAAAATGGCGTCACTGGCGAGTGACATGTTGGAACGCCGTTCGCCAATCAGCTCCTGGTAACCTACTCGCCAGCCGGCAGCGTAGCCAATAGGGAACGTTTCGAAGCATGCAATGCCAAGCTCGTGGAGCAAGCAGCTTTTCGTTCACTGACTATACGAAAAATGCTGAAGGTGTCGCAAACAAAACATTTTATGATGCATGCTGTACTTAAGTCGACACAACACTTATTTTTTTGTCACAGCCAATGAACTGTAGGCTATACTTTTGACCACGTTTATATGAACCAATTATTACCTAGACCAGTAAGACGGTTTGAGAATCATTTACCCACAGATAAGGTCAATAGGACTTAGCAATGTGCAGTACAGACCGAAAATTACCTACACGTGCGTANAATCATTTACCCACAGATAAGGTCAATAGGACTTAGCAATGTGCAGTACAGACCGAAAATTACCTACACGTGCGTAATATTCGCAATTGCGCACACTGGGCCTGAATGGGTTAGGACACGGAACTACCCTCTTTTCGCCGTTACCAACTTTACCGGGCGCGTGTCAGTCGGCGTGCCCGTTAAAATACACGCAGGCACGGGCACCGACATTTTTCGAAGGTTGGTTTCAAAAGTTCTCAACCGTCTACAACCTGTATCCGACTTGCTGGTCGTCAAGTCGGCAACACTGATTCTGTGGCTGAGACGCACATGCGGAGAGGAATGTGCGTCTGCAGGGGTTGGCGATATCTGCTGCCAGCCGGAGGCGAGAGCTGCAACAATGCCTCGGTCTCTTTCTGTTAACTCCGCCTTGGGATCTTCGCGAGCTGTCATGGCGCATTTCACTTGCCGTGTTCTTGGTCGTGTAGAGCGGGGAGGGGGATCGGATAGACGCCGGCAGCCAGTTTAACGAGAGATAGCAAAGTTGTCAGTTTGGGAGACTCTCCTCGCCACTATGCGAGGACTCGCCACGCCGTTTCCGCTCCGTCGCCAATGGACGTCCGCACCACTCCGCCACTTCGTAGAAACACCCGTCCTACTCTCCAGCAGCTCGAGACACACAATGTTCTTTTTTATACTCGGAGAATATTTCACTGTTTCGCGACATTATATCAACGATAACTTGATCAAAATTCTGATTGGCCAGTCACGTAAGAAAATTATTCTTCGCAAAGGCACGCCTTCATTAAGCAAAAAAAACTTCTGATCTTCCCGTAGGGTATTGGGATCTAACATGCGCGGAAATCTTATTTCGAAAACGTTACATGTTAACCCCTTAACGAACAAGTTAATTTTCCGTTTCAGGTGTTGCAAAATAAGACATTTCTGTTGTTGCAATAACGTAATTTATTGGTAGGGCCTATGTGTTTGTACTTGCGTTCAGAACTCGTCTTGCAACCAGTGAACAAAGTGCTGCGTGCTCGAGATAATATTGGATTGGAATTAATAATTCATTTCAAAGAGGTGTAGAAATTCCACAAATCAGATCGCCCACAAGGAAGACTGGGCACTGATACCTTGCTGCGTACAGTACTGGTCATAAGTATCATTCAGGTGCAACGTGTCCACGGTCGAAGACATGCTTAGTGTACGGGTAAATGTGTTTTATCGTAAATACGAGCATCTAATCCCACTCAAACTCAGTATACACAATTTTGTAAATAACACACTAACACTGAGATAAAGGTTTGTTCCGCCAACAAAATATTTGTTTGTATAGGACAAAAAATATATTCTGTTGCCCCAACTAAATATTTTTTTGAGTGAGTAAAACTTAGATGGAAACAAAATTAATTTTGTTCATCTAACAAAATACACGTTTCAATTTAAAAAAAACCTCTGTGTTGGGCCAATTTAAATTTGACTGCCAACAAATATTTTACTTAAGTTAACTGTATATATATATATACATATATATATATACATATATATATATATATCTACTCATTTGATTGCCTTTGGTGTAAAATGCAGCTGGAGGGATTGTTTGTATTTTTTGTGACAATTATGATAGTAACATTGTTTGTTAGTGCATTTATTAATGCTAAATAATGGTGCAAAAATATTAATAAAACAAGTTCAACAGGAAATCTAAAACTACAGCTGTAAAACTTGTAAAATATAGTTGCACATGTTGTATGGTATTTAAAAACCTGTCATAATACCATTTTTTTGTGAGTATAATTTTTAAATGTTTGCTACTTCTCTCTTATTTACTAATCAGGCCTGTTTTCAGAGCACAAATTTTCTTTACAGTATTAACTGGCTTTACCACAAAAACGTCTGCTGAATTATTGTAAGGACAATGCAAGGTTATCATAGTCATCACTACATAGACGAAACAAAAATTATGTTCGTGGCAAGCCTACTTTGCGGGGGGTTCATTATTATCAGCTTTCTTGGGAAACAAAGCATGTGTTCCAGCAAAGGAAGCGTTTACTAATGCAAAATGCCTATCAATGTTGGATTATTTTAATTTGATAAGTTTACATTTGTGCTCGCGAGTCACGACGTTCAGCGTGGAACAACGTGACTCTGACTGCACCAACAGAGCACGGGGAAGTCCCCCCACAACGACGCGCTGTCAGCGGCCGAGGAAGACATTCAGGTGCGGACGCAGGGCGCCGAAGTTTGGTCTGTGCCGAATGTTGTTACCAGGGACGCCCAATTTCTGTGGAAATGTTTCAAGGTCAGTTGTATTTAAAAACATTTTATCTCAGATACACTTTCGTGATTGCGCGATATACTTGTTACGCGATTTACGTCGTACCCGCGAATCACAGTCTCGCAGTGTCGGAGTAACCTTATTCTGATTGGACAGTCACGTGAGAAAATTATTTCTCGCAAATATACGCCTTATTTTAGCGGAACAAAACTTCTGATCTTCCCGTAGGGTATTGGGATCTAACATGCGTGGAAATATTGATTTTTTTTCCTTCGAAATTCTTGTGCCCCTAGTTATTACGAACTCGACCCTTTGAGGACAACACAGGCATACCAGCACCGGAGACAAGGTTGAAGTGAGCTGCCTGTATCTACCACTACAGCAATGTGAGTTGTGTTGATCTTTGTGTTTCCACCTATCATCGCCCTATTTGTCGTGGCTGCACAGGAGACGTCTGCTGTAGCCTGCAACGTTTATTATTGGCTGGCCGTCGGCCAATGGAGTCGCACGCTAACTGAGTACCAATTAATGTGTCCAGACAGATGTAACACGTTTTGCAATCAATCGTGTCCATTTAAGAAATTATAATTATATATATATATACAAATTGAAATGTTAACTGGTTTTAATATTTTACTTAGAATCCGATAACGTCCAGCGCAATAGTAAAACTATAAACTATTAAGTTTTGTCTTTGAGAGCAAAGAAATTTAGATATAAACGTATCCCCGAATATATAATTACATACTACTATANTGCCTATCAATGTTGGATTATTTTAATTTGATAAGTTTACATTTGTGCTCGCGAGTCACGACGTTCAGCGTGGAAAAACGTGACTCTGACTGCACCAACAGAGCACGGGGAAGTCCCCCCACAACGATGCGCAGTCAGCGGCCGAGGGAGATATTCAGGTGCGGACGCAGGGCGCCGAAGTTTGGTCTGTGCCGAATGTTGTTACCAGGGACGCCCAATTTCGGTGGAAATGTTTCAAGGCCAGTTGCATTACATAAAACTTTATCTCAGATACACTTTCGCGATTGCGCGATATACTTGTTACGCGATTTACGTCCTACCCGCGAATCACAGTCTCGCAGTGTCGGAGTAACCTTATTCTGATTGGACAGTCACGTGAGAAAATTATTTCTCGCAAATATACGCCTTCTTTTAGCGAAACAAAACTTCTGATCTTCCCGTAGGGTATTGGGATCTAACATGCGTGGAAATATTTTTTTTTTTTCCTTCGAAATTCTTGTGCCCCTAGTTATTACGAACTCGACCCTTTGAGGACAACACAGGCATACCAGCACCGGAGACAAGGTTGAAGTGAGCTGCCTGTATCTACCACTACAGCAATGTGAGTTGTGTTGATCTTTGTGTTTCCACCTATCATCGCCCTATTTGTCGTGGCTGCACAAGAGACGTCTGCTGTAGCCTGCAACGTTTAGTATTGGCTGGCCATCGGCCAATGGAGTCGCACGCTAACTGAGTACCAATTAATGTGTCCAGACAGATGTAACACGTTTTGCAATCAATCGTGTCCATTTAAGAAATTATAATTATATATATATATATATACAAATTGAAATGTTAACTGGTTTTAATATTTTACTTAGAATCCGATAACGTCCAGCGCAATAGTAAACCTATAAAATATTAAGTTTTGTCTTTGAGAGCAAAGAAATTTAGATATAAACGTATCCCCGAATATATAATTACATACTACTATAAGGATTAGGGTATCCCTAAATGGGTAAATGTTAATAAAAAAACTAGGTATCTCTGGTGTTGCGAATTCTGCGCAAGTTCACGTACAGCTTGAGTGACACGTTCATATGGTGAGCGCCATATTTCAGACAATTCCAAATTAACAAGCTCGCATCTTGCAGTAGCTGCACGCCCGACCTCGGGCTGGAAGTAAAATACACTTCCGCTCTTGACACGTACATGTCAGCCTCTATAGTTATTGATGAGCGTCGGGAAAATTCCTTGCAAATAAAGCGGTGGTCGAATATTCTTCTGGAAACCGCAATGAAAAGATTACAACCAAACATGACAGGCTAAATATTTATTGATTTATTTTATGAAGCTTATTTTTGGTTATTCATGCTAACAATAAGGTAGGTATAAAATATCAAAACTGTTAGACTCATATTGTCTAATTATTTTTGGTCAACGGCGTAGTATTTCAACCATTAATATTTATTTGCATATTTCTAAAATCCAATAAAATTATTTACTTAATTTAGAATTATTTGTACATTGCTCAGCAACTAGTCTCTCGCCACAATATCTGCTGCAGTCATCTCTGCTATGATCATAACTCTACGTTAATTTTACGTATGACAAGTTTGTTACAGCGACAGTTGGCAGCCGTGACTGTCGTGCTTGGAATCTTGGTATGCCCGACGTAAATATTTCCTCGTGACTGTAAGTGTCTCTGGAAATTGTCATCTAGTGGCGTGATCTAATATAGTCTAAGCTGGGTGAGCGGTAGAAAATGAGTATTGAGAATAAAATGTCAACTAATGATTATCAAAATACATAGAAAAAAAAGCGGTTAGTAGGAGACAGACAAGCGTGGAGAGATGCCACGTGTAAACCTCCCCAAATGCAGAACTCTAAACATAGTTACTTTATTAATACGTGGTTTCAGGTATTGAAAATATGAAACGTGTCGGTCTGCGCTGTACTGATTATGACACATTATTTGTTTCTTTGCCTGAACCAAAAGACGTGGGACTTGTGCTTTGTGGTTGTGGTACGAACCATTAATAACGGGTTCCAGCAGCAGCGTTAATCAATGAGAAGAGACATGCAATATTACCGTTATTATTTGGCACCAGGCTGAACTTCACAGTACTGTATATACCGGAGCTGGCGTCGTTTCTCCAATGGCTGCTACTTAAATGTGAAGCCACGCCCTTTCTGACTGAACTGAACGTAATTAGGGCAGACAATTGTAAAGTATTTATTTGTTGGTGAAGAGTTACACAGAGCGTTTCAGAAGAAGTACGTTCAAATTACAAACGTCTTGCAAAGGTACACGTCTTTAAATTTTGACGTATCAATGAGTTACCCACCAAAAAATATTACCCCGCACTGAGACTTGCTGTGTAGAGTGCTGGCCAAAGTTACCTTTCACTGCAACACGTCCATGATCGCAGACGCTGGGTATGACTGGATTAACACTTCGCACTCTGTGCATATTTATTGGCATTTCAGACAAGTTAGAATTGTGCTACTTGTATGAGCCATTTTAGGAACAGGATTTATGTTGTTGCCTGCTAACACACCTACCATTGTCCAATTGAGAAAGTGAGTGCAGAGATTTGGGCGGTTCTTCCAACATCGAGGTCTTGAGAGCCGATGAGCGCGAAAAGAGGTGGGTGTGTTGCAGCGCCGGAGCTAAATGGCGGGGGAAACGGGAGATCCCCGAGAAAACCCACCGACCAGCGGCATCATCTGGCACGATTCCCACTTGCGAAAATCCGGAGTGAACCGGCCAGGGATTGAACCAGGTTCGCCTTGATGGGAGGCGAGCAGTCTGACCGCTGAGTCACCGTGGCCCCCCACGCCAGTTCGTGTCTGTGATGTTTATATACTCTGTGTTACCACTCGACCACGCCATACCGGACATGCTTACTGTACACTACAACGTTCGTTATTGGCTGGTCATCGGCCAATGGGGCAACAAATTAAATTTGCCCCAAACAGACGTCATTTACTGTGTAAAATGGTTATCAGTAAATCTTGTATTTTTCTGTGGTTATAAAAAAGTATTATTTTACATTCAGGAAATTTATAATTGCCGGGATGAAGTGTTTTCTTATAAGATCCTGCTGATAATAGAGGATATATGAATCTATATCAGTTAGAGTATCATTTTCCATGACAAATAAGTTTTTAAAATCGTGTTTCCTTGAGCTACACTCGTGTGTAGTATTCAGAATGTTAATACTCATTTTGTAGCATATTTTCTTTATTTCAGTCATTTCTTCAAATGATTTAGTTATGAAAGAAATTGTCATCAATAAACAACCCTGCAATTTTAATTGAGCTCTTTTTTTCCCCCCAAATTTAGCTTGGACTTCTTTATTTATTTCCTTGTCCCTCCTCATATCCTTTTTAATTTTTCATCATGCCTATAACTAACGACGTAAAAAATTCACGTATTTCTTACAAGAGGTTATTCAACAAGTGCACGAAAGTTCGCACTTNTTTTTTTTTTTTTTTTTTTTTTACTTTTGAACACTATTATGTTACGAGCCTTAGCTGATTCTGGACCAATAATATGCATACTGGTTTACTCGTGGCGTCTTTTCACGCTTCATGTCTTCAGTTTGTCTTTATGTTTTTTTACCCATTATTTGAACTTTCCTTCTCGTTATTCATTTCCTACCGTTCATCCATCTTATACTATAACATATCGAACCACTAGTTGGCAATTTACACTCACAGTTAACGCCACAGGGGAATATCACTGCAAAAGATGACGCTTTCCTAGGTTTAATTTCGCTGTGCACATGCCAGAAAATTCTCATTNACAGGGGAATATCACTGCAAAAGATGACGCTTTCCTAGGTTTAATTTCGCTGTGCACATGCCAGAAAATTCTCATTGATTATTGGTTGTCGTGTGTGTATGAAGCTATTTTTCCATTTCTCTGGAACAACGAGGATTCCGGCCTTGATGATTGTCCTGCTAAGTGCCAAGCTTAGTCAAACACTCAAACATAAAATGATCCGGGCGCTACAGTATTTTGGGAAACATGTTGGCTCAAAAAAGGTTCGTGATTTCCGAGTGTCTCTAAACCTAAGATATTGTGTATGTGTCTTTAATGAGATGTCCCTCAATCTTTTCTAGAAGGTGACACTTCTTGCATTGCACAAGTTACAACTTTTTCTACGGTTTAAGTCGTTGCCATTCACAGACTTCTTACGAGACGAAGTTTGCTTTCAGTGAAGTTTATTTAAGTTCCCCAGAGACGTGCTAATTAATTATGTTCGTGCAAAGAACAACGAAAAGGATTCCGAACCAACGAAGGGAAAATTCCTACTATTTTCTTAACTTTAAAAACGTCCTTAGATTATTTGGCTAAAACGTATCGAAAGTGCACGGAAATAGAGACGCGTGTCTAATTAGGAAATTCTTTATCATGATATTAATGATGCCAAACTGTGACTTAGCTGTTGTTTATTTTTCACTGTTTCGTAGTATTGAGTGTTTAAGGCAGGTTATCCAAAATACACCGTAAACCCGGATATATATTATGCTTTTAATATTATAACTCTTCTTTTCATTTCGATTAAATAAAACACGTTGTCTAATATTGATTTGACGCTAAACTTTAAACGGAAAACAATGTGGATACCAAACAGCTGTGGCTAAAACTGAAGTTAATAAGTGGATAAATAAAAGAGGTAAAAAATTTACGTATAGAGACGTTTTTCAAAATGGTACGTCTGTAGTACGCAAAGCACTTTCTGATTTGATCTCTGTTGACACTGATATTGCCTGCAAAAACAAATACATCATATTGATTGTTTCATGTTTCAGCTTAATTACCTTCAATTGTTTCTTGCCCTGTTGTAGAAGCGTGTAAAGAACGGTTGGTCCATCCACCGCTGAGTACAGATGTTGTCCGATTTTACTTGTCAGTGACGTCTGGAATTATGACTCACTGGAGTTACTCGTTGGATGTAAGTTCACAGCAATGTGTTCTGTACATTTCTTCAAGAGCTATTTCTCTTCGTGTAGTGGCTGTGGTGTTGTGGCCAGACTACTCGCCTCCCACCTAGGCTAAACGGGTTCGATTCCCGGCGGGGTCACTCCCGGATTCCGCATGTGGGAATCGTACCGACGATGTCACTGGTCGGCAGGTTTTTTCGGGGATCTCCCGTTTCCCTTGCCCTTGCATCCCGGCGCTACTCCATACTCACCTAGCTTCACCGTCATCGGCCCTCATCGGCTAANCAGGTTTTCTCGGAGATTTCCCGTTTCCCTTGCCCTTACATCATCGGCCCTCATCGGCTAACAAACCTCTCTGGCCCACTACATTAATTATTGATGTTTTGTCGAAAAATTTTAATGTAACGTCAACTCGAAAACGGACGTGCCTAATAATAAAATATTTTAGAAAAATATTCTTGAATTCTTGACTGGCACACGATTTGCTATGACGAAGCTATTACAGTTACGCTAAGTTACGTGTATCATTGAGAATAACCAGCATAAATGGTATAAACATACTGCGAGGTCTTTTAACTATTTAAGTCACAGATAAATATATCGTTATGAGAGTCACAACGAACACATTTTTATTTTGAACTGCACACTTCCCAGTATAACGCTCTACCACAGAGTAAATAAACACACAGATACAAAATGGCGGGGCGGTTCCTTTGACTTGAGCGTACTCATTCTCTGATTGGTTGTGCAAGGGTCTGGGAACTAACCGGTCTGTTGTCTGATTGGCTACCGCGTGTGGCGAAACGTACCCTAATTGCTGGGCTACTGGCTGGCAAGTAAGTTACCAGGCGCTGATTGGCGAATGGCGTTCCGCCATGTTGCTGGCCAGTGGCGCCATTTTGGTGGCGTGCGAGGCTGGAGTTCGCTACATGAGCGGTTGTTTCATCTCTGCATAAGTTGTTCTCGATAAAGTGAGCACTTTTGAAATCAACCATTCGAAACATGACACTGCATCTATCTGCATATACTCGTATTTTAACAGGAACACTGACTGGCAAACGCCCATTAAAGATGGTAGCGAGGGAGAGAAAGTAGTTAAATGTCTTCACGTTGACATAAAACTGTTAGGCAAACGTAGTTTTTTTTCTTATTGGTTGCCATGCATGTGTGAAGCTACTACCTAATTTCACTGGGCCAATGAGGATTATAGTACTATAAGGCAGAACGTTCGTGATTGGTATGCAAAAAACTTAGCCGAGTCAAAAAATTGTTCCTCCAAACATAAAATAATAAACTAGCTAGAGTGTTATCGATGAAATGCCAACTCAAAAAATTCTCGTGATTTTCTCTTATCTCTGACTATAACTGGTTCCACCTGTTTTCGCGGAAAGATTTCAGGACAAATTGTACTCTAAAAACACTAGAGCTCAGACATACTTCCGTGATTCGATGATTTTAACTGTCACGCACCGCAGATGTCTGCCCGCGAATCACGGACACTCGGTGTCGAGTTATCTAGTTCTGATTGGCCCAGTCAGGTAAGGAGCTCTCTCACGACAAAGACATGTTGCCAATAACCCAAGGAAAACTGCACGTATGCCATAGCTAGGGGCAGTGATATTTCGCCAAAAGATTTCAAAACAAGATACAGTCCAAAGCATTGTAGGGTCGTCCAGCTTCTTTGATTGGCTAAAAAATGTTCTGTCCCGTGTTAATCGATTGCGCACGAATCACGAAGGTTCAGTGTCGGAGTTACTTAGTACTGAGTGGCTTGGTAAAAGACGGACACGGCACCAGCAGCCAGTGGAGGTATAACAACAGCTGAGCTGTGTATATAGTATTGAACTCTACTGTGTGCTACGATTTTTATGCGAAAAGTTACAGGCCCTAGTCATAGGACATCGGTGTCTAGCCTTCACGTAAATATTTTCGCGAAACACAGGTGACATTATATTAAACTACAACCACATGTACATTCTAGTTTATACCTCCATTGGAATTACAGCTATGCACTGTGCAATCTAGCGTGATACTAGATGTATCACAGCTTGGTAGACACCCTATGTACTGTGCAGCCTAGCGTGATGGTAAATGCATTCTCCACGGCCAGTAGTAAGCGTCAGAAATTAGTTGGTCTCTAATGACCCTCTATCGACAAAACGGCAAACCATTAGAATTTACTTAGGTGAGGTAAAAAAAAAACTTTACTATTTTTAAAGTCACTTTCCCTTTTTCTTACCTTTTGCCTAAAACTGAAGGTAATTAAAATGTAATCAATTAAAGTTAAATAAATAAATGAAGTTAAAAGTTTATTACTAGAAACCATTAGGTTGCTCTACGTGTTACAGCATTGCAAATATATTGCATTTCAGTGGAAAATAAAGTGTAGAGCAGTTTTTAACGGAAAATAAAGAATATAATATATGGAATAATTTAAAGATTTCATAACTGATTTATATAGTATGAAAAAATAGAAAAAGGAACGGAGAAAAGCAGTGACTCATAAACACAAAAATTAGAAAATCTTATTCCGTTTTAATTTAAATTTTAACGCGTAGATAATTAACAGTCTATGCATTTCACAAGTTTTTGTTATAAAAAGAATGTATAGGACAGATCAGATCAGTACAAAAAAAAGTAGTAGTTACAGATCAGGGCCGAAATAATTGTAGTGCGTGAAGTTAAGTGAAAAACAATCAGTTACCCATTTCAGTTCTGCATTAATTTACAGTTTAAACTGTTTCAATAAAGTAACATTTTGGTTCGCGCTGTTCCTATCATGATTCAACACTTGATTTAATTACCCAATCAATGAAATACGCGCTCGCAAATCCAGGGCTACAGAGATGCCCACAAATCACACTGACGAATGAGGAGAAACTGACAGCATTGGACAATAATCCTAGCCTTGTATAGCTCTTGTCATATAGTTGTTGAGTTGAGTAAGATATATTTGGGCGGCTCTTAACAACGAGGTCTTGAGAGCCGATGAGGGGGAAAGGAAGTGAGAATGGAGCAGTGCCGGAATACAAGGGCAGGGGAAACGGGAGATCTCCGAGAAAAACCCGCCAACTAGCTGACTCGTCCGACACCATTCCCACTTGCGAAAATCCGGGAGTGACCTGGCGTGGGATTGAACCCGGTTCGCCTTGGTGACAGGCGAGCAGACTAACCTCTCGGCCACCGCAGCCTCCTTGGCATATATTTCTTAACATGTTCACTGTAACAGATACAGGAACTGAAAGTATCAATTAAAATAAAATTTACTCGTTAAGTAAAACAGTTAAAGCAACTTCTTTTACAGGACAAACTGACCGATAACAAAAAAAAAAAAAAAAAAAAAAAANCGTGCCTCTACTGGGGGGAGGCGACCCGAACGTTGTGGTTACACCTACACGACTGCTGCCTCGGCGCAGTGTACTAGCGGTGCACTCTACCTGCACGACGTCCGAGGCACTGCCAGAGTAAGGTGACCGTCCCACGTTCATGCCCTCCAAAGGTAACTTTTGAAGGCATATTAATTAGAGCCGATCACAATCACCAAACAATCCCCCCAGTAAAGTTGTCACCGGGGAAATGAATGCAGCGAGGGGGACACAACGGCCACAGAGTTGCAGCAACCCTCTTCGTGCGTCCCCTCTCGACGTGTTACGTCCCAGTGTGTGCACGAGCGAGTAGTTAGAGTGCGGCCTGACACACAGGCCATTTTTCAGAAAGTACAACCGTTATCAAATTCAACCAGAATAACTCTGATAAAGAATTTTTCTTGTTTTATAGGCATTCAGGCATGGCTATCCACACCCCTACTGGGGTGAAAGTGGACTCGCTCAGCGCGAATCATCAAATGCCACTTTATCATAATCAAAATTAAAAGTATACTTATTTTCAAAATGTATTTATTGTTTTATAATTGTGCTTTTATTTAAATGAACAAGGCAACAGACTGAGAGAGACAGCCATGGATATTTTTAACAATACGTTGCTTAACTTGTTCACTGCCAACAAATGTTTATATTGTCACTTAGATTGTGTGTCAAAGCTAATCAATTAGTGTTAATTAGTTTTGTAATCCAGTGTCATGTTTTTTTAGTGTACTTGCTCTTTTTCCAAAACATATTTTGTATTTGCTTGTGTCTCTCAGGTGCTTTTGAGCTGTGTCTTTGAGGACCTCCGCCATTTTCTTCAGTTTTTTTTTTTAGCGCTGCCGGAGACGGTCACGCGTCTCGTGCCTCTGGGCCTTCGCCACTTTCTGCATTGATCACACAGTAGCATCAATAGTCAGTCTTATTTTGCAGCCGTAGTTTATTTTTTCGTCACCCAAAGGCAGTAACATCCCCACGTCCCGCCAGCTCAAAAGCACCGGGATTGTAACACCGTGATTGTGCATCGGTTTCGAACCATTTTCTAAAAGCTAAGTTCGCCGGAGGAATTTTTGCAGTGAGTAAAAATACTGTTTGGTAAATTGTGTTTTATTTCACTGCCGGTCGCTTCACAGCCAAGTAATTTATGTCTTCTACCCACTGGTGCGCCGCACCCCCGATCATGGCTTCATGGTGTTTTGGCGTGCGATACGGATACTTAACAGTTTCACGTGTAAGTTAGTGGAGTGAGGAGGCCTGCATCCTCACTGGGCAGGCCGACAGGTATAACTTTCCAATAATACGACGTCATCGTCAGCGCGGGATGAGTACAGGAGCAGACACGCGGGTGAAGGGCCCGCCCTGGAGAAGAGTCTCTGCATGACCGAGCTGACGCCCTTATGATCATAATGAACCTAAACAAACCTTCCAAAAATCCGTCACCGCAAATTTCCAGCACCCTTTACCCGCTCCCGAGCGCACGACAATCCGTCAAAAATAAAACATTTGACTTAACTTTTAACACGGTAAGACGTTAGTACACGAATATTGAACAAAACTGTCGGTATATATATATATAGCGAGTTCTGCGTGAACTAATCGACGCAGCGAAATATTAGTGCAACATCAGCTCTTCACATCAACATATACGCGTGTTGCTTGTGGCATTGTCGCTTGCACCGCGTGTCGATAGCGTTAACGTTCGGCCAACGTGTCCATGAGCTTGGGCATGTTGCATATGAGTGATTATTATTACCGGCACTGTACACAGCAATCCATCACCGCCCGATACTTTGAGTGTCTCCCCCGTGAAATCTGATTCGTGGAATTTTCTGCACCTCTTTGACATTATTGGTTAGTGGCAATATCCTCGAGCACGTAGCAAGTTGTTCATTGGTCGCCAGGAAAGCGCTCAACTTACGATCAGCTAACATCAACAAATCACATCATTACAACACTTGAACTCAGAAACTAGTATGTGACCGAACGGGTTATATTACTTCGTATTACAATAACAGTGTCATCATATTTTTATGCGGAATGCTTCTGTGTTCAGGACCGCGCCCTCAACTCAAACAGATTCCGGGGTGTCACTGGGAATATTGATTGCCGCACCTGAATCAAGGCTCGCTCCATTTCTATGGCTGGGAGTCGATTGCCGTTGGCGGGTTCAGGTTTCGTGTTTTTGTGTCGTCGCCTTTATTATATTCCCGTCAGTTAACTGAGCGTTTTGTGTGCTCGTGTCCACACGATGTCCGTACGTTCTCGAGGCAAACAACCCCACCCAAGTGTCAACTCACATGACATTGATTATATTTAATGAGCTGGAACTCATCAGATGGATCATTATTTAAGATGACACACACCAACACATTCAGCATAGCGGTAACATTTTTAAAACTACGAGGCCCTTTGCGTGAGTTCACTTCAGCTCATGCTAGTTTTAAAACTTTCAGTCCCCGTATTTACGACTCAAAATATGTTGCACATGAAGGATATTTTTTGTTGAACTGTACACAACAAGGACTCAGTAGCCATTGTTTTCAGCGTCTTCCTTATGATAAATTTTATTTACTGAAGTTTCTGAGTCTCTCGTCAGTGGATGGTCAACGCTGGTATTATCTAACACGCAATACGTTATTTACTGGTTTCTAGAAGCACGCCTGGCAGAATTACAACGAACACAGAAAAATTGAGCGATTAAAATACTTGAGCTCGGAAATTGGAAACTAATTCAAGACACAATGGGTTAATCCGTTAAGTAACGCATTAAATAATGAAGTCCAATGTTGCAGACATTTAGTTGTGCGCTGCTTACTTGTCAAACGTGCTTCTCTGAACCACAGAACAACCTGCTGCGTGCGCTGTGATATTATCATCAGCTCATCATAAACAAGAGGTGCAGGGACTTACAAATCAGCTCACCCTCAAGGACGCCTCTCAAAGCACTCGCTACTGATTCCTTTTTGTACGCAGTATCATACTGAAGGGCGTTGACCACGAAAAAAATTGTTATTTTGTATTTGTACCACGATCTGTTCAACTTGTGGACATTGTCTGTAACAAATTTTTTCTCAAATAAATATTTTTCAATTGCATAGTTTTTGCAAAATTACACTATAAAGTCAACATTTTACAGTTTTTTTAATGTGCGAACAAAATAATATAAACTATTCTTTCTTAATTAATTTTAAAGTATGTTTAGCAAATATTATTATACAAAAATCCAGGGGTAGCCACAAAAAAGGACGTAAGACTTTCATTATTTTCAGTAATATTTCGAAATTTTAAAACCATTTCCTTTTAATATTTTATACATGTCTTGAAGCAGCCCCCGGCGTCTTCTTTCGGCGTGAATTATCTAACTTATGTATGTAAAACAGTTTCCATTATTTGTACATCCCTAACAAAAAATCGAAACTTTTACATGTGTTTATGAAAAAAACTATGTAGTCAAAAATATTTTTGGCAGTTAAACGTACGAACACAATATGCAAACATCAAATTACTTTGTGGCCAAAACGCTTAATTATACTTTATTTGTAACGTGCCTTCGATCTTGGACAAAGGGAGTGAACCTGTTGAAATTGTTACTCGTTTATACGGAACATAACACGCATGGGTACATTTTAAATAAATTCCTAAGTGTATGCAATCTCTAATCGCAATAATGACGATGACAATAATAATAATACCCACGAAAATGCAATAACTAATCTATTTGGGAAATGACTTGACCTCTTAATACTTAATCATGATAATACTCGCTGATTTGCGGCATGCTGCTCAAGACCGGCGCTGTATACGGTTAGAAACTAGCACCATTACCGACTGGACTGCTCATCTATGGATAATGTAAGTTAGCAGACGAATGTGTTCGTAACAGAGAGCGATAACCACGAAAAGACCCCACCGTCCACACGGATATTTTCCCGTCTCGTTCGAAGCTTTGCGAAACGGCAATTTGAACCCATAGCAACGAAATCGTCTTAGAACTCGCACATATGAAGCTACTGAGGATGCTGTTATCGCTGCTGTAGCAGCTAATCCTCACGTCAGCCCACGTCAACTTGAAGCCGANATGAAGCTACTGAGGATGCTGTTATCGCTGCTGTAGCAGCTAATCCTCACGTCAGCCCACGTCAACTTGAAGCCGAAATTGGCATTCTGAAAACGAGTGCACATCGCATTCTTAAGCATCATACGTTCCATTCCTATAATGTACACTTACACTAAGAATTGTACGGGAATGATTTCCAAAATCGTGTAGAGATATGTCAATGGGCACAGTATCAAATAATCGCCAACCCGAACTTTTTATTTGTTTATTTACAGATGAATTGTCGTTATCCAACTCAGGCCAAGTGGATACGAGGAATATGCATTATTGGGCCGTCGAGAATCCACGATGGCTCCGACAGGTGGACCATTAGCGTCAATGGAGAGTTAACGTCTGGTGTGGGATGGTTGGCAATACTGTTATAGGGCCTTATTTCGTGAATGATAATCGAAATGGCAGGGAGTATGCCATCTTCATACAAACAAATACAAACAATTATTCTTAATCTTCTTAAACCAATATCTAAAAGGAACAGAATGATGATGCGGCACCAGCCTGGTGGATGCCCAGCACATAATGCCGTGTATGCACGTCGTGTTCTGGACCAAAAATATATTGTTAGATGGATTGGTCGTAGAGGTCCGGTTTAGTGGCTTGCTTGATCTCCTGACCTTAACCCCCTGGACATTTTTTCTTTGGGGTTACCTCAAAAGCGCTGTCTATCGAGATATTCCAACAACTCCAGAGCACATGGAGGAACGTATTGCGGGTGCTTGTAATGCTCTTCAGCAGGTAAGAATGGAGGAATCAGTGTTGCCATTCATCCAGCGACTGAAATTGTGTATCGCTGCCAATGGACACCACTTTGAACATATAATGTGAATTCTCTACCCCTCGCAGTACCCATAAGGATAGTACTACATCCCACTTTCTGTCATATTTAATGTTCATGTTATGAAAGTGTACATTGAGCTACGTAGTTATATCGGTCTTAACGAGCTTCATTGAACTTTTGGCCAATAGATACATGTTGCCATTTTAAAAACTGATGTTAATACTCGTATCTTACTAATGACTAATGCTATAAGGATGACTCCCCAACAGTATTATTTCCCCCTTCCAGTTATACATTTTTTGGATGAAACACTTTTTTATTTGGAGACCCGGCATGGTATTATTGTGGGCCGTCAATATAAATGGAACATTCTGTGCGTGTGTGTGTGTGTATATATATATATATATGTATATATATATAATTTTTTCGGAAACTCAGTGTCCAAACTCCAGACATAGTTTCTTTGGACCAATATTAACTAACAAATCCCTGCACGCTTATATCCGGAAACGTATTTTTAATCAAATAATTTTGTTAAAATTTTTGCGGCGTATAACGTTTGTGGAACAAGACGGCGCGATTATGAGTGTAGAACAAGTTGCATGGGACGTAGGTGTANTTTGCGGCGTATAACGTTTGTGGAACAAGACGGCGCGATTATGAGTGTAGAACAAGTTGCATGGGACGTAGGTGTATGACGCTACATATGTAATAATTTAGTATCGCGTGCCTAGGACCTATGCAACTTGTCCTACATGCATGATCACCTAATATTGCTCTCCAGGCGTTCTAATTTGAACACAATCAAATGATTTAAAATTACTTTTTCCGGATATAATTCTATATGGCTTTTGTGTTACTATTTTTACAAATTAACTATGTCTGGAGTTAAGGCATAACATCCGTTATACACAAGATGCTTTCAAACATTATAACATTAGATACGCGAGTTTCTGGAAACATGGATTTTGTCCGACTGGCTACTGCAGGCTGCGAAACATTCCGTATTTGCTGCGCCTTCGGCGGGTGAGTTGCCTGACGCTGACTCGAGGACGGCGTTCAGACATGTTGCCAGAAGTGATTGCATTGTATTTGCAACAGTATTGCTGGCGTAGGGTCTTCTCGTATTCTTTATTCGGCTTGTATCAGGAAAAGTAATTTTACATAATTTAATTGTGTTCAACTGGTATTTGAAAATTCTAATTGAAGTTAGGGCAAAACAGCGCCGGGAGTCCGCAACTTCACATATCTGAGTGCCCGACAAGTTGCATATCACTAAGGCGAACGGAACTGGTCCTTCATGCGGTCAGTGGTTATATTGAAGCAGCAGCCAATGAACTACTAACTCAGTCTCGAGTACACATAGTACTGTGGAGTCTAGCTTGTTCAGCGAAATTTCCGGGTATCTAGAAATGAGCAAAGTACAAAATTGCGCCTGTAGCTAAATCCATTGCCCTTCATCGTGTGTAAATAATATACTACTATCACATATCTAATTTGTGAGGAATTCAGCTTCCGGAAATGCATATTGCAGTACTGGGAGGGCGCACCACAAAGTTTTCTTATAACGAGATGTGACCTTGAGGCGTCAAAATATTTACTAGGGACGTTAAGGACGTTTTAGTGGCAACAATCATTTAATGTATTTCTAGGACATTTTATAATTCTGTAGTATTACATCAAATAGTAGTCCTATAAAACCAGAAAAAAATTGGAAAATTAATTTGCAAAAATTAGTCACGGAAGTTATAAAAATTTCTTATTTATATTTACTGCCATACAAATGTAAAAAAAAACTGCTTAACTGGCATTTTGGCTACATTTAAATTAATTGTTGTTAAAATAAGCTAAATACATGTCATGGAAATCCTTAAAGTGGTTCGATCATAAATTTATTTGACGTTTAACAATACAATTTTGTGTTCGGAATAGAGGTTAAACTTTAATCACAGACAAACTAAGTGCCAGNTATTTTATTTGACGTTTAACAATACAATTTTGTGTTCGGAATAGAGGTTAAACTTTAATCCCAGACAAACTAAGTGCCAGACTTCAAAGAAATTTCTTCGTGGCGTTCCTAAGACTACAAGTAACACTTGAGCTGGAATAAAATATTGTGCTCATATAACTTTTAGAAATTAATTTTGCACAAAATATAAAAGTTTAAACGCTTATTAATCTATTAAAAAAAGAAATTTTTTTAAGGTAATTTACATTTTTATAAATTTTTTATTGATATTACATTTTAAAGCCCTAAAATATCTTAAACAGTTAAAAAAATATTTTAGGCACTTGAAAAATGTGTTAAGAGCCGGCCACAATCCTACACCCAGATCTCTATTCCAATTAGTGTAGACTATTTGCGGTTTTTGAATCAAATCTTTGAAAAAAAGGACACTGTGCTCGTTTTCTTCCTAAATATGCCATATAATACAAGCATTGTATGCCTGTGTTAACATAAACGTACCTTATTTTTGGAAAGTAACTTTTACATATATTTTGCCTATAAATTACAATATTTCATTAATAACTAATATCAATAAAGACAGAAAAAAACAGGCGTGTCGGTAATGTCTTGTAAGAAATAGTTCTTATGCTAAATTATATTATACTGTATGCGCACGAATGTGGTGAGTCGCTCAACCGGTGTAATTTTCTAAGCTTCGCTCGAATGAGGCGGAGGAATATCCTGGAAGCAGAACTTTAGCAGGGATTTAGGAAAGTTGGAGGTATCTGTGAACGGACTACACTAGGTGTCAGCTGCAGGATAGAGTCGCAGCTCACTTGGGCGTGATCATCGATGCGCGCAGTGTGCAGATAAGCACGGCCGGGTGTCCGTGTGTCCGCGCCAGGGGCGGAGCACTGGAGACGAGAAAGGCACCTCGGCCCCGCAGACTGACTGCCAGCGATCCATAACACACGCTGGCTGGAGCAGGGTGGTGTCACGGAAGGCTGTGAAGGGGAGCCGCGCGATACTCGATACAGCTTTATCAACCCCCCCTCCACCCCTACGAAAACCATATGCCCCTCTGCGGGGGAAATTGACTGTTCCCCCTCGCACCTGGCCCTCAGCAGCCATCACGCTCTCTCTCCAGACCGCAGATACCGCGCCCGTTCCAAAATAACTCCGCCGGTGACAATGTTTGACGTGTATCTCAGCGCGAGGCGTTGACGTAACAGCCAATATGCGCGCGGAGCTGCCTCGGCCAGGACAATGCCCGACTGTCGCTCCAACGCAGCTCTTTTAAGGGAGAAGTAACTTTGTCATCTTGGATTCATGTATTTTTCTCCATTACTTAATTTTCGGAGTCAATATTTCAAGAGCAAACTAGCAAATGAATAGGGAACATGTTATCAGTTACCGTAAACCGGGGTTACTCTACACCAGCTACGGTAACTTTGAACCATTCAAATTGCCTATTTTGGTGCCATTTGGTGAAGGGGAAGAAAACATTACCTAGGCAGATAACATTAAAATTTTAATTTCGTAGCTACAGTTCTCTTTCCCTTTGCTAAATGNAAAACATTACCTAGGCAGATAACATTAAAATTTTAATTTCGTAGCTACAGTTCTCTTTCCCTTTGCTAAATGACAACATAACAAAAATTTTGAGTGGTCAAAGTTACCCCAATCAGGTGCAAAGTAACCCCGGTTTACGGTATTTAGAAATCTTACTTATTTTCCTTACATAATTAGTTTCACATCTGTAACAGTAATAATATATATGACATAATTATTTAATAATGCCAATCCCAATTGGTAAAATACAGGTATAATTGAAACCGTACAAATGTTTTCAAAAAACTTGTTAAGTGTCGTATAAGTCCTGTCTTTGGGAATCATTATCATTACACGTAGGGCCACCTGATTTTTCGCGTAAAGAACTATGCTCAAGCTAGACTTCAAGATGTTACGTTCAAGCTTTCAAATTTCCTTTGGCTATTGGCTGCGTGTCTTTCTGAGAAGACAAATTCTACTCGACTGGGCCAATCAGAACAAAGGTACCCTGACACTGGACGTCCGTGATTGGCTGGCAGACACTTGAGATGCGTGCGAGTTAAAATCATCCAACTGCGATATTGGTTCTGAACTNACGTCCGTGATTGGCTGGCAGACACTTGAGATGCGTGCGAGTTAAAATCATCCAACTGCGATATTGGTTCTGAACTTACGTGTTTTGGAGCACAGCTAGTTGTGAAATATTTTCGCGAAAAATGTCTGGCCCTAATTGTACAGTATACGTTTATTTGTTTGTGGTTTTAAATCGAAACAAACGTAAAAAATTATTAAATTTATAAAGCATTTACTTTTCTGATAGTTTCTCAGCTTTACTTGACCGACGCACGAATTAAGTGATGAGGCGCCTGACAATGTTAATTTCACATATGGTGGGATAACACACGATGCACTTAGAAGTAGATCTTAAGCAAGGTTTCCAGCCTGAACATCCGTGAGAGTGGAGTCCTCGAGGGACAGGTAAGTCTTCTCTGAGGGAGGTCCTAGCTGGACTCAGGTGCAGTGCTCGCAGTTTCAAGAGAGTGCAGAGGACGTGTTCCTTTCTCGTATGCACCGGCGCGCAACAGGTGAGATTACTCATGCAAAGTACAGGTCCTGCCGCGGACTGCTGACTCTAGTCCATGAGTTACAACCCCATTACAGCAAGCTCCTGCTCTGCTCGTGAAATCCCGCACACAGAGGAAAAAAAAAACTTCGGATATTACGTCTGAAATTTTTTTACCCCTCCAAGAGAAAGTCTCGACTTCACCACACTCTGTATATATCGTGGACTGAGTTTCGTCTTTCTGTACACCTCCGCAACAACGGGTATCGTCTGTTCACTGTTAATTGAGCACTTTTGAAACAGCTGCTTCAAAGGGGAACCTTACCCCGCCGTATTAAAATCTTAGTTTTTATAGGTTTTTTTTTTGTTTAAAGAAAACTCCTCTATACTCATCTAGCTATTGACCTTACACTGCAGTGCAGGCAAGACAACGCAACTACGAACTCATAATTACGTCACAATATTACTTATGTCAAAATTTAGCAAAGGACTATATTTTTGGTTAAATTATAATTATATTTATAAATTATTATATTTTATTTATAATTAATACGAATTAACATGGTGAGAAAATAGTTGTGTTGGTAACGTCTAGTAATAAATAGTTCTCATGGAAAATATTACTATATTGGGTGCTCATGAATGCTGTGCGTTGTCCCTTTGGTGTAATTTTCTACATTCGGATAAACTGTGTTTGCATGTGGCGGAAGAATATTCTGGAAATAGGCACTGAACTTACATGATTCGCTAGAAAAAAGCTGCGAATGTGTAATCCAATCATAAAAGTATTAGGAAACCATAGAGGTTTGGAGACTTCCTTTGCACGAAATATTTTAGCGAAAAATCACCATCTCTAGTAATAACTTATTAGGAACAGCTTCACGGGACGGATGATGTTCCACATTTCGTCTTTTCAATAATTTTTTCCTCCTCTCACACTGTGATTCCTTCATTATACCGCTAGCACGCCGGTCTGATGNTTTCGTCTTTTCAATAATTTTTTCCTCCTCTCACACTGTGATTCCTTCATTATACCGCTAGCACGCCGGTCTGATACGCTTCGTTCTGTTCAGCTGCCTTTCATTCTCTCCAATCAGAGAGTCTCTATAATGTCCTCTCCTTCCTCCATATCTTACGTAAGGAATATAAATTTTTTTCTTACATCTCTTCTGAGATATTCAGAACCTCCCTCAAGCCTTCCGAGTCTCATTTTTCATTATGATCGTCCTTTTTTTTTTTTCCCACGTGTTATTGAGTGACTGCATTGTGTCTTTTTACTATTCCGTTCCACCCCGAGATAAAATCAGTATTTTAAATGAGTAAAATATGTACTGCACATTTTTTTCCCGCTCGGTTGATAAAAGTTGTGTACGGCGAAGTAAACACTTTTGAGACAAACTTAAACAAAATCACTCTCAATAACTACATCTATGCTACAGCCCACACTCACACGCATACGCCCAAAAAAGTTGGTAGCGAATTGCTTAAAATATTTCTTAACACTTAGCATTGTACTGCGAGCGTAAATTTAAGTTCATGTCCAGTAAAATCAGCGTTTCTCGTTTTATGCGGGGACCACGATGGCTAAGCGGTTAGACTGCTCGCCTCCTACCAAGGAGAACCTGGTCCAATCCCCGTCCGGGTCACTCCCGGATTTTCGCAAGTGGGAACTGTGCCTGACGATGACGCTGGTCGGTGGGTTTTCTCGGGGAGTTCTCGTTTCCCCCGCCCTTGCATTCCGGCGCTGCTCCATTCTCACCTCATTTCACCGTCGTCGGCTCTCAAGACCTCGATGTTAAGAGACGCCCAAAATCTCTCAACTCCAACTCCAATTCATACGCCAGTTTTTGAAAATAAAATTTTCAAATTAAAATAATTTTAACTTTTTTAGAATGAAAATATTTTGAAAAACAGAAACTAAAGACAAACAATTTTATACGTTACAGAACTTTGCTGTAGTGACAGACTTCACATGTACGATTGCGCGAAAATAAATTTCTCTCCCTCCACGAGACAATTTTTTTTTCTTTAGGCAAATCGCTTGGAGTAGGGCCAGGATCTCGTAAGCTGCTCTGGACAAATGCTTCGCTCGCACCTGCTGAAGGCCAGCCCTGGATAACAATACTTCATTTATTTTTTATTTATTTAGAAAAGTATTATGAGTTAGGTAACAACCATGCAAGGTAAAAAACGGCAAGCACTGACACAAAATAGTAAAACAGTTATTTTGACGTGTGATTTATATAAACAATTATTTTATTTGTTTCGGGTAACATTGCTTGTCGTGTGTACAAGCTCAACAATGTTATAGGCTGTTCCCGGTAATCTGAGCAATTCGAAAGCCCTGCATTTGGTTCCCGCCTACCTGGAGCTTTTTACCTCGTTTGAGGCCCAAGGAGCAAAGGAGCGATAAGGGCGACACTGCCACGCGCATCAAGTGCGCCATCACCGCTAAGCGCAATGCTCTCAACTGGCGTGCAGTGTCCTAGTCGCATTCGCACTGCGTGTATCTATGGGACTTTCAGCGGTGAAGATATTATATTTTTGGTGGGAAGTCTGTAGGAAGGTTCAATGCAGGGCTCTTGCGNCAGGGTTCTTGAGTTGTTTGGTATGGATCTGACGCATACATTTCGGAATAAAAACACCTTGAAAAAGCAGTTTTTAGCAAATTTGGAGTGCTAGGAAATAGTGTTTGAAATGTGCGTGACGTCTTGAAAGCAATCAACAGTCCTTGTCTGAAGTGTTTGTTCTTTTCGGGGATCAGTAAATGTGACGCACGGTTAATAATTTCGAGGAAAAACGAGTACTTCAAACACATTGCAACGCAGTTCAAGCGCCAGGTAGGCGGGAGCCTTAGGATCTACTTGCATGCACACTGTGTATTCTTCCACCATATGTACAATTTACATAGCCATGGGCCTGATCACTTTATTCATGCATCTGTCAAGTGAAACTGTAAAATTATTATAACAAGAAAATGTTTTACAAATGTACTTATTATTACACTCACATGCATTAAAAATATAAAGTAAAATAAATAATTTCAGTATTTACAAATGTTTACCCAGAACTTTTAATTCACAGTTAAGTTATGGAACTACTTTTCCTCCGTCGTTACCAACTGAACTGGGCGTGTGCCAGGCAGTGTGCTCGACAAAATATACGCAGGCAGGAGCAGTGACATATTTGAAAGGTTGATTTCAAAAGTGCTGAGATAACCGTGAACAGTATATACGCACATAATTATAACAAATGACTGTCGCTATTTACTGTTCTTGACAAGTTCTTTATAATAAGCATGGTTCTTGCATGTATTTTCCTACCAACACTGGCTTCTGAACTCGGCGCCAGTGAAGGTCCCTCCGCATTATTTTTTTGAGCTTATTCAGTCTTTCGTTACGGGCTTATTTCTAGCATACTCGCTTTCGAATTCGCGTTATAGTGGATATTTTTCCAGCAGTTGTTTCTGTGTCGAAGTACGAGCGTGAAACTTATGAACAGCAATAGAAACTTCTGGAGTGCATTCGAATTTTAAATCAAGTGAAGTCCGCTGTTAGCTGCTCCCATTTAAGGCGAGTCAGTGGAACAATGCTCGTAAACAACTGCACGAAGTTCCAGGGAAGCAGAGTTGGCGTCTTTCGCCCTGTCTCGTATAAACGCTCATTTTTCTGCGACAGGGCAATATATGAACTTGCTGCACACTACGTTTGCAAGCGCCGGAAGTTAACATCTCCTTCCGTCCTTTCCAAACAAGCAGATTATTTCTTGTGAAGAAAGTTTGATACTATTCTTCATTCGTCTGCCTCATGCATGAATCATCGTTCTTGACACACGCCCTAGTTTATTTTCTTCGTAATGACTTTAGTACATTTTGAAGCCCTGTTTCGTCTCTTTTCCAAACCTACGCTAGGTCCTCCTGCCAAGTTCAAAGCATGGCCATTTCACACTCCGTAGAATTTGTCGTTTCACGTGTTGCAAAAAAAAAACAAAAACAACACGTTTTGATGCGTGATGTACTTACGGCGTGTTCGGTCATGCGGTAGCGTGTCGAACCCGCTTTCGGGAGGTTCTGGGTTCGAGATGAGTTGAGAGTTGGGTTGAGAGATTTTGGCGGCTCTTAACAACGAGATCTTGAGAGCCGAGTTCTGGGTTCGATCCCTGTCGGTTACACTGGGGGCGTATTTCCCCAAAGTGGTTTTCCCAACCACACTCCACGCGAATGCGGGCGCAGTTATTGCAATCACACCCTCGCATTTCCCTAACCTGCGCTCTCCTGTAAAAAGGCGTAAAGCTGTCGGAGTGCTCAAAAATGACAGATAATTAATAAAAATAGTAATTGTTTCGCTACTAGAACCAATTCGGCTGTAGTTCTTTGTGTGCGGCCATAGTAACACGACCCACTCATAGCCTCGAACAAAAGTATGGTTTACGAATTAATATCCTGTCGTAAACAGAATCTAGCAAAACGTTGGCCTACACAATTACTGTATTTAAATATGACACATGAATAACAAATTAGTGAAATGGTTAAGAACATAATTTGGAGGGCTGTCTTGATGAGAGTTACATTTATTTCGCACATAATGTCGTAACTTTTTTTACACTGAAACTAGCTAGGTTATGAACGCTCAATACCAAACACATTTGTATTTTTACTGCGAGACAAACACAAACTTGTACGCGCAAGTAAATATAATTTCTCCATTTACCGCCCGCTTATACGCCTCCTCTTTGGAACAGCAGCACACCTTGCGGCGAAAATTTTCCCTATGCCAAATTCTCCCGCGAGAAATCTCGTTTCGTTCCCAACCTGAGTAGAATAAACGTTAGTTCAAGCGACGCAACATTACGCAGGAAGCACGGAAAGTATTAAACGCCGCCCAGACACTTCTCCCTCTCTCTCTCTCTATCTACATATCTCTCTCTCTCTGACTTGATGGTTCCAAGCCGGAGAGCAGGCGGCTAGCGGCAAATGGGATCGCCGGGACATGAGGGTTGAAGGAAGGACGACGCAGAGCCTGGGGATAATCTCGCGGACCTCGTTCTCTTATAAGTGCTTCCAGCAAGAGAGAGAGAGAGAGAGAGTCATAATTACTACGGCAGCCGTGCCTTCGCCAGTCGTCCTAGCTGAGACCATAGACAAACCAAGGCACTTTTTTTTTCTACATACGGAGATATGTTTTCACGTCCCAGCCTCCAACTAGTATCCTCACAAAAGTCCTCTTTCTAAATCCATCTCCCACACTTACTATGGCTTAGTGGTAGCAATTTTGAAACCATTTTACGCATTTCTCAATTATTTTTAAATACTGAAGATAAATTTAAATTGTGGTAAAGCAGTAATATACGAAAAAAACTACAGTTTACTTCTATTATTTTTTACGTTGCTTATGTACAAACAAAATTTAAGGTATGCATATGCCAGAAATTAAAAATTGATTTAAAGGTTAATAAAATATTGGGATAAACCATAATGGCTTAAAAACTTTATCTGAGCTTCCTCGGAGAGATAAAAGCCGTAGGATCATCTACGTGGAAAGGCTTATTTAATTGTGAGATTTATTTATTTCAGACAGAAAAAACATATTGCAACATAAAATAGTTAAGGCCACGCAGAGAATAGGCACCCCACAGTTCGGCTCTCCATGCGGCTGCACGTTGCGCACGGGCCTTAATCAGTCTCTGGATGAGACTACTCTCGCCGTCTAATTTCTCCCTTTTTTTTTTTTTAGCAAGTATGTCCTTGCTCGGGGGCGACTACAAATCGTTTCGCCTGCAGAAATACTTCAGCTTCTTATTCGCCTCAAAAGCCTTTCCACATGCATACGCACATACGCACGTGCAAAGTAAGCTTGACTTACAGGCTACAGACGAAATGTAGTACATATAAAGACTTTGGACCTGAAATTAGCACACATCAGCATATTTGATCTACAGGCAGTAGACACACGACGGTTTTAACATTCGTATTGTTTAGGTAAGGTTATTTGACCCACGGGCAGTAAATGAAGTCGTTTTACCTCTGGCAGAAGACGTAAAGAGATTTTTTTCATACGCAGTAAAAGTAAAGTATTTCCTTCTACATACAGAATACGTAATGATTCGATCAATATGCTAAAGAAATAAAGTTGTTTAACCTACATGCACACGCTATAAACAGAGCTCCGTGTGTTTCGCGGATTGACATGGCAGCAGGCTAGACTTGACAGTCCTCTTTACACGTGAGACACTATTGTTTGCTTATTGGTTGCTTCGATCAAGTGAGGCATCCGTACAGGACTGTTCAAAACTCACTCACACTGCTGCTTCCTACACGTTACAGGCTCGCACTTAAATGGGACGTGTCTAAACAACNCCACACTGCTGCTTACTACACGCTACAGGCTCGCACTTAAATGGGACGTGTCTAAACAACGGCCGTCCAATCACAATAGTTGGAGAAATGAATAAGTGTTTGAAGTCTACCTTGTAACCGGACGAATTCGCGAAATACTCGGGGCTCTAGCTATAAAGTGATTTGAACTATATGTAGTATACATTAAATTGTTTCATCTCAGCAGAAGATATAATGTTATTGGACATAAAGGAACAGATGCAAAGTCATATAAACTATTTGTAGAATTCGCAATGATTTAATCATTACATAGTTTACTTAAAGTTATTTAACCTACATAAAAAATACTAATTTCACATACATGCATTAGGTCTAAGGTAGATCTACTTACGAAGGTTAGACAAAGTCGTTTAACTTACAGGTATAATACGTATTAAAGTAATTTCGACGTATAGGCAATACAATTAAATTTCTTACACCTACAATTGGTTTCAAAAAGTCGTTTTACAGACATTTGAATTACATTTGCTTTACGTAAAAATCGCATTAGAAAGAAGACCCTAAAAACTGCTTCCTTACAGTTAAATCGTCATTTAACGTCATTTTACAACATTCAGGTTAACTTATTTGATTTTATTAACTGCTAAAAATCCTCTTTCAGTTGACTTCAACCCACAGATTTTACCAACAAGAAAGTTAGGTCTACACCATTGTTTCAGAATGTCTCAAGGCGTGATAAATGAACGATTGACTAATCACTCACATGAAAGACACGCAGAGCAGTTTGAAGTATAACTTCGGAACCAAAACATAATGCGATGAAATCACAGCGTTTCTACTCTGAAGCAACGTTCGTGGATTTATAATACAAGTTGTAAAACACTTCAAGCCTAAAGGAAAGTTATAAATAAATACAGTATTTGATCTGTCAGCAAAAGTACAGATCAGCAGATACAGTGGTTTATAGCGGGATAACCTGAGCACAGGGTAGACTTCAATACTATATACACACTGCGGCAGTTCTCCTATAGTCATTGGCCGCTACCGTTTCCGCGACTGACAGTGGCACTCAGAATTCCGTAACTTCGGCGGTGAATCACACTGTAAAAGTTTTTTTTCTATTTGTATAAGAAACTAATTGATGACTATAGTCACGCCGACCTACGAACGCACTTAGCTCCGCCTACCCAAGTGAAAGAGAGAGAAGAGAGACAGAACGACTTGCAAAGCACCAACTACAGGTAGCTGGCAGACGAATCTGCAGGCACTCCCTTCCACCTGCCGTACCGTCGTCGTCCAATTGCTTCCTTTCCCGGGGAGAAGTGGCTCGACATTGGCAGAGCTCCCAAGTCCTAAGTTACAGCGGCGCTAGTATAGTTGCCAAAGATATGTTTGTAACACAGGAAATAACTTAAAGTGAAATTTACAAATCCTTTCTGTGGAATGTGTGAAAGTAATATCGAATTTTAAGAAGCAAGTGTTGTAGACTCCAAGTTTATTACATATATTAAGCTATACAAAAAAATTTCGTATATTTTCTAAAATAATTTGTTCCAAATGTAAAATATTTCAGTTTTAAAGTCACAAGAAAATATTTGGTAAATAGTTTCCAGAAAAATTGTTTGTAACAAGTACGTACATTTTTACTGTGCACCGTGATTTTCTAGCAATAAGTTAACACCTACACAATATAATCCAGCCAAATAAGTAAAACAGTTGACTCTTCGACTCTGCAGTGTTGTAAATTATCTTGTGTCATCAGATATTTTAAGTAAATATATACTGGCCCTACAAATAAGCTGTTGACCAATAAGCTGCTGATGCACACAAAAGTGAAGACGTGCCTGTTGCGAAGTTAATGAATTTTCGGTGCGCACTGTACTGGCAGGATATCGTAAGTGGTGCATGCATTTTGTAAATTCATTCCTTGGCACGGTAGATGGACATTAAGCACGTATAGTTTAGTATCGACTTTAGGATTGGACCACAGTTGTTTTGACACGGTCGTGACGACTTCTTAACCAGTCATAAACACGAATAAAGGCAGTTAACGGTAAACTGAGTACTTCTGAAGTCAATAGTTGAACAAAGTCACTGCCCGTTAACTTCACGTATGCTACTCTGCACAATTGCACGCCGGCTCAGAGTTAACACTTTCATTTGCCGTGCCCACGACTGAGGACATGTTGCACATTCAAGATATTTTTGTTTGAAACTGTACACACCGAGGACTCAGTAGCCATTGTTTTGAGCGTCTTTCTGGTGAAAAATCTGATTTGTTGAACTTCCTGCATGTTTCGTTTGTGAATGGTTAATGCTGACATCAGCGAGCTCTCAGTGCGTTGCCCACTGACTGCAAGAACATGCTCGACATAAGTAAGNGAATGGTTAATGCTGACATCAGCGAGCTCTCAGTGCGTTGCCCACTGACTGCAAGAACATGCTCGACATAAGTAAGCGGCTCTCAGCATATTCGAGTCTTGAGAGCCGATGAGGATGAAGCGAGGTGAGTATGGAGAGGCGTCGGAATGCAAGAAAAGGGGAAACGGGAGATCCCCGAGAAAATCCCACCANAATGGTTAATGCTGACATCAGCGAGCTCTCAGTGCGTTGCCCACTGACTGCAAGAACATGCTCGACATAAGTAAGTGGCTCTCAGCATATGCGAGTCTTGAGAGCCGATGAGGGTGAAGCGAGGTGAGTATGGAGAGGCGTCGGAATGCAAGAAAAGGGGAAACGGGAGATCCCCGAGAAAATCCCACCANTGAAGCGAGGTGAGTATGGAGAGGCGTCGGAATGCAAGAAAAGGGGAAACGGGAGATCCCCGAGAAAATCCCACCAACCAGCGGCATCGTCTGGCACGATTCTCACATGCAAAAATTCGGGGGCAACCCCATCGGGAATCGAACCCAATTCACCTTGGTGGTAGGCGAGTAGTCTAACTACTACACAACCGCGACCCCTAAACACAACAAAAAAAATTAAGCGATTGCAACAATTGGGCTCGAAATTTATTTGGAACGGAAAGGGTTAATTTGGCAACGAATTAGGTAAAATAGTTCCAAGTCCTGACGTTATATTGTGAGCGTAATGTTAAAATGTATGGCAAATAATGTTGGTATTTCTTTACTTTAAAGACAGACCCTTAAATACGAATTGGCATAACAGTAACACATTAAGGTTCTTAACTATTTTAACGTTTTAATTTGGTTGGCGCATGAATACAGAGATGCATATTGCGGAAGAATACAAAATAACAAGGAAAGCAGATCTTGAGCAGGACTACCCAAAGTGCTCACTTTACCGTGAATAGCCTATAAATAATACGACTGTATCACTTGTGACCAAGTTGAGATTAAAACAAAAATCCTCCTGATATCGCAGCAGAGAACGAGAGAACAATATCGACCCCAGTATGAATACGACTGAATCTTTAGTCTGCTGCCAGACGAATTCGAGAAATTCACATACCTTTCGTTACTGGACATGTCTGTTTGTGAGAAAAATTTTTTTTTCACCTTAACCTCTTGGAGATGGCACAAATTAACTTTGAAGACAAGGTTGTCGTGCACTGCCTATATTCTCCACTACAACATCACTTGTGTTAGCCCATGTATTTCCATTTACATTCGTCCTGTTTGTCCTGGCTATAACGAAAAGCTAACTACGTCTGCTGCGTTTATTATTGGCTATCCGTCAGCTAATCAAGTCGAACATTGACTGTGTATCAATAAATATGTCGCGACAGATGTAACACGTTTTACANCTATCCGTCAGCTAATCAAGTCGAACATTGACTGTGTATCAATAAATATGTCGCGACAGATGTAACACGTTTTACAATCCATCATGCTCGTTTGAGAAATTGTTAAAAAGGACATTTTTATTCTTACAAACTAAAATATTTACAGGTAATATTTTTGAACTTATATTCCCACAATGTACAGAGAAATAATAAAACAATAAGAATGTGAGTTTTTTTTCAAGAGAAAAGAAATTTCGACATATATGTAGCCCCGAGTGCATGCTTTACTAACTGTTAGTGGAATAACCGAAGCAAAGTTACTCCGACTCTGAAATTCCCTGGTTCGCATGCAGACAAATAATACGCGTCACAGTTAAAGTCATCTAATCACAGAAGTGGACACGAATGTAGTGTTTTAGAAAAATAATTCACCGTAGAGCCTTTTGGCGTAAAAAAAAGCTGCTGTGGTCTGAAAGTATTTTTTAGCTTTGTTGAAAATGTTCAGCATAACGTTTATATACAGGAACTTTATTGAAGTACCATTTCTGCTTGGAAAAACGCGAATTTAAAACGACCTGTAGANATAACGTTTATATACAGGAACTTTATTGAAGTACCATTTCTGCTTGGAAAAACGCGAATTTAAAACGACCTGTAGAGCAGCGAATGCCTACTCCAGGAAGACAGCCGTCTTAATTTATGAAATCTCTTCAGCACGACGCAGTGAAATATACAATCTATACAGAATAAAACTTCCCTAGAGCTGAGTCGCTGAGTTAAGAGAGTTGGGCCGCTCTTAAAAGCGAGGTCTTGAGAGCTGATGAAGATGAAATGAGGTGAGAATGTAGCAGTGCCAGAATGCAAGGGTGGGGGAAACGGCAGATTCCCGAGAAAACCCCCCGAACAGCGGCATCGTCCGGCACGACTCCCACTTGCGAAAATCCGGGAGTGATCCGGCCGGGGATTGAACCGGGTTCACCTTGGTGGGAGGTGAGCAGCCTGACCGCTCAACTACCGCGGCCCCTGCCTGTTCCAGGGGTATAGTTGGTCGTCTTAATTTATAAAATGTATTCAGCACAACGCAATGANTACCGCGGCCCCTGCCTGTTCCAGGGGTATAGTTGGTCGTCTTAATTTATAAAATGTATTCAGCACAACGCAATGCAGTAGTTTTCTTCGCTACAGAAGAAAACTCCCCTGGAGTGATGTACGCGTGCAACAGCAGCAATACAAAGACAAGAAATACTAGACTTCTCCGGAATATAAGTTTCCTTCGGGAAGGCAGTGGGATTCCTGGCGACCACCTGTTTCACAGATGTAGCAACGTAGGATCACGGTGTGTCGACCCAATCGCACTCGTGGGAAANCTATCCGTCAGCTAATCAAGTCGAACATTGACTGTGTATCAATAAATATGTCGCGACAGATGTAACACGTTTTACTATCCATCATGCTCGTTTGAGACATTGTTAAAAAGGACATTTTTATTCTTAGAAACTAAAATATTTACAGGTAATATTTTTAAACTTATATTCCCACAATGTACAGAGAAATAGTAAAACAATAAGAATGTGAGTTTTTTTTTTCAAGAGAAAAGAAATTTCGACATATATGTAGCCCCGAGTGAATGCTTTACTAAGTGTTAGTGGAATAACCGAAGCAAAGTTACTCCGACTCTGAAAGTCCCTGGTTCGCACGCAGACAAATAATACGCGTCACAGTTAAAGTCGTCTAATCACAGAAGTGGACACGAATGTAGTGTTTTAGAAAAACAATTCACCGTAGAGCCTTTTGGCGTAAAAAAAAGGCTGCTGTGGTCTGAAAGTATTTCTTAGCTTTGTTGAAAATGTTCAGTATAACGTTTATATACAGGAACTTTATTGAAGTACCATTTCTGCTTGGAAAAACGCGAATTTAAAACGACCTGTAGAGCAGCGAATGCCTACTCCAGGAAGACAGCCGTCTTAATTTATGAAATCTCTTCAGCACGACGCAGTGAAATATACAATCTATACAGAAGAAAACTTCCCTAGAGCTGAGTCGCTGAGTTAAGAGAGTTGGGCCGCTCTTAAAAGCGAGGTCATGAGAGCTGATGAAGATGAAATGAGGTGAGAATGTAGCAGTGCCGGAATGCAAGGGCGGGGGAAACGGCAGATTCCCGAGAAAACCCTCCGAACAGCGGCATCGTCCGGCACGACTCCCACTTGCGAAAATACGGGAGTGATCCGGCCGGGGATTGAACCGGGTTCACCTTGGTGGGAGGCGAGCAGCCTGACCGCTCAACTACCGCGGCCCCTGCCTGTTCCAGGGGTATAGTTGGTCGTCTTAATTTATAAAATGTATTCAGCACAACGCAATGAAGTAGTTTTCTTCGCTACAGAAGAAAACTCCCCTGGAGTGATGTACGCGTGCAACAGGTCCCCGGCAACAGCAGCAATACAAAGACAAGAAATACTAGACTTCTCCGGAATATAAGTTTTCTTTCGGGAAGGCAGTGGGTTTCCTGGCGACCACCTGTTTCACAGATGTAGCAACGTAGGATCACGGTGTGTCGACCCAATCGCACTCGTGGGAAAGCTCCGTCGTATCGTACGGTGTTCAGTCGATACGGTCTCGATGTATCGTGCCGATGGGGTCAGACCCGGCCACTGGGGAACTCTTCGCAGAGAGCTCTTCGTCTTCTCACTTGGCGGCAAACATCGACACACATTGTTCCCACTTTCGTGAGCGGGTATCTTAGAGTCGAGTTTTGCGAAGACCACAGCTAGGAGGACGGATGAACCGACAGCCAAGCCGAGTTATATATAGTTTATTCGCCATTTATTCACCCGTCCCCTGATAAGCATTCAGGAATAACACTGGGGACGTTAATAATATTTATCCAATCCAATCCATTCTTCACAGTTTTTCAATCAAACCTTTGAAAAATCCCAACATGCGTGGGGTTGTTGGTTGTTTCCTAATTATGTTAAGTATCACAAGCGTTTCATACTTGTGTTAAAATGTAAATACCTTATTATTGGTTAAATTAAAATGTTGTGTATATTTCCCCTATAATTTTCAACGTATCGTTTATAATTACTATGAATTAAAACAGTCAGAAAATCCACGTATTAGTAATGCCCAGTAATAAATAGTTCTTATGCAAAATATTATTACACTGAGTGCGCACGAGTGCCGTACGNACGTATTAGTAATGCCCAGTAATAAATAGTTCTTATGCAAAATATTATTACACTGAGTGCGCACGAGTGCCGTACGTTTTCTATTCTGTGTAATATTCTTGTAATTTCCTAGACTCAGATAAGCTTTGTTTGCGTGAGGCGGAGGAATATCCTGGAAGTAGAACTTGAGCAGCGCTTCAGGAAAGTTGGAAGTAACTGCNTATCCTGGAAGTAGAACTTGAGCAGCGCTTCAGGAAAGTTGGAAGTAACTGCGAATGGACTATAGCAGTGAGTCGCCGGTATCCAGCACTGCAAGAACACCGGGGGCCATATTCTGTATCCTTTGGTCTTTTTTTTTTTAATGAAAACAGTTACGACGTATCTAACTTTGCGAAACGGAATGACATCCTTTTATTTAATATGTAATCGTTTCTTTTTATTGGATGTCTCATGACTCTGCTTACGTGTAGACAGGGCAACAACGTGTATTTAAGATGGTGAATGTAGCGAACATGGCCGCCATACTATGGCTATTTCAAGCAAACACACCAGATAGAAAAAAAAATNTAAGATGGTGAATGTAGCGAACATGGCCGCCATACTATGGCTATTTCAAGCAAACACACCAGATAGAAAAAAAAATATCTATTAAATTTGCTGCAATATAAAAGTATTATATTTAATTATATTTCAGTTTTATTGGTCTGAGTTGCCAATTANATCTATTAAATTTGCTGCAATATAAAAGTATTATATTTAATTATATTTCAGTTTTATTGGTCTGAGTTGCCAATTACAGTCGCCCTATTGCTTCACACAACCCAGGGCACGCTTACTATATATACTGTACAGCGTTCATTACTGGCCGGCTTTCTGAAAATACAATGCCGAGTTGAAAAAGTCATAATCATCTGTTCTTTTCCATGTAGAATAATATACAATTCATCCTGTCCATTTGAGTGATTTTCATTTTCAGTGTTGCTGATGTAATATTACGTTGCAGATATCCTCATGAACTCTGCTGACGAGGAAACATTCCATCACCTATGTCGTAAAGAAAGCGGACGTTGTAATGTCACGGCAAACTCCATACAACTCAGTAAAATTCAGGCTCCAACAAGACTCGAAATTTTAACGGGCTAACTGGTGGTGTGACGAACGATCTGGAAAGAATCGCGTCAGTTATGAGTACCGCCCCGCATCTCAGAGATGCAGCTCTTGTGTATCCTGCTTAGTCTAAAGCGAAAGAAGTGGACGAGGACAACGTACTTCGAGGCGACTGTTCAGAAACCNTCTTGTGTATCCTGCTTAGTCTAAAGCGAAAGAAGTGGACGAGGACAACGTACTTCGAGGCGACTGTTCAGAAACTTCACGGCGAGAGCTAATCAATGTACGCGACTGCAGTCGTCGACAAACATCGCCGCGGCATACTTACAGCGATCTGTGAGTGAAGCACAATCGCAGGGTTTTCTCGGGGTGCTCCAAGGATTAACTTGGACGTTGATTATCGCCAGCAAGTAAGACAGTTGTTAGCTTTCACACCGTAGGGATTTTTGTTGATATACCGTANTTGGACGTTGATTATCGCCAGCAAGTAAGACAGTTGTTAGCTTTCACACCGTAGGGATTTTTGTTGATATACCGTACATTAATGTAAATATTTTGTGATAGGTGGATACCCTACCATATCACATTTTAAGCTTGGACGAAGCTAGATTGCACAGTCCTCTACACACTCGAGCAGAGATCACGTGTCTATTGGTTGCCGCCAGCCAAAGGCATAAGTCATTCTCATGTTACGCATGGCAACACGGAGTGAAGCCACAATAGTGCTAAATGTTTACTACTGTCTGTGAGTGCTACGNTTCTCATGTTACGCATGGCAACACGGAGTGAAGCCACAATAGTGCTAAATGTTTACTACTGTCTGTGAGTGCTACGTGGGGTGTCAGATGAGAGGTCTAATGAGACACATGGAATCACACGTAGTTGTATCTCGTTTTCTGTCGTACCGAATTATAACGCGAAATGGTAGAACCTACAGTTACACTAGATGGAGATATTTGGACATTCGCCATTACGATGCAGATGTCTGTCATGGANTTCTCATGTTACGCATGGCAACACGGAGTGAAGCCACAATAGTGCTAAATGTTTACTACTGTCTGTGAGTGCTACATGGGGTGTCAGATGAGAGGTCTAATGAGACACATGGAATCACACGTAGTTGTATCCCGTTTTCTGTCGCACCGAATTATAACGCCAAATGGTAGAACCTACAGTTACACTAGATGGAGATATTTGGACATTCGCCATTACGATGCAGATGTCTGTCATGGANAAATGGTAGAACCTACAGTTACACTAGATGGAGATATTTGGACATTCGCCATTACGATGCAGATGTCTGTCATGGAAAAACAAGACTGAGCACGAAACAATACTTTAAAAGACAAGTAACCTATGGACGAGAAAATAACTATGCACCTGTGTTCTCGGACCCTGTGTGCCGCCGCCTGAAGACGGGAACAGACAGCAGTTCCCGACACGTCGCATTCTGTCGTGTGTGGGACATATTTATTTTCTCGTCCATAGGTTACTTGTCTTTTAAAGTATTGTTTCGTGCTCAGTCTTGTTTTTCCATGGCAGACACCAGCATCGCAATGGCGAATGTCAAAAAATCTCCATATAGCCATTCACTCCCATTGCACTATTTATTCAAAGATCACTTAAGTTACAAGCCATTATGTTATAAAATNCTCCATATAGCCATTCACTCCCATTGCACTATTTATTCAAAGATCACTTAAGTTACAAGCCATTATGTTATAAAATAATTTTTTTCTGAAATAATAAATAGAAGAATTCAATTTAGTTTTTCATTTAACTTAACTAAATCGTACATCTCATTATTGCCAGGGCCGAAGTGGCTGTGCGGTTAAACTGCTCCCTCCCACCAAGGCGAATCGGGTTCAATCCTCGGTCGGGTCATTCCCGGATTTTCGGAAGTGGGATTCGGCGGGTTTTCTCGGGGACCTCCCATTTCCCCCGCCCTTATTTTCCGGCGCTGTTCCATACTCACTTCGCGTCACCCTCAAATGTACATTACATGTGTCATATGTGCGGGTTTATGAAAGGGCGGGACTCCGCGTGGGCGTGGCCAGACGTGGCTTGGTCCAATGGGAGCATGGAGCCTCATGTGCCATGTTTGGCGAGTCGACAGAGGCATCGGCCACTCATCCTGCTTGACGTAAACAGAACTCTTTTCCCGCGCTACCGGAGGCGGCGTGGGGGGTTGAGGCTAATTGAAACTGCTTCGCCCGCATCGGAGAGCTTCATTAGTCCGCGGTGACCTGCCAGCGGCTAATTACATCTGACTGTACCTGCTGTTGCCGGTCCGCACTCAACGGGAAACGCGATAACTCTTCTTCGCACACAACGCCTCTTTTTAACCCCTTAACGTACACTGAAGAGCCAAAAAAACTGGCACACCTGCCTAATATCGTGTAGGGCCCCCGCGAGCACCCAGAAGTGCAAGACGACGTGGCATGGACTCGACTAATGTCTGAAGCTATGCAGGAGGCAATTCACACCATGAATCCTGCAGGGCGGCCCAAAAGTCTATAGGAGTGCGAGGCGGTGGAGCTCTCTTCTGAACAGCACGTTGCACGGCATCCCAGATATGCTCAATAATGTCCATATCTGGTGATTTAGGTGGCCAATGGAAGTGTCTAACGTCAGAAGAGTGTTCCTGGAGCCACTCGGTAGCAACTCTCGATGTGTGGGGTGTCACATGTTATCGCTACCTCGGATATGCTATGTCCCATCTCTCGTGCGCCGACTATAACACCTGTTCAAACGCACTTAAATCTTGATAACCTGCCATTGTAGCAGCAGTAACCGATCTAGCTGCCGACCGCATCGCGTTACTCTGATTGGTTCCATACCTCTGTTATTTGCATACGCACACCTATACCAGTTTTTTTTTTACTCTTCAGTGTACATGTTAATTTTTCGTTTCAGGTGTTGCAAGAGAAGACATTTCTGGTGTGAAATGTACATACGAATTTCTAATAGCAACTGACAACGTGGAACCTAGGGAAACGTTGCATTATATCCACGCCACAAGAACCAACCTATTATAAAATAGCTGGTCGGTCAGCAGGCAATCAATAGCATTGCCCAAGGAAAGGCGATGTCCGTTTTGGTGCTCGTGCTTTGTCTTGTACAGCACCGACCGTGATTTAAACCATTCTGCAACATGTCAGAAGTGAACGAGTACACTCGGGATATTATTTTGAGTGGTTTAAGAGGATGATAGTCAGGGGGTGAAGTCGGAGGAGAAAATTAGCGACGCATCTCAAGATCACATTCGTAACCACACTGTAACTAGTCGTTCGCAAATTTACCACACGAATGTATTACGNTAGGATGATAGTCAGGGGGTGAAGTCGGAGGAGAAAATCAGCGACGCATCTCAAGATCACATTCGTAACCACACTGTAACTAGTCGTTCGCAAATTTACCACACGAATGTATTACGTACGGTGAGAAAGCGCGCATTGCCAAGTTATTTTTTCTCATACATCCGTGGTATAGTCCATTCACGGTTACATCCAACTTTTCTGAAGTCCTAAAAAGTTATACTTTTAGGTTATTCCTCCGCCCCATGCAAATAAAGCTTACACCAAAGGGACGACGCACAGCATTCGTGCGCACTCAGTGTAACAAAAGTTTGCACAAAAACTATTTCTTACTAGGATTATAACAACAACAAAAAAAAAATTGCATTCCTAAGAGGTTGGTTTTCACTGGCAGATAAATTTTCCTTTTGAATTTAGCCTGAGATACACTCGGGCGTAGTTCAGGCTACAGGAAATGAAAGTTGTCAATTTTTCCGATGTCTATCAGAAAAAAAAATTATCTTTACGCAAGCGTAGGAGTGCGTATAGTTTTTTTATGTGTTTTGTTAAATCATTATTTGAGCTTGACCAAAAATACCTTTATTTTTTTTTTTCGTACAAAATTACCTGAAATATTAGTATTTTACAACTAACTGAAGCTCATGTATTTTTCTCGTATCTGTAAGAGTTTGCAATGCTGCCGTTTTGTTAGAGTTTGTTTGAGCTAACTTTTGTTGCTCGAAGCCGACCTCCCGTAGCGCAGTCGGTTGGTGCGCCGCCGGTCTGGTGGTGCGGGAGGTTCTGTGTTCGAATCCCAGGTAAGGCATGAGTGTTAGTTTAAGTTAGGTATTAAGTTAGTTTGTAAGCCGTCCCCTGATAAGCCTTTAGGCATAACACTTGGGGACGTTAATGAGCTCTTTCCAAACAATTTCCAATCAACTTGGATTATTGAAGATACAAGCGTGAGTGGGGCGCATATCTTAACTACCGCTTCAGTTACATCCGCACTCTGTAAGCGTGAAACGTTTCAACGTTTCGTGTAACATCGGCACTGTCCGCAATCGACACTCGGAAACGCAAGAAATAAGAAGAGGATTTTTCGTGTTATAAATACGGGAATCAACTTCCGTTGTTTGCAGTACGCGTTTATGTACAATCACTTTACGTTTCCGTTAACATTTTAAGACTAAGCTCGAATGTAGATCAGGCTGCGTTGGTAAAAAATTTTCTGCAAAGTCTAATTCAAAATTTGCACGAATGTAGTTTTCTTGTTCCGCTGATGTTTACTGCTCCGCTGAAGTTTACTGGGGTCTTACAAGAACAGCACAGACCGTCAACAATTAACTCTACAAAACTAAATGCAAGTGTTTCAAAGGAATACTGCAGATGGTAAATTCCGTTACATAATCAAGGAGAATTTGGAATACAGTCAAAGCGCCACTTCAATAGCTGAGAGCCAGCCGGTAATGAGCGTTGCATGCGGCCAGACGTGAGTTGTGCAATTTGGGCCTGCAGTAACAAGGTGGTAAGAGGAAACACTAAGTCGCAGAGTAGATAAAGACACAGAGACGAAATGACGTGGTCGTTACTTTGATGTGGATGTGCCCATTCTCTAACTACCTGCGCGAGACTCTGAAACATTACCTTGCGCGTAATTGGCTACAGCGTGCTGCGAGAGGTTCCTTATAGGCTGGTCTGCCGACTGGTGTGTCAGTTACCAGGTGCTGGCAACTGACGTAATTTTGCAGGCGTATGCGGTTTGGAGTTCGCGGGATAAGTGGTCGTTTCTCCTCTGTATTATTATCACCTTATCACTTTCCACACTGGGCCAAATAATGCACTGCAATTACCACTTCCCACAGGCTTGATGCGAAACATCTACACGTGCCCGTGAAAATGTGAACATCTCATTGGCTTCTGCGTTTTGCTGACGTCACGTCTACATTTATCTTAGACTCTCAGAGCTCACCAGCTGTCCCCACGAATGTATGTTAAAATGCATTTAGTAGTGGAATGGAGGGAAGTCGAGTAAAGAGATTTCGGCGGCTCTTAACATCGAGGTCTTGAGAGCCGATGAGGGTGAAGTGTGGTGAGTATGGAGCAGCGCCTGAATGCAAGAGGGTGAGTGGGAGATCCCCTAGAAAACCCGCCGACCAGCAGCATCGTCTGGCACGATTACCACGTGCCAAAATCCGGGAGCAGCCCCGCGGGGAACCGAACCTTGTTCGCCCAGGAGGGAGGTGAGTAGTCTAACCACTACACTACCACAGCCCTCTGTATTTTGTGGTTGCTACAAAAAATTTCTGTACACCGCAAAACTTTCTGGCAGGGTGAATACCAACAAAATACCTTGTGGCTGCCACAGAATACATTATCAGTGTGATTGTGAGATTATCATCCTCAGAAACGTAGGTAATGTGTAGTTGAGTGGTTTTATTCGGACGAAAGGTAGCTCTAGAAGGCCGAATAATTCATTTTGTGCTCCTAGCTTATCAAACTAAATAATGAAATTGAATAGGTAAATGTATAATATTTTAAAACTAAGGCAGTAGTAATAGAACGTTGCCCGCATGGTAAACGAGCAGCATGTTGTGATAAAGTCGTACAGTGGAAGTCGCAAGCGACTATCTCCCTGCGTGTCTTGGATGGCAGTAAGTAATTACCGACTTGAAGAATTGTTAAACTTTCCGTTGATTTGCGGATACAATGCTGGCAATGTGGTGCTGTGCAACATTTACTTAAATTTTTGGCTTGTACCTGGCCAAGTGTGAACTGAACTATTTGGCGACCATAGGCAGATGAGATTATTTCATTTTTCTTCTGAAACAAACGAACACGAACGAAGCCATGTGTCTAACTTTAAGTAATAATAAATATATTGAAAGAATACATGTGTACTGATCTCAGCCAGTGCAGTTGATGTTAGGAGCGGGTTAAGGAGGTCTTTCTCCGAGCCGAGTTTTACCGAGGCAGTGAGAGACATGGTGAGATGGAATGTCAGAATCTGCCGGCACCAAAAATCTGCCGCCCTTGGCATTTCCCTTGCCTGCCTAGGCAAATCTCACCTGCTCTCTTCTAGACACATATCGAAGAACGATGCAACGCCTTGTTTCATGTTAGTGAGGTTTTATCCGTTATTGCGGCTTGGTATCCGAGGGCAACACGCTGCAGTTAAGTTTTTGTATATTTACCTGTTCTGTTCTTCAGAGAGAGAAAATTCCCTCGCATAAACCGCATCTCCGTATTCTACCATTTCTCCGTTATCGAATTCGCGCCCGCATCCTATGTTATGTTACGCAAGCAGTTCAACACGTAGGTTTGGCCGTGTTTGGGCGTTGATATTCAACTGTTCGACCACATAGAAGCAGGGAGCGGGAAGACTGAAACTCGGGCCGCAGGTATCGCCTCAAAGGATAAGCCATTCCAGCGTGCCGAGGATAAACACATCTGAACCCGCAGGCATGACAGAGGGAGAGAGAAACATTTCTTCGAACCAAGAAGGTGTTGTTCCTATAACGTCAAGTAAACTTAGCTCTCACAATCCCGGAAAAATACGCTAGGGAATTCGCCTACTCTCAACATGGAAAATGGGGCCGCGGTGGTGTAGTGGTCAGGCTACGCGCATCCCACTGAAGCGAACCGGTTTCGTTTCCCGGCGGCGTTGCACCCGGATTTTCGCACGTGGGAATCGTGTAGAACGATGCCACCAGTCGGCGGGTTTTCTCGAGGATCTCCCACTCCCCCTCTTGCATTCCGGCGCTGCTCCATATTCATCTCACTTCACCCTCGTCAGCTCTCGAGACCTCGATGTTAAGAGCTGCCCAAATCTCTTCATTCACTCGCTCACTCGCTTAACTGACTGAAGTAGTGACACCTGAAACGTAAATATTAGTATGATTTTGTGTACTATGGATGTTTTTATAAATAAAATGACATCTGATCTAAACTGTTACGAAATGTATAGTATAAACACGTAATAATAAATACAATACTGTTTTACTTTAACTGAACTCCGTAACAGCACCAGCCAGTCAGACCCAACTCAAGGCCCATCCCAGGTCCTCTCACAGCCAATCAGCGAATGTGCACGCCCACATCAAATGAACCCGTATGCTATTTCATATCTCCATACTTACCTAGTCTGTGTTTCGGTGTTGTATCAAAAGTTTCCAACAAACATGTTCTTTGTTGCGTACAAGAGTTTTACTTTTGGCTACCAGGGGAACGGTTGCAAGTCCTTCCCACAGCAAAACACGTTGACTTTCCAGAGGACACAGAGTATGCATGCTCACAGAAGATGAAATGGCGCGATGTCTCTGATGTAGGTTCACTGAGACGCCAGTGAACTGCGAAACGCTCTGGGAACAGTTCTAGTGTGCGAGTTGCAAAGCATTTGTATTCGCTCCGGCTGGCGTATCGTTCGAGCAAGTTATTTTCTCATCTCCTTCAGTCATAGTCTAAGTAGGGCAGGAAGTGTAGTTAACGATGTACAGAGTACACAGCAAAAAAAAAAAAACGTCCAATCACGAGAAGTCCGTCAAGTGAGCGAGAAACCATTCGTTGTTTAGACTATATTTTGTAGTCACATAAACAACTGCTGCTAATAACATCAAATACTAACACAACTGTTATTGGTACCTATATACAACAGTGTTTCATGCTGATAGTAGTACACTTCAAAACAAAAAAATTAATCTTGTAGCTCCCAAAATTACATATTTATAAAGAGTGTATTTAAATTATACCGAAAAACTTTGTCTGTAGGTTAATCACGAAAAAAGAAGGTGAAAACATATGTACGACTATGGTCTTAAGTGAATCCTAAGGGCTGTACACATCCTTGAAGTTGGACCCGAAACACCAGTTTATTACAAATATTGGAGAACATTTTTATCGTGTATCAATGAATGTTTGGATAATGTGTTACAAAACAAAAACATAAACACTGCTACACCTGCCTGTCGCTGTCATCAAATTAGGTACACAATATAAATAAGCACGGTAACTACCCTTATTTAGACTTAATCTCAGTGACACTCTAGCAAACTCGAGGTTTAAAAGATTGATTATTAACCCACATGTCACAGTTAACATTATATTATCCAGAAAAAATAGTGTACCATCTCCAGTAGTTGCAATAAACTAATGTTTCAGGCTCACCTTCAAATATATGTACCGCCCTCATGATTCACTTTAGACCATACACCATATACATTTTCTCATTATTTTCTCGTGATTGACCTCCAGGCGAAGTTTGTCGGTCTAATTTCGGTGCATCCTGTATATGTCTGAAAGAGTTGATGGTTGTTTGATGTTTGCCCGCTTCATGCTGACGTGGTAGCCGGGATATGGCTCGTGCTCCAAACTGAACACAGACACTCCACTCACTGATATGTCACACTTGGCTACTGACCTATCTGGGTCTCGAACCTGGGTGCCTTTACTGGCGTCCCAGCAATCTAAAATGGCGGCTGAGGATCTGCCATACAGGTAGCATGTGCCAGCCTGTCCCTCCTCCCCGAAACGGTGATTAATTTTAGAAATTAATGAAAATATAAAATTAAGGCAAAACACTATACCTAATCCGAAACCAACTACGAGTTAGTTCTTTCGGACATACTTTAATATATGCGTTCAGGTTAAGCAAATAAGACAATTTCTGATTCGTGCTGTACTTAAGTCGACACAGTATTTGTTTGCCTTTCTCAACCAGTAAAATGTAGACCTTGCGTTCTACTGTAGTAAACATATCCAGCCAGAGCCTAAAACCATATCAGGGTTAACAATTAAGTTGCCTACAGAGAAGGTCATTAGGCACTGGGCTTCGCAGTGTATAGTAACGGCCATAAATAACATTATTGTATCTAATGTAGCAAACTTGTGTACACTGGGTTTGAGTGTGTTAAAAAAAAAATAAAAAACTCAAAACGGCTAGTTGGCTATACTTTGAGTTCCTGGCAACTCAAAAGAGATCGGAGATAAGTATTTTTATCAATAACATAGTGCAAGATATAAAACTGAAATCATACCATATAATTGTAATTTAATGAAATTTTTATTATTATCCTTTGTAAATTTTAACCCCTTAAAATGTTATCCGTTCACGTATGTCGTGTTGCAAAATAGGTAAATTCATGGTCGGTGTTGTACAAGGTGAGAAGCTATCACCAATGCAGTCGACGTTTTTTCCCTGGAAAATGCTACTGGTTGTTGCCGGTGCCATTGGCAAGTAGAACTCCTTCTATACGCCTGATCGTGTAATTTATTACAAGGAATTCGTAAGTACTTGTCAAACCAAAAATATCCTGTTTTGCAACACCTGGAACGAAAAATTAATATGTAAGTTAAGATGATAAACAACACGTTGGTGAACTGCATAAGTATAACCACGTAGGGAAAAATTTCTCGTATTAATTTGAGGACATAATGAGATTTCAAACACGTGTTTGAATTACTTCCGCAAGTTTATCACAGGTTATTTATTATACGCTCCTTGGAAGAATCTGAGTCAATAAAAAACGTGTAAGAAAACAATTAACTGAATCCTGGGGTAGAAGTAAGTGAACAAACAGCTTAGGACTAAAGTATATACAGAGGATTGTGGATTATACCTTCAGATCATTGAACTCATGAAACTTTGCTATTCATAGATACAATCTGGCGAAGCTACAGAAAGGCTAAAATAATAAGCAAAACCCAGTAAAACTGTTATATTTCACATGTCCGCAACAAAAGAGTTTTTTGTCTGAAGAGTACTGAACCATTGCAGTCACAATGACCATTGTATGTTGCACAGGACATCGTTTCAATTATCTACAACAGCGAACACTTGGGAAAGTTAAGAATTCCAGGGGAATATGATTCGTTGTTGAGACTGTATTGCACAGTCTCATAAAAACCTGCTGCCAATAATATCAAGAACCAAAATACATTTTCACTAGCTCATATATCTGACAGAACGTTATTCTGAAAATAGTATATGTGAAAACAAAAAATTTGTTCATTACAATTTGTGACTGAGAGGGTTAAAAGTTACACAAATATCTTACACACTGGAATGTATTGGAATTCCTGTTGGTCCAGCGTATTTGCAGCAGCTATTTACAGAATATCAGCATTTTAGATTGATTAATAGCACTAAAACCGCAATAAGGCCATGGCTGAATTATACCTGGTTTCTGACCGCAAATAGCAACGACCGTACTATTACGTGTTCCGCAGCTTGTATAAACAGAACGAATATATTCGCGATGATATGTGAAGAGGTTTTCACATTCGTAGACTCTTGCGAAGGAAAGAGATTTATGTTCAAGTAAATAGATCCCAATGCAGCCAGTGCTTTTGGGCAGGTAGTGTGGTTTGTGGACGTCACTACAGATCTGTTCTGAGAACGGTTTTCACCTATAAGCAATGCGCATAACCACGAAGTATGTTTGCTGCTTCACACGAGTAGGTATTTCTTCTTTGCAACACTTCGAAATAAAAACTAATGTGAAATTGAAACAGATAAGGGAGCATTCTAATCAGATGATTCTGATGTACAATAAACACCTAATTGTTATAAGAAGATGAGTTTCTCTCCGGTAATGAAACACTAGTGTCTGTACGGTTGCCACATTTATTTTTGTACTGTAAGGTGCACTCGGAACAGAAAATAATTTGTGCAAATGGATATAAACAGCATGTTTAGAGCTCGTTTGCATACGTAATTTCCTCGGGGAAAGGAGAAAAAAATACAAAGTGGCATCTGCGGTTTATTCCATTTGCTTCCCCTCGCGTGTAATAATATCCCACTGTTGTAATGCTAATTTGTACTGAACTCAGCAACAGCTAGTGCATGTTGAAATCTCTGAGTCGTCGTAGGCTGCCTCTGAACATCCTGGCTTGACCGGCAGACAAGACAAGTAAGAAGTGAGAGATCTCTTTACATAAATGCAGGAATACCAGTTCTGTAGGTTCCCGTATTCCCTTCTACCACTCCCATGTTAGTGTTACATCATTGGATACGCTCACTGTACGGCACGGCATTCATTATAGGCTGGCTTACAGCCAATAGGATGCTGCATTGACTGTTCAAATCAAAATACTGTCACATTTGTAATGGGATTTGCAAACCGTTGTGTTCATTCAGAAAGTTATAAAAAATTAACTTCTTTTATTTGGAGACTGTGCTATTGATAGGGTTCTTGTAAGATCCACTTAAAATAAAAAAAAAATTAATTGCGAGATACGGCCTTAATAACAAATTAACTTATCATATTAATACAGGTCGTAGCATGCTGCTTATAAACAGTCTGGCGTGACATAATGGAGTTTAAAATTTTTACTAGGAAGTCATCTTAATGAGATGTAAATATGTGGCCAGCACGTTGCTGGAACTCGTCGGATGCGCTAGCCATTTCGCCTCGGTAAGACGGCGTGCTCTACGCACGGGTGGCAGGCACATCCTGCCTGGGCCGTGGCCCTCGACTCCCGGCAGGATGCAGGACCTCCTCTTCCTCCGTGCCCCTACGAGAAATCAATACCGCCAGACGGAGAGCACGCACCGCCATTTGCATGTGCAGCCCCGGCCNGCCCCTACGAGAAATCAATACCGCCAGACGGAGAGCACGCACCGCCATTTGCATGTGCAGCCCCGGCCCGAGCGCGCCCGAGCCCACCTTCGTGCGTCTTCGGCCGCCGCCCGCGGTTTCCTGCGCGGTCCGGGACGAGCCCCTCCCGTATATCGTCATCCTTCTTACTCCTGAGCGTTTCACTAACTACCTACTTTCCTTATCGGACACTGAACGCCCACATGTGCCACTAGAGGTTTCCTCCCCCTCCCCCCCCCCTGGGGGCAAAGAAAACACGCGAAAAAGGTCTAGTCGCTTCACGTCACGACACAGTGCAAACACTTCCCGTTCAATCCACGACCATGCACGTGTTGTGCAGGAAGGTCTTACACAGCAAGTGAGTAAGAGTGAGAGGTTCAGGCAGTGTCTAACAACTCAGGTCTTAAGCTTCGTTGGGAATGAACCGTTATGGAGATGGAGCAGCAATGGATTGCAATGGCGATGGAAACCTGAGTACCTAGATGAAGTCCACCGGTCAATGCAACGTTCGCCATGTTTTCAACATGCGAAAATCTCTAGTGACCTAACTGAGAATCGGGCCTGTTTCGCCGAGGTAAGCAGTGTGTAGTCTGACCACTATAACACAGTATCCTTACTTAACAGTAAAACTTTGTAGACAATTCTGACGGTTTTCCCAGCAGGTAAAATTTTATTTTAATCTTGCTTTTGCACTACGTTTGGAAATGATCGTATGGATAAATATGACGACTGAAAGTGGAAAATACTAAGACCAACAGAACCTAAGTAACTACAATGCATGTCGAGTAAACAGTTATCCAAATGCACAAGGTACTAAAATGTAAACTTTTTTTTTAGAGTCCAGCAAATTCTGAAGTAAATTATAGAAATTTTGTTACTTTATAGCAACATGTGAGAACTAGCTTCAGGTAGTTAATATCAGACATCACAACACTCTTGCCACATTATTTATTCGACTTGCTGCTTAAGGAGGGGGAAAGACACCTTCCAGTTCTTCCCTATATACTCAAAAGAAAATTAAATTTCAAATTTTTGCTACTTGCAATAAAAAGGCTGAATAGTAGTAAATTTGACAAAATATATAGTGGGAGNAATTAAATTTCAAATTTTTGCTACTTGCAATAAAAAGGCTGAATAGTAGTAAATTTGACAAAATATATAGTGGGAGTTGAACTTGGAAAGCTTTTCAATTTGCAATATGAAAATTAATATTTGCTCAATAACTTCCAGCTACAGTACTCAATATAATATAAATTGCACAAGAAGTGTCGTGATTGTTTGAACAATTACTCCCATGGCAAGAATCATTCAAACAACACAATAAGTGTCTTTAATGATGCTCACTGTACAGAGCAGAAAACGGTGTTAACACCCATTCCTCACATGTGGCACACACATGACTACATACCGTAGTCTCGTAAAAACTGCTACCAGTAAAATCAAGCACAAAGCTCATTATTATTGTTCCTAGAGTGTTATACACTCAGATAACGTTAAGGTTTGTTTTGTAAACTAAGTTGCAATGTCTAAAATTATATATTTGTCTGTGACTGATAGGATTAATGTGGTCACAAACGGGCTACTTACAGTAACTCTTACCATGAATCACGAATACTAACTCTATGTCTGTAGGTTTAACAGTCAGGTATGGGGAAGGAAGAGGCCATGGCCCGTAGCAACGAACTGGCTTTCACTTGGAGTGATTTAGAAAAACTACAGGGAACGTAATTGAGGATGGTTCAGCCAGGAGTCGATCCTGGGTCTTTCAAGATGCGAGTCCAGTGTGCTATCACTGTGCCACCGCATTTACTGAATGTTTATAGTTTATATGCGTTCTCTTCAGACTTTTTGAAACCAACCTTTAAAAATTATCCATGTTTGACGTGTTTGATTGTTTCGTAAATATGTTTTGTGCCATATATGGTTTATACTTCTATCAATATAAACGTATTATATTTTGTTT
>NQII01000569.1:455812-469335 GCA_002778355.1 Clitarchus hookeri
AGTTGCTCAGAGAGTCTCGTTGACAGCGAGGTCATTAGAGACGGAGCCAGTTCCTCAGAGAGTCTCGTCAACAGCGACGTCATTAGAGACGGAGCAAGTAGCTCAGAGTGTCTCCTCAACAGCGAGGTCATTAGAGACGGAGCCAGTTGCCCAGAGAGTATCGTCGACAACGAGGTCATTACAGACGGAGCAAGTTGCTCAAAGAGTCTCGTCAACAGCAAGGTCATTAGAGACGGAGCCAGTTGCTCAGAGAGTCTCGTTGACAGCGAGGTCATTACAGACGGAGCAAGTTGCTCAGAGAGTCTCGTCGACAGCGAGGTCATTAGAGACGGAGCCAGTTGCTCAGAGAGTCTCGTTGACAGCGAGGTCATGAGAGTCGGAGAAAGCAGCTTAGAGAAGCAGGAACGGGACAGGAATCTGCCATGTACTGTAGTAAGGAACCATCCCAGCATTCGCCTGCAGAGTGATTTCGGGAAACCACACTAGCGAAGTAAGAAAATATTTCTTTATAAAGATACGTGACGAATAAGCAAAATAAAACTGCTGATATGCCACTGAAATCCATCATGCCCTAAGCTATTTTTTACGAAATTCGGGTGTCCCTACGGCATATCATATTGCCCGTGAAGACTACCATCAGGCGGTAAAAACCAAAGCGGATTTCCAGAAGAAAATCCTGGCGGAGCGCCATGCAGCTGCAGCAGTTACCAGGTCACGCGTGGGAGAGTCATTCTCCAAATTGGCTTGTTTTTCCTGTGTTTCCACCACCTACTCAACTCCTGTGACTGTCTGGATTTTTTTTATTCTCGTGGTTCAAAACAAAAACGCGCACAGAACTTGTTCGTTTGTTGGCGTGTACGAAAGAACAGCGCAAGGAATATTATGGGCTAAACTTTCTCTACCATTTTATCTTTCGCGTGAGATAACCCCCTCAGGAAACAAAGTGTGTCGACTATTTGTTATCTGTTCTCGTGGACTTCCTCACGTTGCAGGAAGACTTTGTCTCCTGCTGAGTGTATCAGTGTATACGTACTTTCTTGTTCGCCCTCCACTGGCGCACACAAAATAAGTACTGAAAAGACAGTACATTCTTAGTTTCTATGGTACATTCTCAGTATCTGCACATTTTAAAAATTAAACCTTTGGAAAATTACTCCGTGTACGACGCGTTTGGTTTTTTCTTAAATGCGCCATGCATCGCATGCGTTTTATATTTCTGTTAACATAAATGTCAAAAAGTACTAACGAAATATAAACATTTTAAAATGTTTCCTGTCGCATTTCATAAAAATTTTGTCAACTTTTTAAAAAGTTTTTGTTTGCAAAATTACACGATAAGAGAATAATTTGAAAAGACATTCATATTTACATTTTGAATTTCTCGAACACAATAATACGTTATTATTCATAATGATTTTGTGTGCTAAACGTACGGAAAAGTTTTCTTATTCGAGGTTTAAAACGGACATCTGATTTTCGCGATTGAAGTTCCAGGCAGACTGTATTTCTATATCCTACGTGCAGGCGTGACGTTTTTCATTTGTTATTGGCCGCGTATGTGTGTGGAAATAAGTTTTGATACACGACTGGGCTATTTAGACTCTTGTTCTTCTGGTAATGCACGTCTATGTCTCATGGGCAGGCACATTAGACGCATAGCTGTTCAAGTAACCCAACCGTGAAAATGGATTAGAGGTAAATTGTTTTAAAATACTTCCAGACAGGATCGCTCTTCATGGAATTCGGATGTGACTAGGTGGAACCAAAGATATCGCAATTACGTTACGTACAACTAGTTACGTTACATTTCTTAAATGTATTATCTGTCCTGAAGTCGATGAATTGTTTAAATTTACAGACATGTCATAAGCATGTGGGGTAATGTGACAAATAATTAGGGACACCCGATTTTTCATCGAAAAGATTTCACGACCAGTTATATTTCACAACACTTTAGCTCAGATACTCTTTCTTTATTGGATGATTTACGTGTTAGCGTCGTCGGTGTCTACTCGCGAATCACAGACTTACACTACACGGAAAACATGACTCTGATTGAACAGCCAAGAAGTAAGAAAATATTGTATTACAAAGACACGCAACCAATAAGCAAAATAAAATTACTTATATACCTACAGGTTACAGACATCTAACACGCACGAAAATCTTTATTACGAAATTCGGGTGACCCTAGAAATAATACACGAATAGATACCCGAAAATTTCGAGAATGGATTTTAGGACAAGCTAGGCTTCAAACACATATACATTTGACTTTATTTCCAATTGGATCGCAGTTCTTTATCCACGTCCTGGACTAATTGGGACCAATAACTAATCAGCAAGAGAAACACGACCGGTTCCCGTGCTACCTAGTATGGGAATAAACTAGAGCAACAACCAATGGGAAACTAACTGAGGCTCGAGTAAACAAACTACTGTGGAGTCTAGCTTGTTGCCGCGACATTTCCGTGTCTCTATACGTGAAGTAAAGCTAGGATTCATTCCCACGTCTACAGCTGGGGTTGTCGGACATACATAATTAGGGAACTGCTCTGTCAAACGACAATAATGACACAAACATGGAAGTTCAAAAACTCATCAAATACACTCGCGAAGATAAACTGCCCGACTCCTGGCGATTATTTCTGATTGTGCTTGATGGCTAATGGAGATTACAGAATGGAGGGGGCGGAGTTTAATCATTCTTTTGATTAACCCTGTCACGTATAATAGACTCCCGTAGCAACATCGCTGAGTATCACGGCAAGAGAGCGATAACGCGTGAAAAAGTAATTGATCAAAGAGGAATAAAGTACGAATAACTAAGGGTGTCGAACCCTAAAAATTAATAATTTTTTATTTGTACCAAACATTGTTCAACTCTTACGTATTGTATGTGATGACATTTTCCTAGAATAAAAACATTTTACACTTTTTTTGAATAATTTGATGTCAAATAAAAAATTCTTCTATTTTGTTGCAGCGGTAATAACAAATACTAAGTTGTACAGATGAAAAAAATTATAAATTAAGCCAATACTATGTACTACCTCGTGACACATAATATGTTATCACCAAATAACCAACCACACACACACACATATATATAGTCGCAAGTTTGAATGTGCATNAAAAACATGGTAACCCTTTGACAAGTATGCACATACATACTCGGGGCTACGTTTATATGGAAATTTCGTTGTTCTTGAAGACAAAACTAACCCTTTTATAGCTTTACCGTTTAGCTGGACTTTGTCGGAATGTAAGTAAAAAACAGCACCTAGTTAGCAATTCAGTTCGTAAGAATAAAACTTTTTCCTTTATATAATTTTTCAAATGAACACGATAGATTGTAAACAGTGTTACAGCTGCCACGTCACATTAATTGGAACACGGTTAACGCACGGCTTCATTGGCCAACGACTAGCCAATTATAAACGTCACAGGGTACCGTAGGTGTTTCCGGTGTAGCCAGGACCAATAGGACAATGGTAAGTAGAAATACAGAAACTAACACAACTGACATCGCTATAGTGGCCAACATAGGTAGCTCACTTCAACCTTGTCTTCAATGACAATAAATTTGTGCCGTCCTCAAAGGGTTGAATATAATTTTTTTTCTCCAAATTTTAACGTTTTTTTAAAATGTATAAATTTTTATTTGGTGATTACCTATATGTCAAGCAGTTTCCCACGAAATTAATTTATCTGTATAACTTAGTATTTTTTATAACGGCTGTAACAAAACAAAAAGAATTTTGTATTTTTCATTACATCGAAAAATATAAAGTGTATCATTTTTATTAGAGGAAAATGTCATCACATACATGCGTTTCAGTTGGACTATGTTGGGTACAATGATAAAATAATTAATCTTTTGGAGTCCGACGCGTATAATATTACAACTTTATTCTTCTCTAACGAGTTTTTCATCCACACTGTGACGATATCTACAGTGAAACTGGGACGCTTTAAGAGGTTTATGGATGCTGTCGCTGAAAGAGTTATAAAAATGTTCCCAACGCCCCGGTGAAATTAATGTCTTTCCTGGGGAAAAATACCCANTGAAATTAATGTCTTTCCTGGGGAAAAATACCCATAACTAGGGCCAGTGACTTTTCGCGTAAAAATCGGAGCACACAGTAGACTTCAATACTATATACACACTTCAGCTGTTGTTATATCTCCATTGGCTGCTGGAGCCGTGTCCGTCTTTGACCAAGCCACTCAGGCAGGACCAAGTAACTCCGACACTGAACGTTCGTGACTCGTGCGCCAACGGTTAACATGGGTCGAACATTTTTTAGCCAATCAAAAAAGCTGGACGACCCTACGGTGCTTTGGACTGTATCTTGTACCGAAATCTNTGACCAAGCCACTCAGGCAGGACCAAGTAACTCCGACACTGAACGTTCGTGACTCGTGCGCCAACGGTTAACATGGGTCAGAACATTTTTTAGCCAATCAAAAAAGCTGGACGACCCTACGGTGCTTTGGACTGTATCTTGTACCGAAATCTTTTTGCGAAATATCACTGCTCCTACCCATAACTAGTGAATGTGGCCAGAAATATATTTATTTCTTAGTTGCGACACTCACAACCTATTTTCTTGAGCTGTAAGTAGCTTGCTGAAGGTAAACTCCTAACAAATATTTATCAGAAGAAATAAAATATTTTGAATGCTGATAAATTCATTTAATTTGTTTTATTCGTAGTGTTTTTGTACTGCATATTCATAAAGGTATTTTGTTCCAAGGTTTTAATTATGTTGGAGACGGGACATAGCCTAATATTTTCATTAACTGTTAATTCTGCTACTGTACACCCAGATTTAGCTAGTTAATGGAAAAAAGGCTCCTATTTTCAGATATATGTATCATATTTTGTCTTCTGCGAACACTGATAATAATAACATTTAGCGCACTACTAAGTTGTAAATAGTTTCACCAACTCCAATGTAAGATAATGCTCAAACCTTGCAGAGTATGCATGTATTTACTCGCGGCTGCCTTTATATAGAAATTTCTTTGCCTNGTAAGATAATGCTCAAACCTTGCAGAGTATGCATGTATTTACTCGCGGCTGCCTTTATATAGAAATTTCTTTGCCTTTGAAGACAAATATAACACTTTCATAGTTTTACTGTTTTGGTGGATCCTATCGAAGTCTAAGTGAAAATATTACAGCCAGATAACACTTCATATGGTAAGAATAAGGCCGCAGTCACAGAACTACCACGCTCCAAACACTTTCAGCGTTGCTCGCAGTTACACTGGTTCCGATCTTGTTATGATCGCAGTCACATCTTGATCAATGTAAGCCGGCCGTGTAAGTACATTAGAACGACTTTTAGATTGTATTGCGCTCTCATTGGCTGTTTGCAAGTAAATATAATGGTTGATTTGGTGGCAAATTCTGCATTCGTTGAAATAAATAGTAAGCCAGGTAAAAAAAAAACATTATTCGCTTTACTGTAACAATAAAAATAAAGGTAAGTTTTGTTAAAATTAATAAAATGCTCAGCCTCAATGATTAGTGGAAGCGATTGCGAGCGTGTTTTCTAGTTTAGGATTGATTTTAGTTAGCATTCAGTTATAGAGGTGTAACCAATGAAACTAGTTGCGTTCGCAAACATGTTACACATGGCTGCAGAACGAATCTACAATAAACACGTTTAGGTGGCTCTTATGTTTGTGTCACCTTTGCCATTGGTCCACGCGTAATTCGACACCTCCTGGAGAACTATGGGCTAGTTAGAAACATACCACAAAATTCACGCCGAATCATCGACCTTCANTAATTCGACACCTCCTGGAGAACTATGGGCTAGTTAGAAACATACCACAAAATTCACGCCGAATCATCGACCTTCAATGGGCAATTGATACATGCACGATTACACATAAGACCATGGAGGTCGTTGAGCTCGCGAAATTTTTAGGTCCCCNCAATGGGCAATTGATACATGCACGATTACACATAAGACCATGGAGGTCGTTGAGCTCGCGAAATTTTTAGGTCCCCACTGTTCTGTTTCATAATTTCTGAAATGAACTCGGTGGATTGTAAAACGTGTTAAATTTGTCAAGACATATTATTTGATATCCAGTCAAGGCGCTGCTTCATTGGACGACGGCCATACATAATATACTAGTCCGGTGTAGCCAGGACCAATAGGAAGAAGGTAAATGGAAATACAGATACCAACACAACTAATATTAATGCCACAGAGGAAATAACAATACAGAGGCGAAACAGCAGCTTATTCCGCGAACTCCAGCTGCACATGCCACCAAAATGGCGTCACTAGTCAGCAGCATGTCAGAACGACGTTCGCCAATCAGTGCCTGGTAACTTTCTTGTCAGCCAGTGGCCCAGCCAATAGGGTACATTTCGCCATACGTGGTAGCCAATCAGACATAAGGCGTGTTCCCAGCCCCTCGCACAACCAATCAATGAATGAGAACGCGCACATCAAAGGAACTGCCACGCCATTTCATATCTGTGTATTTATTTACTCTGTGTTACTGTCATGGAGAATATAGATAGCTAATTTCAATCTTGTCTTCAGCGCCGGTAAATTTGTACCGCCTTTCAATGGTTAACTATATCTTGGTTATTTACGCAACAAAATCACATCTGAACCACTTTGTACAGGAACTATATGATTGTCTTTGAAATAAAATTGAGGGATGTGGGAATTGCACTAATAAGTTTAGTGAAATAAGCTACAATTCGAAGAAAGTGTATCCAAATTGGCGAACGTATGTTAACCCCTTAACTTGCAGATTAATATTTCTGTCCACGTGTTGCAAAATGGGAGGTTTTTGGTCTGACGAGTAATTACGAATTCCTTGTAATAACCTGCACGATGGAACGTATGAAGATAATTTATTTTGGTTTATGGCATCGGCAGTAACCAATAAGAGAAGAGTGGTAGGCTAACAGCAGCCAGCAGCATTCACCAAGTAAAATACGCTGTCTGCATTCGTAACATCTAGGGCCACCTGTTTTTCGCGAGAAGATTCCACGACTAGTTGTACTTCAGAGCACGCTAGTCGAGAACCAATATCGTGGATGGATGATTTTAACTCGCGCGTGTCAGAAGTGTCTACCGGCCAATCACGGACGTTCAGTGTCAGGGTTGCTTTATTCTGATTGGCTCGGCCGAGCAGAATATGTCTTCTCATACAGGCGCGCAGCCAACAGCCAACGTAAATTTGCACGCTTGCACGTAACAAGTTTGAAGTCTAGCTTGAGAATAGATCTTGTCGCGAAGAGCAGGCGGTCCTAGTAATAACGTCTAACCTTGTACAGTGCCGACCATGATTTTATAAATTTTTCAACACGCCATAAGAGAACGAGTATACTCGGGGTGATATGTCAAATAGTTGGGTTAATTAAGTTATAGTTTACTTGTGCAGATATGTAACAGGTTTGCGTGCATTTTATACCGGTTTAAAGACAAACTCTACGAATTGTCACAGCACTGCATCGACTCGCCAGAAGAGCGTTGTTTGAATTCCAGTCGCTTAATTTCTAACTAAGCTCGAGAAACGTTCTAGTAAAGTTTTTGTGCTTGCAGTTATTGACTCCAGTTATTAAAACCTGCAGAAGTATTCAGCTGCGTGGGTGCGGTTATCTGTCTGCAGTGAAAAGAATTCCACGAATATATAGACTACAAAACTTGAGCTGAGGCCCACTTTAGTGATCGGATGATTTTAAATCTATGCTTGACTGCCCGCGAATCATTGACGTAGAGAATCTCATTAACTTAATTATAACTGGTCCAGACATGTAATAAAGTGTCTTCTCATACAGACACGCACAGAGGAAGTTGCAAATGTGCTTTGAAGTTTCGTGAAAAATAAGGCCATTTGTAAGGGGTGTCTCTGAATATGATAGTTTTCATTAGCCTTCGGCATAATTCAAACTCTTGAAACGTCATGTGAGATTTTTTTTAGCCATCTTTGAGTCAGTTATTATAAGCTCATAAGAAATAAATATTTTAAGCAAAGTCACTAACTAAAATTGAAAATAGTAAATCTTATAAAAGGAATCTGGAACTATGTCAGCACCGTAACGTAGTTAAGGATGTTGGCCACGGTAAAATGTGTTATTTCATAATTGAACCATATATTGTTCAACTTGTAGGCATTATCCGTGACTACTTTATCCTCAGATAAAATATTTTTAGACTGCATAGTTTTTGCAAAATTACACGTCAAAGACAAAATTTTACTCTTTTGTAATGTACAAATAAAATAAACCAAACTATTTGCAGAAAATGTAAAAAGGGCATCTGAAACATCTTGTCGTAATTCACTTTAAGGTATGTTTAAGAAAAGTNTGAAACATCTTGTCGTAATTCACTTTAAGGTATGTTTAAGAAAAGTCATTTTATAAAAATTTTGGGGCAGCCAAAAATAAAATAATATGCAAGAATTTCCTTATTTTTAGCAATTTTTTAAGTTGTAGAAACATTTCCTTGTACAATTTTATAGATGTCTTGAAGTAGGCCTTGGCCTCGTCTGTCGGTGTGAATTATCTTATTTCTGTATGGAAGATGGTTTTCATTATTTGTACCTTTATAAAACAGTAAAAGTATGATTCTGACANCGGAAAATGGTTTTCATTATTTGTACCTTTATAAAACAGTAAAAGTATGATTCTGACATGCCAGTTTGTAAAAAATATGTGATCTAAAAATATTTTCTCTGAGGAAAAGGGAGGAGAAGGTAGTCACAAATAATGTCAGCAAGTTGAACAGTATTTGGTACAAATATAAAATAACATATTTTTCCGTGGCCAACGCCCTTAAGGTCTATTGGGGTATTACAATTTTCCGATAGTACCGTTAACTGGGGTCACTTTGGACACTTTGAAAGTAATTTTGTTTGCAAATGAGACAGGTTTGATTGCAATAAACCATCATGCATGATACATTATTGCTAGCGATCAACATAATGAAACTGCATAATTATACTTCAGGGCTGCCACATGTGTAAACAAACATTCCTGTTTATTGTTCTAAGTGACTCCCAGTGGCCCAAGTAACCCTAGTTGGCGATATACTCCACTGGTTACTACTCGCAGTCTCCTCCATTGTAGAGCAGTGTACGACACTCATAAACACGTTTAGTGCATTTTAGAGAATTTTTAAAAATCAACGTGGAAAAACTAGGAGACGGATTTCTATACAACTAGAGCCACTAGTTTTTCGCGAATTCATTCGGAGGCGAGGTAGACTCCAAACACTTGTTCTTTTCTCCTACTGTTGTGATTGGATGACCGTTGTTTGGACACGCCCTGTTTAACTGTGAGCAAGTAATACGCAGGAAGCGCTAGTATGAGTGAGTGTTTAACAGTGCTGTACAGAAGCCTCACTTGATAACAGCAACCAATAAGCAAACAATAATATCTTGAGTGTGTAGAGGAGTGCCCAGCCTAGCTTGCTGCCAACTCAATCCGCGAAATACTCGTGGCTCTGCCAAAGGGGAATCCTTAGCAACACAAAGCAGCCAATCACCCGCTCCTGGAAGCTCTAGTAGCCAATAGGCGAAAGTGTACGCGCTCATCAAAGGAGTCGCCTCGCCATTTAAGACTTAGAACTCTGTGACCAAGTGTATGTCGGGTCACACTCAAGAGAAAATTTCTCTGCCATTGAAAACAGAATTCGCATGGATGATGTTTCATTGTTTCGTTGATGCTTGTTAGGATATCAAAAATAACTTTATAAAACATCACTGTAAAAGTTTTTCTGGTAAACTTCCTATACTGTAATGGAAGGTTTTAACCTATACATGGAAATAATACCACACATCAGGCTGAAAATTTTGGGAATGTTTAGCATTGCTACTAGACGAAGTTGGTAACTTCCCTACACATTTTACTTTTTTCTTAGTAACTGTAGGAGCGTTACAATATATGCTTAGGAAAATAATTTACCATTTGCGCTTTTTCACTGTACGTATACACTGATTTAGTAAATTTACAAATGATTTCTTAGAGTGATCAACAAAGATTTTCTTGAATAAAAATAACAACATTTTCATAATAACTGAAATGAACAATACAGAGTGAATTATATGGCGATGGTAAGTGGGATAGCGGGCGCAAACAGAAACGATGTTTTATAATGGTGAATATAAGTGAAACAATTGTAACTTTTCTGAAATACCAGTCAATGTATACAGAGTGCAAAGTGTTCATTTCTGCACGCTTACCTATTCCGTGCTTGCGAATTTTCACGATAAACAGGTAGTCGTAGCAACGATGAAAGAGAAATTTCAGATGTGCGCACAGTACATTAGAATGTAATACGCTGTCAACTTTTCCCGAGGCAGGACACTGTCTGGTTATCGCCTGCTGCGAGCGGACTACCTATTGGTTGGCCTGCCGCCTGGCAAGTTGGCCCCCATGCGCTTATTGGCTAATGATTTTCCGCCACGTTATTGCTATGTGGCTGATGTTCGCGATACACGCGGATATTTTGTTAATGCGTTCTTAGATATTTCGAGGTTAGCCCTTTGAAGACGGCACACATTTACTGGCAATGAGGACAAGGTTGAAGTGAGCTGCGTATATTACCCACCACAGCGATGTCCGTTGTGTTGGTCTCTGTATTTCCACTTATCATCGTCCTATTGGTCGTGTATACACAGGCTACGCCTACTGTACTCTGCAACGTTTATTATTGGCTGCCCGCCGGCCGGTGAAGTCGCGCCTTGACTGTGTACCAAATAATGTGTCCAGACATATGTAACACGTTTAACAATCCATCGTGTTCAGTTGGGAAATTATTAAAAAGGAGCGAGTGAGAGAATAGATTTGGCGGCTCTTAACAGCGAGGTCTTTAGAGCTGATGAGGGTGATTGAGGTGAGTATGGAGAAGCGCCGGAATGAAAGAGCACGGAAAACAGGAGATACACGAGAAAACTCACCGACCAGCGGCATCGTCCGGTACGATTCCCAATTGCAAAAATCTAAGAGTGACCCGGCCCGGGGATTGAACCCTGTTCGTCTTGGTGGGAGGCGAGCAGGCTAACCGCTCAGTTACCACCGCCCCTAATCGGATTTATGTTACCCCGACACTGAACGCCCGTGAATGGCTGGCAGAGAGATAATACGCGCGCAAGTTGACGTCCTACAACCACACAATTGTTTCTGAACTACTGTGTTTTGCAATAAAACTAGTCGTAGAATCTGTTCACCGAATAACATGTGGCTCTACCAATGAACACCTAACCGAGGCTCTGGTAATTACTGTGGAGTCTAGCTTGTTGTAAAACTAATCCGCGAAATTTCCGTCTCTTAATGAATAAGCTATTTTGTCCGACTAAACCAGTTACTTTCCTTTCCTTATCCATGGTTTAAAAACTCATTTATTCTCCGTGTTGGTTTCTAAGAACCGAAATAAAAGAATGAACTGTTTAAAAATCTGGCTTATGTAAAAGAGATAGTTTTCCGGTTACGAGAATAGTCGCGCCAGACAACAGACCTGGCCGACCACTCAGCCGATGTGGTGCAAGGTCGCGGGGAGAGCAGACGCAGCGCCCGGCAGCGAAGTTGATCGACGGCAGCTGCAGCCCTGGTGCCGGGTCCAGCAGCCAGGCTTCACTTCGCACGACACTTGCCAACGGAGGCTGCTGCATCTGTCGAACATACCTACTTGTGACGGTGGAGGGTCTAACTAACACGCCTTGCGTCTTACGTCAGACCCATTAAGACACGTCCAGAAAACCTACGCTCTAAACTTGAATCAGTGAGAATCGAGCCAAACCAGTGAAAACAGTGAGAATTGAGCAACTGATAATTAATATAGTGGTTGAATTTCACTGATTTAATTGTGATTTCCCACTGAATTTAAAGAATGTCACTTTTATGAATCACTTGTTCTCAGTTAATTTGTTTGATTCGCCGTTCAGCAGTAGCTTATCAACTGACGTTCGCTGAACGTTATTTCACTGATTGATATCACTGATTCGGATTTAGAGTGTAGGTATATATTGGACGACAGTATTTCGTCCGAAATCCTAGGTTAATTTTCTTTTAAGTTGGTATTTACAATGTAAATCAAACAATTTTGAAATTACCATATTTAAACTATTCCTTCCTTTGAACGCATACGTAATGCATTTAGAAATTTAATGTTGATATTTTACATATAATACGTGATTTTTTTAAGAAGACTGGAAAAAAAATGTCTGTTAACAGTTGGTGTAATATTAAGATGTTTCAATTTCTGAAGACACCCGAGTTACACGAAAATATTTTATGTCTACTTGTAATAGAAAAATCTTTACCTCAGATCTACTTTACCCGTATCAGGTGTCTGTTCGCGAAACACAGACGTTCATTTTCGGCGTAACTCAGCTCTGATTGGCCCAGTCATAGCAGCAGTTGTTTTCCCATTACATCACGCCAAGCACAAAAGGAAAGCCACCTATGTGCGCATAGGTTATTAAGTTTTGCATGCGAGAAATTTCCTGTCAAAAATCAGGTGGTCCTACCAATTAAAAAAAATTTAGCATCAATTACAGTGAGTTACTGCTATTGTCCATTTGTAGTTGCTTCTAACTTCCAACGCACATATTTTCTCTACATTTTTAATTTTTAGTATAGTCGCGCCGGCCTATGAACGAACTTAGCTCCGCCTACACAAGTGAAAGAGAGGGGCAGAATGACTTGCAAAGCACCAACCACAGGTAGTTGGCAGGCGGGCAGACGAATCTGTAGGCACTCCCTCCCAACTATCGTGCCACCGTCGTCCAATTGTTTCCTTTCTCGGGGAGAAGTGGCCCGACATTGGCGGAGCATATATCCACTCATTAAAAAAATTTGATCATCGCGCAAGTACAACGAAGGTTACAACAAAGTATCGTCATAGTTCGACGTGTGTTCCATTTGCGTTTAATGTTGTTTGCTTTCGCGGATGTACCACTAGGGGATATGCACGTCCCTCCATCATTCATAACTGCAAGACACCGAATAAGGACTTAGTAGCAGTGCGAGAAGTGTGAACCACGGAGCCGAGTTAAGTGAACACGCAAAATGCTTCAACGGCACATTCGACAAGCCTTTGCCCAGTTGGGTGAGTTTGAGAGAGGCCGCACCGTCGGTCTTCGAGAGGCAGGTTGGACGTTTCGGTGCATTGATCGCCACTTGAAGCGCTCTGTCTACACCGTGAGTAGGAAGAAGAGGGTACACACACCCGTCTAGAAGTCTTGGGTCGACCACGGTGGACCACCAGCAGGGAAGATCGTTTCATCGTGTGACAGGCTGTAAGCACTCCACAGATGTTGCTGCGTACCATGCAGGGACATGTCACGGCATGTGGAGATACGACTTTCCACCAGAACTATATTCAGGCGTCTAGCAGAGCGGGATCTGACGTCGCGGCGTCTCTTACGACGTCTACCATCATGACCTGAGCATCACCGAGCACGCGTGACCTTCTGCCGGGAACTGGCAGCACGACAGCTTGCGGATTGGCGACTAGTGGTGTTGAGCGACGAAT
>NQII01000569.1:470487-516009 GCA_002778355.1 Clitarchus hookeri
GCCTACACAAGTGAAAGAGAGGGGCAGAATGACTTGCAAAGCACCAACCACAGGTAGTTGGCAGGCGGGCAGACGAATCTGCAGGCACTCCCTCCCAACTATCGTGCCACCGTCGTCCAATTGTTTCCTTTCTCGGGGAGAAGTGGCCCGACATTGGCGGAGCATATATCCACTCATTAAAAAAATTTGATCATCGCGCAAGTACAACGAAGTTCGACGTGTGTTCCATTTGCGTTTAATGTTGTTTGCTTTCGCGGATGTACCACTAGGGGATATGCACGTCCCTCCATCATTCATAACTGCAAGACACCGAATAAGGACTTAGTAGCAGTGCGAGAAGTGTGAACCACGGAGCCGAGTTAAGTGAACACGCAAAATGCTCCAACGGTACATTCGACAAGCCTTTGCCCAGTTGGGTGAGTTTGAGAGAAACCGCACCGTCGGTCTTCGAGAGGCAGGTTGGACGTTTCGGTGCATTGATCGCCACTTGAAGCGCTCTGTCTACACCGTGAGTGGGAAGAAGAGGGTACACACACCCGTCTAGAAGTCTTGGGTCGACCACGGTGGACCACCAGCAGGGAAGATCGTTTCATCGTGTGACAGGCTGTAAGCACTCCACAGATGTCGCTGCGTACCATGCAGGGACATGTCACGGCAGGTGGAGATACGACTTTCCACCAGAACTATATTCAGGCGTCTAGCAGAGCGGGATCTGTCGTCGCGACGTCCCTTACGACGTCTACTATCACGACCTGAGCATCACCGAGTACGCGTGACCTTCTGCCGGGAACTGGCAGCACGACAGCTTGCGGATTGGCGACTAGTGGTGTTGAGCGACGAATCACGGTTTTGTCTTGGTACAGACGACCGCCGAATTCGATTCTGGAGACATCCTGGCCAGCACCGTGATTCATGCTTCATTTTAGAGCGGCACATCGCCCCAAGGAGAGGTGGCATGGTGTTGGATGCCATTTCCTACGACTACCGCACATTACTGGTNACACCGAATAAGGACTTAGTAGCAGTGCGAGAAGTGTGAACCACGGAGCCGAGTTAAGTGAACACGCAAAATGCTTCAACGGCACATTCGACAAGCCTTTGCCCAGTTGGGTGAGTTTGAGAGAAACCGCACCGTCGGTCTTCGAGAGGCAGGTTGGACGTTTCGGTGCATTGATCGCCACTTGAAGCGCTCTGTCTACACCGTGAGTGGGAAGAAGAGGGTACACACACCCGTCTAGAAGTCTTGGGTCGACCACGGTGGACCACCAGCAGGGAAGATCGTTTCATCGTGTGACAGGCTGTAAGCACTCCACAGATGTTGCTGCGTACCATGCAGGGACATGTCACGGCATGTGGAGATACGACTTTCCACCAGAACTATATTCAGGCGTCTAGCAGAGCGGGATCTGACGTCGCGGCGTCTCTTACGACGTCTACCATCATGACCTGAGCATCACCGAGCACGCGTGACCTTCTGCCGGGAACTGGCAGCACGACAGCTTGCGGATTGGCGACTAGTGGTGTTGAGCGACGAATGACGGTTTTGTCTTGGTACAAACGACCGCCGAATTCGAGCCTGGAGACATCCTGGCCAGCACCGTGATTCATGCTTCATTTTAGAGCGGCACATCGCCCCAAGGAGAGGTGGCATGGTGTTGGATGCCATTTCCTACGACTACCGCACATTACTGGTGGTAATTGAAGAAACCCTGACGGCGCAGCGATACGTCCAGGCAATTCTGCGACCATGCGCACTCCCCTTCATGGTGCAGCTTGACAACCTCATGTTCCAGCAGGGCAATGACCGACCTCACACAGCACGGGTACCTCTGGCCTGCCTTTGTGATGTCAACACGCAGCAAAGTCCCCAGACCTCTCGCACATCGAGCATTTTTGGGACCAGATTAGAAAGCAACTTCGGCCAGCGGCAACTACGGCGGATTTAGAAAGTCATTTGCACCAGTCGTGGCAAAATCTTCTTCAGTAGAACATTTGACGCCTCTATGCCTGGACCATATCGCCACCGTCTCCGTGCTGCGGATGCTCCAACACCATTCTAAGTGCATCCTGCAAGTGTTGGCCCCCTGAAATACATGCTGGTGTAGTACAATACTTTGGATGTTTTCTGTATACGCACTACTATGTTCTGTGCCTTTACCCAGTTAAGTGCCCCTGCGATGACACTTTCGGGAAAATCCATTTTTTTGCAATGAATGTAATATGATTTACAGGTAAAATATAAATGAAAGTTCAATATAACGAAAGATAATTTTTTTTANTTTTGCAATGAATGTAATATGATTTACAGGTAAAATATAAATGAAAGTTCAATATAACGAAAGATAATTTTTTTTAGGTCAACAGATGTATTAAACGTTTGTAATATAATGCTACAATTAAATTATTAAAATGTAAAAAAATTAGTTAACAAGATAATTATATTTAATTTATATGTAAGATTATTTCCATTATGAATGCTTCACAAGGCATTATGAAAGAAAAATTCTCTATAAGGATGACCATCATAATGATAATTTGGTTGCATATAATAAAACATTGATAGTAATGTTTACACATGTTTTTAATAATTGGTTTAAATTAAGTTCATCCATTTCATTAAATACGACAAGAGAAATTAATACGATAATGCGGAGAAATATAATTGTTTTTGCAATATTTGATTTCTGAAGCATTTAGGATGTACATAAGCTTGAATTTTTATTAAAAAAAAGACTCACATTGGTGTCTTAATTAAAAATTTTAAAAAGTAAATTCTAGCAAAATATTTTACAGTGTTAAAATATATNTTTTGCAATGAATGTAATATGATTTACAGGTAAAATATAAATGAAAGTTCAATATAACGAAAGATAATTTTTTTTTAGGTCAACAGATGTATTAAACGTTTGTAATATAATGCTACAATTAAATTATTAAAATGTAAAAAAAATTAGTTAACAAGATAATTATATTTAATTTATATGTAAGATTATTTCCATTATGAATGCTTCACAAGGCATTATGAAAGAAAAATTCTCTATAAGGATGACCATCATAATGATAATTTGGTTGCATATAATAAAACATTGATAGTAATGTTTACACATGTTTTTAATAATTGGTTTAAATTAAGTTCATCCATTTCATTAAATACGACAAGAGAAATTAATACGATAATGCGGAGAAATACAATTGTTTTTGCAATATTTTATTTCTGAAGCATTTAGGATGTACATAAGCTTGAATTTTTGTTAAAATTAGACTCACATTGGTGTCTTAATTAAAAATTTTAAAAAGTAAATTCTAGCAAAATATTTTACAGTGTTAAAATATATNAGACTCACATTGGTGTCTTAATTAAAAATTTTAAAAAGTAAATTCTAGCAAAATATTTTACAGTGTTAAAATATATGTAGTGTTCTTTCATACACAACATAAATCGCACTTAAGAAACAATTTTTAAAGTGACCTTACTACTTACTCTGTGTTGCGTTTTGCATGTTTTACATTCGGGTGAACAGCTCCACTGCAAATCACTCTGCTTATAACGTTTAAGAATATAGAGGCGAAGGAGCGCCTTACACAGCGAGTCCCAGCTGCACACGGGGCCCCGGTGGCGTAGTGGTTAGACTACTCGCCTCCCACCTAGGCGAACGGTGTTCGATTTCAGGCGGGGCCGCTCCCGGATTTTCGCACGTGGGAATCATGCCAGACGATGCCGTTGGCCGGTGGGTTTTATCGGGTATCTCCCGTTTCCCCCGCCCTCGCATTCCGGCGCTGCTCAATACTCACCTGGTTTCACCCTCATCGGTTTCCAAGACCTGGATGTTAAGAGCCGCTCATATCTCTCCGCTCCACTTCGCTCCAGGTGTTGCAAAATAGATTTTTGATCTGGCAAGCAGTTAAGAATTCCTTGTAATAAATTACACGATGGGACTAATGAAAGTATTTCTTCTTGCCAATGGAACCGGCAGCACCCAATAAATATAAGCCAGCAGCATTAACGAGGGAAAAGACGTCGCCTGTATTGGTGATAGCTTCTCACCTTGTACAACACTGACCAAGATTTTTCCTACGAGTCTTCTGCAACACGACCCCCATGACCATGAACGAGTTCGGGATAAAATTTCAAGTGGGTGCGTTAGTGAAGAGATTTGGGCGTCTCTTAACATTGGGATCTTGGGAGGAGATGAGGATGAAGCGAGGTGATTATGGAGCAGCACCGGAATGAAAGGGCGGGGGAAAAGGGAGTTACCCGTGAAAACCCGCCGGCCAACTGCATCGTCTGGCAAGATTCCCACATGCGAAAAGCCGGGAGCCACCCCGCCCGCAATCGAACCTGGTTCGCCTAGTTAGGATGCGAGCAGTCTAACCACTACACCACCGCAGCCCCTCGATACAATTTTAAGAGTTTAACACTGTGTGAGCTTCTCGGTATGCAAGCTGAACTCCACAGTGATCTACACACGCTACCAGAGCTCACTTGTTCATTGTCTGCCGTTACAGGCAGAACTCATTCTCCTGTTACGCCTGAACACACGGAGCGAAGACACCAGTATGCTGAATGTTAAGTACTGATTCATGAGTACTACAGGGCCTGTCGGATGGGCGGATGTCCAATGACACATGTGAAACTTACATGTACTTGTATACCGTATACCTTGACACTGAATTGTAAAGCGAAATATACGCTCTCTAATCATGCACGGCATTAAGCGCGGTCAGACTCTATGAACGATACGGTAGTACGTTTTCTGTCAGTAAAGTTATTGGCAGAAGTTGACACATACAAATTTTATAGCTCACTTCTTCTCGTGCAATAGAGTGACGTCAAACATTATCATGAGCTGCTGTGTGTAATTAGTTTTCAGGTGTTAAAAAATGCTATTCTTACCAAAGGAAAAAAAAAAACCTTTTGCTGCGAGAGTTGAAAAAAGTTAATGAGTAAATTAAGGGCTTGGTAAGCTTCCGCACGGTCTGTTATTAAAAAAAAAAAATGATTTATTAGAAAAATTACTTTTGAGAGCCATTACAAACCTTTATTGAGATAACTCTCGACATTCTTTTCAGTGTAAATTATTTCATCTCTGCAAGTAGAAGGTTATTATTTAATTTTTGTGTTTGAAAACATAAAATGTGTGATTTTGTAGGCTAATGAAAAAAATGTTGGGACTTGGTGCGTCCTCCAAAGAATTCAAATTTAAAAAAATATTATTTTTCCGCGGATGTTTTATGTTTTTGTGACATCAGATGTAAAAAAAAAAAAAATCGATGGTGAAATACAACTTAGGTGTAATTATACCTTTTTAAACCTTAAATTGTTTACAAAACAAATTTCAAAATTTTTTTAAATCAAAAAATTTAGTATTTACTTAAGCGTTTCCTCAAGATACGGAAAATACATTAAGATTTTTCTTTAAATTACAAAACTTGGGTCGCCTCCAGTTAGGGCTGAACTTCTCTAAAAATTTGAATTTTATTTTGAATTTTAAAATGAATATACATCCAAACCACGCATTGAACTTCCATGGGCTTATGGTGCTATTCTGGTGGTTTAAAACGGTTTTTGAGTTATAGCTTAAGTTACTACTTGGTGATATCTCTGTTTTGTTTTCACCATATATAAAATAAAAGATAATATTTTGTTCAATTGTTTCAAACAGTCCTTTGCTCATTTAGCAAGATTATTTTCGTCATCATATGAGGAAGAAAATAAAATTTATTACAATGTACGAACCATGTTTTGGCACTTGAACATATTCAAGGCTATTGTTCAGCTGTAGTCTTCAATCACCGCTTCATCGTCGTTTGTCGTCCGCTAAGGGAGTGATGTCTGGAGAGGTGGGGTGCAGGACGGGCGTTCCAGAATTAATCCAATCAGGGCTCGGCGATGGCCAATTTACACTTCCTCCCCCCTGCCGTGGCAAGAGGGGAGGGAGTTACCGCATCCACGAGTTAACTTCGTTACAAACTATGCGAGTTTGCAGAGTCCAAGTGTGCAAGTGTAAGTGGGAGGGGCGAATAATTGAGTACACCCACGTGATACAGGACAAACTTTTAACTTAATAAAATTTGCCAAAAACATAATTATTTAAAGTTTAATATTCCCCAGTTGTATCCGATCTTCTATGTAGTCAAACATTGTTGCATTTTCTGGTTTGTATTTTAAGATATTACCCTGCTGATTATCATACCTTAAAACACTCAATTTAACTATACAAAAAAAAAGGGGGGGGGATATACACCTCACAAAAAGTTTGTAATATTATGCGATAAGGCAATTTGGGTGGAAGGAGTTATGTAGTTCTTTTGTTATCAACATAGAGCGCACTAACGCATTGAACATGCCTAGGACAAGTTGAAAACAGCAGTTTCTAATCGACCACAACCTCCAGAAACACTTCCAGATCTTATAAGAGTTGTCCAGTTACAAGCATGCCACGGCGTGTTATGGACCTGTAAAATGCACATGGAGGCCATATACGTTTTTTTATAGGCAATAGAATTTCTCCTTGGAAAGCATCAAACAAAAAGCAAATAGTTTTTGGAACCGATGATAACNTTTTTTTATAGGCAATAGAATTTCTCCTTGGAAAGCATCAAACAAAAAGCAAATAGTTTTTGGAACCGATGATAACCTCTTTTTTCCAGTGTAATTATTACGCGTCTAAGTCAGTACTGGATTAACTTGCTTCTGTTCGGGACAGTTAAATAAGAACATGTTGTCTCACAGAAAGACACACAGCTACCAAAGGAAAGTTCCAGATTCAGGCATAGAGTGCATATCACGCGTCTCATATTACAAGTTACGTCTTAGTCATAGACTGTATGTAGAGACGCGGAAATTTAGCAGATTCGTTCGGAAACAAGTTAAGACTCCTCAATACTTTGTGTACTTAAGTAACAGTTGGTTGTTCATTGGCTGTTTCTCCAGTTTCACCCCAGACAAGCAGGGAAATAGGCCCTAGCTTTCCTTGCAGGTTCGTTATTGGTCAAAACTCACCCAAGGCGTGTCTAACAATCCGATGACAAATATAAGTAGACACACTAATGTGGATGCGGTTGCTGTTTGATTAGTTCGCAAAAGAATGCGCGTAATCTCGTCGTCTGGTTACATGTATTAATAAAGCTGTTCGTGCGAAGTGGAAGCCATTCGACATAGTAACTTAAAAACTCAGTAATGTGGAGCACTTTTTGTACACTGTAAACATTTTCTTCTGTATTTGTAAAATAAATTATTAGGAAACAAACTGTCAAATACATGTATGTAACACTACAAATAAATAAGAGTAAAATTTCACCAAACCTTAGCGTGAAATATGTAAAACTAATATTGAATTTTAACAAGCAAGTGTTGTAGACCTCAAATTTAATATATACATTATGGGGGAGATATTCCCGTTTAAACATCAGGCAAGCGAACCCTAAACCTCTTAGCTTACATATTGGGGCAGCGGTGGCGTAGCGGCCAGGGCGCTCGCCTCCCACCACGGTGATCCGAGCTCGATCCCCGGCGGGTTCACTCCCGGATTTTCGCATGTGGGAATCGTGCTGAACGATGCCGCTTGCCGGCGGGTTTTCTCGGGGTCCTCCCGCTTCTCCCGCCCTTGCATTCCAGCGCCGCTCCATTCTAGGGTTTCATTTCTGTCATGCCCGGGGATGACGGTCACCTACGGGTTCCAGCTGGACAGACCGTCACTCGGAGGGTGTTGCCTTGCCCTGAGTGAACTCCCCATACGCCATTATTATAGTTTACATATTAATTTTTTGCTCCGGGTGTTATAAAAGAGGATATTTTTGGTATGACAAGTACTTACGACTGTCTAGTAATAACTTAGACGCTGGATCCAAAGAAAAGATTTTCAATTGGCCTGTGACTGTGACACTTGCAACCACCAATAATAAAATTTCCAAGTGCTAGCAGTAGCCAACAGCATTGTTCACGAAAAATACGCTGTCTTTATTGATGCTAGCTTCTGACCTTGTACAGCACCAATCATGGTTTTACCTTTTCTGCAACACGTCGTACGTGAACGAGTACACTGGGGATAATATTTTGAGGGGTTGAATATTAGAAGAAAAAAAGCTTTTCAAAACGCAGTGAATATCTTTCTAGTTATTTCGAAATACAGCTTATATTTCTTACGTCATTCATTTTATATAACCGTAATCAAAGGTTCCCACATTGTTGAATAATTTCATTCCCACAGGAGAAAATAGTGTTATTTCTTTAACCTTTCGAACTTCAAAATTTATGTTAAGTAGCCCTCTAGTTCATGTCAAGCATTCATTTTTAATCTCCGCTTATAAAACGAGTAAGTGAAGAGTTTTGGGCGGCTCTTAAAGTCGAGTTCTTGAGACCCGATGAGGGTGATTGAGGTGAGTATGGAGCAGCGTCAGAATGAAGGGGCCCGGAAAACCCGAGAAATCCCTAAACCCGTCGACCAGCGGCATCGTACGGAACGATTCCCACATGCAAAAATCCTGGAACGACCCTGCCGGTAATCGAACCCGGTCCGCCTAGGTGGGAGTCGAGGAGTCTAACTACTACGCCACCGCGGCCTCTCCAAGATTGAAGGAATAGTATCCCCTCATTGTACGTAAAGTGTTTTGCATGTTTACTAATGTAATGTGGTCGTAAATAAACCATAATTAAGTTTAAGAGTTACAAGAAAATTTTTGGCAACTAGTTTCCAAACAAATGTTTGCTACAGGTGTAGAAGTTATTACTGTGTGCTTAGTGGTGTAGAGTAGAGTTGTTCTGGCAGTCGGACGGTCTGAGAGAGACTACCCCTGGGAGAGGAGCAGCAAGCGTCCTTGAAGCGTCTCTCCGCAGACGTAGTTACCTGTGCAGGAGAGATAGGAAGAGTAGAGTGAGATAGTGAGTGTGTGCGTGTGTTTGCACAGCGCCAGGATGCGGCTATAGCAGGGCGCGCTGTGGGCGAGCCTACCTGACCAACAAAGTATTGATTAAATTCGTGACGTCAGAGGCCGCTGGTCGTACTCTGCGTCTACCTCTCTTTCCTGTCTCTCCCTCCCACAAACCTCATCAACCCCCCTTCCTCTTCCAGGACATCGCACAAAAACACCCACTTCCCCCACGACAACCAGGGACGCAGAGCAGCCGACCACACAGAGGCGAAACTGCCGTGCGTGTCGGCCGGCTGCGGTCACTAAACAGACAGAGCTACACTTCAACAAAGTAGTTGAGGACACCACACAGTCTAGACGCTGGCACAGAGTACTTAAGAACACAGAGGTGGAATAGCTGCTTGTTCCGCGAACTCCAGCAGCACACTCCAGCAAAATGGCGTCACTGACCAGCAACATGTCGGGACGCCGTTTGCCAGTCACGGCCCGGTAACCTACTTGCCCGGTTGGCAGCCCAGCCAATAAGAAAGCTTTCGCATCTTGACGTAGCCAATCAGCCGTGAGGCTCGTTCCAGGAGCCTCGCGCAGCCAATTAGAGAATGGGTACGTTCACATCAAAGAAACCGCTATCCCATTTCGTCCCTATGTTTGTGTCTACTCTGTGACGCTGTGATATTTGAAGATACGTAATATTACAGCGAAATATTTAGTGCCAGCGAGGGCGAACTGATGGTGAAATTTGAGAAGCGGCCGACGGCAACGCCCGCCACGTTTCGTACATGTGAAACCTGGGTGACCCGGCAGAGAATCGAACCCGCTTCGCCTTGGTAGGAGAATAATCCGACCCATACACCCATGTGGCTCCCAGTACAATTATCCAATCAGAATTAGGTTACTCCGGCATGGACGCCTGTGATTCAGGGCCAATACATAAGATACGTAGTTGTTAAAAACATCCACTCGCAAAAATAGATTTTATGTCAAATGTTTTTAAATGCAACTAGGCAGTAACACTTTTCGAGTAAATCGGCTGTCCCTAAAAAAGTTGTATCTGTAGGGGACAGGAAAATTTCATGAAATTGTCACATAGCTGGAGCACCAACAGGAAACCCAACAACTCCATGACAGTGACTTTCTACTCCCCTAACTTCTGTACCACTCATTTGAACACAAATGAGTCTTACCAAATTTTTTAATCAGCAGTGTTTCAATAAATAACGGAGTCGCAAAATATTGCGAAAAAGTCAACCATTCCCTGATACAAATTGGATTATCAAATATTTAACCCCTAAAATTGTGAGTAATGATCAACAGACAGTTTGTTTTATTTCGTTTATATGTGGTCTTATTCTTTTCCCCTTTTTTTCATACAAAATGCCCAATATAAAAAATACTAGCATAATAAAGATTACAAACAGCCAAAAAACAGGCTTTAAAAGACTTTACATTGCATATTTTTATAATGNATTTAAAAGACTTTACATTGCATATGTTTATAATGAATAAATTATATAAAGTTACATTAATTATGGGCTCACAGAGCATAACAGTCTTAGCACAAATATTGCAAAATTTCCAAAATTTACTGATTTTAAAACACACTTATCTTTAAAATATTTTCTCTATAAATGCCTCATAACGAATCCCATATAAAATATGGGAGGATATGCCTTCTACCAAGTTAATATCATATCATTTNCTATAAATGCCTCATAACGAATCCCATATAAAATATGGGAGGATATGCCTTCTACCAAGTTAATATCATATCATTTGTGATCCCTATCCTTTCTGTCTTCCCAAGACGAAATACAGCCCCTTTTATAGTAAAAAAAAATACGTTGACCAGTGTTGACGAACATCCCAGATGGTTTTCGAAGTGGTTCAAGTTCAGTAAATTCAAATCTTGACGACGTAGATCGTGGCATCAGACGGTTGCTATACGCCAGCCACACACGCTGGAAGGAGGGGTGGCATCGGCATGGTGCGGGGGTGGGGGCAGCCTCGAGCCTCGCACCTTCCGTCTTCGGTCGCCTGCCAAGCCGCGCACCCGTGTCGGCTGCGACGTCCTTGCTGGCAGCGTCAGACGGGTCACCCACTGGGTAAGCCTCAGCTCCCTCGCCGATAATCCCACGTATGACGTATGATTTGTGGCGTAGAATAATTAAATATGGCGTACGGTGTTTCAGCACTNCTCGCCGATAATCCCACGTATGACGTATGATTTGTGGCGTAGAATAATTAAATATGGCGTACGGTGTTTCAGCACCATCGCTAACTGATACGATGACAGGCCGACTTGAAATACACGTGTATCAAGATTCTTTTGCAATGAGCTTGTCGTTTTTAGACACGCCATGCACGACTGCAGACTTGTACAAGAACAAGCGCCAAATACCCTGCCATCTTGTCAAGGATAGCTCTCATTAAGGCGGCAGCCAATAAACGAATAGCTGAGTCATTAGTAAACAAAGTACATCGCTAAGGGCCAGTTTCATAAACATGGTATCTACTCTATTGTTAACTAACACCCTCTTAGTTTAACCCCTTGTTAAAATCTGGACCGTGCTCTATCATCTGTTTGGTTAGATACCAGCGTTAAGAAGTTCGGCGTTTATTTTATGCGTATGTTGGCAATTAATGTGCTGGGAATTCATTATTTTATCCTGAAAACTTGGACGCTGTTGCAAAATCTTACGTATTATTGAACCCGCGAGATTTCATCGTGTTTATACTTATCGGTAGGTACCTGCTATAATTTGTATTATTTAGTCACAGATAATTCTTGATTCCCGTGTGTATATTTATTTCGACATGCGTTTGCTAGCTTTGCGCTAGTGAACAATCACTCTGTTTCATGTGGAATTAAGAAGGCCACCTGTATTTTACGCGCATGAATTCACGCTCAGGCTAGACTTCAATTTCTGACATGCATACTTCTGGTTTTTCTTTGGTTATTTGACTCTTGTCTCTGTGAGAAAGAGTTTCCTTACACGAATGAATCAATCGCAGTTAAATTGCTTCAATACTGGACGTTCATTGTTTACGGGTAGTAAAATGATGCCACATTAAGTGTTCCTTGATGAAGTAACAGCTTATCACTCAGAACACTATGCCCGAGTGTAAGTCGGGGTACACTCTAAACAAAAAATTCTCTGCGGCTAAAAACATAATTATTGTAGACGTAGTTTCATTGTTTAGTTTTAATGATTGCCAGGATCTCAAAAAAACTTTACGGCACATAAACAGGGATTTTCGCGAGTAAAAATAATAGTATTTTCATAACAACTGAACTGAACTATACAGGCGGCATTATCTGTTGCATATGTAAAGGTATTTGATTGGGATACTTTGCATTCGAACACCAGTTGGCTACCAGCCAGCCAGTAGTTATCTTTATTCGGAGAAGAAGGCGTGTAAAATTTCGTTCGAACAAATAGCATAATGGTAAGTGGGATAGAAGACGAAGACAGAGATTGTGTTCCTATAATGGAGGATACAAGTGACACAGTTATAGCTAGTCTTCAATAATAGTAAATGTGCACAGAGTGGAAGGTGTTGTTGAACGTCATCGGCTCAAATGTTTACAGGATTGCGAAGTCTTCTAGGATGCCCGAAAATAGAGCACACGTTGCACGTCCCTGCGTTTCCGTTCTTTTAGTGTAAACCTCCTCCACTTGATGACGCCAGAGTATGAAACAGGCCCTGTGCCTGACTGACTACTTCGTTCTGCGTAAGACGCCATATTGGCTGGGCCGTCATATGACAAGTCAATCTCCAGGCTCTGATTCACGAACGAAGATTCTGTTTTACCGGCTGTAGTCCTTAATATGCAAGGCGTGCTACACTTTTTTATTTTTAAGTGTTCTGTGCCCCGAAGAACTTTGCATTAAGGTGACCAATGACGGACCTGTCAAATCGCTAACCTTGGAAGAGTAAACAGTACGAGTTGTTCCATTTCCTGATGTCATATTAAGTGCGCTGCATACTAAGAATGCAGCTTCAGAGTTGAAATGGGAACTACTTTTACAAATTCACTGCCATTTTTACCACAAATTTTCCATTCAATGTTTGCGGTAAAATGTACAGAGTTACGGGAAGTGGCTTTCTCAAAGGTTGATTTCGAAAGTGCTGAATTAACCGTGAACAACCTATTCGTAAGTTACTTGATTTGCGGCAGGATGGTGCCACGAGTAAACAAAACAAGAATGTTTCCCAAAATTTTTACACAATGCTGTTTTAGAATCAGTAAATATCTTTGTAGTTTTTATTTACTATTTGCTTACGTTTAATAGTCTTAGTTGCTCTTTCTCAGAACAAAGTAAACAAATTGATTNGTAGTTTTTATTTACTATTTGCTTACGTTTAATAGTCTTAGTTGCTCTTTCTCAGAACAAAGTAAACAAATTGATTACAACCCTCCCTCTGATTGACTAAACTTTCAACGTTTTAGGAAATCTTCCATCGAAAATTGCACGCGACCAATTACGAGAACGGCCAGCAAAAGNGACTAAACTTTCAACGTTTTAGGAAATCTTCCATCGAAAATTGCACGCGACCAATTACGAGAACGGCCAGCAAAAGGGCAAAATCTTCCATGCAACCATTCATACAAGTGGCTATACAGGCTTGCATGGAACCTTCCATCGTGGCATACAGTGTTAATAACGTGGTTATGTTTATGACAGTTTCACTGTTACACATCATCCGCTCACGAATAAAAGTGAGTAGGTTCTTGGCAAAGTAAATTTTACATCTGACGGAAAGATGTGATGTTGGCAGCAAATATACAACACGTTTCAGTAAAAGCGTGCAGAAATGTAACTGGGAATATGGGCAGCCCCGCGAAACATTTTGAGATCAGGAACGTGTGGGCGACCCAAGATGTGTGTGTGGTTCACCTGTTATCCACAAGGTGGCTCTGTCGTCCTTACACTGCGTCACAGTATGTGTATGTATCAACGGCTGATGCAACACGCATGGGATATTTGAACGGGCGTGGCAGAACCTCGTACGCCGTTGTCGCGCTTGCGTTGAGGTTGGTGGCCGTCACTTTGAGCAACTCTTGTGGGTCACAAACTAGCACGTTACCACCGGCCCGCCAACGTAACGTTCCTCTACAGCACTACCTATCGATAGTGCGCACACTCGATGTCGATAATGCACGTGACCAATCCGGAAATCTGTATTCGTGCTAGACATGTTTACGCCCACTCCTCCTTTCCCTGACTTCGCGGACCACGTGTTCGCAATCTTAAAATGTTACGTGGCGTGGCCCCTATTCCCAGTTTCATTTTGCACACTTTCATTGAAACATACTGTAGATCCTGAGCAGGGGTTTCGAAAGTGCTTAGTTAATAGGGGACAGCTTGAAGATACTTCGTGGATATGTTCGACTTGCATGGAAATAGGAGCTATAACTTACTTAAAGTAAGCTTGCTTGCCGCACGATGGCAACACGGTGCTTCAGAAACACGGAGATAATGTTTTATAGCTTTATTCCTTCTGCAGTATTGTTTATATTTACCGGTCAAACTTAATGTTAAACTAATCTATGTAATTTTGTTTGGTCACGAAATTTTAAATGAAAACAACTCACTTAAGGTGGATTTAAAAATCACCCATCGCGCCCGCTCGTCCGTAGAAAGCTAGGCACGCCTTAACTTTCGACGGCCGGATGAAATTACAGCCTTTTAAAACGGTATCTTTAGTAACCCCCTCAATCCCAGTTCATTAGAAGGCCACGCATTGTGTGCCGTGTTTTGTTTTGCTTGTGTTTGGTGTTCATGTTTGTTTACACAGCTGCTAACTGCAATGACCTTACATTTTTCTGAAGATATATTGATAAATTACATTTATGAATACGAGTGCCTATTATATAATAAACAAAAGACACAAATCTCAAAGGGAAACATCTGGCCCCCCATTTTTTTTACTATAAATGAAAACTAACAGGGGCCGCGATGGCTGAGCGGTTAGCCTGCTCACCTCTCACCAAGGCGAACCGGGTTCAACCCCCAGCGGGGTTGCTCCCGGATTTTTTCAAGTAGGAATCATGCCGAACGATGCCGTTGGTCGGTGGGTTTTCTCGGGGATCTCCCTTTTCCCACGCTCTTGAATTCCGGTGCTGCTCCATACTCACCTCACTTCACCCTCATCGGCTCTCAAGACCTCGATGTTGAGAACAGCCCAAATCTCTTCACTCACTCACTCAAACTAACAATAACATTATTCTGACAATTTCTGTTGTTCTTTGGGTCTGGAAACTATGTTTATAAATATCGAATCCCGTCTGATTCTTGCCATTTAGGCGCGTGTATGTCTGTTTACGCAATATATACCACTAATTATTTTAACTTTTAAAAGGAGAATTTTTTTCGATATCTTTACGGATTTGTTTGTATTTGTAGGCAGCAATGAACGGGTGAGTGAGCGAATAGATTTGAGCAGCTCTAAACGTCGAGGTATTGAGAGCCGATGGCAGTGGACGGGGACGAACGAGCGAGATCTGTTGTAAACCGCTTGACTTGCAGACGGACGGACGGAAGGCGGACGAACGGACGACGGACAGATGCGACGACTTATTGTAAATATGCCATTAGTCCTAATTTGTTTTATGACGCGATGAACGGAGGAGAACTGAAAAAAAAAACATATCTTCGGAACTGGAAGTTATTCACACGAAATGAAACTCTAATTACAGGAACAGCTGCATCTTGTATTTATAAGCGCTGGGCCATAACATTTAGAGCGCTTTTCGCTATCGCCGGCGTCATCGTTAAATCCCGGGATGTGTAAACATTGAACCCTCTTCACGATAACGAATATCGGTTCTTTTAATTGAGATACAGTGTAATACCAAACTATGCGGGTTTAGCAGATATTGAAATAATAAACCCCACCGACAATAATAGAGATCATGTTCTTGGTTTCAAACGGCTAATAACCTTTCCCTGTAAAGTAAATTATTTTCTTATAGACTGAAAGTTGTACATAAACATACGGAATGTTAGAGGAAATAAATTTTACGTAAAAAATAAAAGAAAAATTAATCAAGTAAATAACAATTTTGCTTACGAATAAATATTTTTAGCTCTGAACATTTACACATTATTGTCTACTATTTAATCAATTATTCATCATTGCGGAACTTCAGGTCAAATTTCTGCAACGCTATCTTCTGGGATGCAAATCACCGCTCTTATAAAAATAAACAGTTTATATAATATACTCCAAGAAATACGTCCTAAATAATAATGCACTCAGGGATGAGAATACAATTGTATAAGTAATTAATAACCGAATATATATACATTTCTATATTCCAATCCTGAAAGTAATACATTCACGGTATAAATGTTTGTATGTTTGTAAAATATAATGTTTCAAAATGTTTGTATGTTTCGCTCTAATTTTTAGAATTCCAGTCGTTGGTAAGTTAACAGCATTTCAAAGGAACATTTTTTTCTCCTACAGATTTCGTGATAAAATTCTTCAAACATATATTTTTTTAACCTGTTAGCAAACTGTATTACATAAAATAATCAAATTATTTTTCTTTAAAATATTTAAAACCTGGAACCTTAAATTTTCGAGTTATTGACAAACATGATAACACATGCCTGCAAAACGATTTTATATGTAATAAATTCAGCCAAAGAGTTGTTATTAACTTATCTTAGTAGAAAACAAGGAAATACTTGTCACCAAATACGGGGTATATGACGACAACATAATTATTTTTCTTATGACTTTCTCAAATTGCAGGAGTGATGTATCGAGAATTGTGATGTTTTCTCAGATACTTCGTGGTAATGATTACGTTCCCATGAAATATTCGTGCAGAATCCGCTTTAGAACCAACGTACGTGAAACTTGACACTGTAAGAAATAATTCACCCACTTTATACACTAGTGTAAAGGTGTAACAATTAAGCTGTACGTTAAAAGGCATTTTTCTACGCCACGACTGCAAGTTTCCCTACGTTTGTGTAGAAAAAAACGTTAAATCGCAGCGTAGGTAAGTATCCAGATATGAAATGAGCTAAGTTTATGGGAACTCAAGATCAACACTCTAAGTTCGAATGAGTGATATCAATCAGTGAAATAACATTCATTGAAAGTCAGTTGATAAGCTACTTCTGATTGGAGAATCAAGCAAATTAACTGGGAGCAAGTGACTTATAGCAGTGAAATTCTTGATATTCAGTAGAAATCACGCATAAATCAGTGAAACTCAGACACTATAGAAATTGGTTATCTGGCACTGATTTTTAATGGCGCGCAATTTTAACTGTTTTCAATGATTTGGCTTAGTTGTTAATGTTTAAAATTTAGAGTGAAGGACTACCTCAAGACTAGTCATTGCTCTATTACTGCGATCTGATTTTGGCTAAATTCCTGATGATCTTGAAAGAAGGTAATATCGACCTTGCGTGACCTTGAGTAACAACCTTTAATTAAAACCCTGTGATCTTGGCTCTTGAATCCCCAGACTTTGAGTGTGTCATAAAAATTTGACAATACTTAAAAAATCTCCAAAACAAATTATTAAAGTGATTATAAACTACCCCTTGCTTCCTTACACTGGTTCCACAATTCAACGATCATAAATTCCGAGCAATATTATTTAAATAAGAATTTAAGGAACAAAACTGCGTTCCTTATACGCTGCCAACATTATTTAGGCATTTCAATCCATGTTTACAACTAAAAAGGGGAAATACTTTTTAAAATATGTGATTTCTAAAATGTTAAATAATACGAGGGAAAACATGCGTGAAAAAGAATTTAATATATCGTATCTAGTTATGATTCTATTGACAAATTCACTCATACGCAGTTGAAACAACCGCCGCCCTACGTAACATTGAAATATGTGCACAGTCACTAGTCTGGATTGCACGAGATACTCTGTAACACAGGTTGTGAAGCTTAAAGGTTGGATTCACAATAGTCCGTCGCATCCGTCTGTCGTCCGTCCGTCCGGCGGTCATCCGTCTGTCGTTTCATCCTTCAGTCGAGAGCAATTCAGAACAATACGTCGTCCGTCAAGCCTTGTGTACGGAAAAAATATCTGTGTGACAGCTTAACATCGCAATTTTTCTTTACTTGGAGATACGTTTTCAAGAGAAAAAACATTTCGTGGAAAAAAATATTTTACGTAATAAAAATTTTTACTAATATTTTTTATCATTTTAAATTCTTGAATTTATACCAAAGATAAATAAACACAGATTAAACGACTTGTATTTTATTTCAAAGTGCATATTAAAGTCTAATGAATGTCACCAGAAGACGGTGGCTCACCCATCCCTCCGGAAAAAGTCAAAGTTTGGTAAATATTTGACGGATGGACGGTTGGGAAAAAACAAATTACCTTGCGATTGGTTGAATATCACGTGTCCGCCCCAACCAAAGCGAACTGGGTTCGATTCCCGGCGGGGTCGCTCCCAGATTTTCGCACGTGGGAATCGTGCCGGACGATGCCGCTGGTTGGCGGGTTTCCTCGAGGATCTCCCGTTTTTACCCGCCCTTACATTCCGACGCTGCTCCATACTCACCTCGCTTCACTGTCGTCGGCTCCCAAGACCTCGATGTTAAGAGCCGCCCAAATCTCTCCACCCAACTAGGCGTGTCCACCCTAATTGACTTTTTGGGTTAACACGGTGTAGTTCTCCGTGGGGCAGGAACAAACTCTGTGATGTGGTCCTCGGTGGCACGGTGACACGAACTTGGCAGCGCTGTTACACAATACATAATTCACTGGCACAGGCGATGCCTCCGTCGTTACGAGCGGGAATGTTTGTTTGGCGTAATTATCCGGCGCAAGCCGACCCATCCACATCGCTCAGCCGGACATCACATGCAGGATAAACAAGGGAGAAAGGGAGGCAAGTGAACTGTTCTCGCTCTACTCGGCTGCATGAGGCGCGTATCACATCCGCTGGAGACTAACAATTAGGCAGCTCCATACGGGCAAAGACAATTAAAAAATAAAAACACTTTAAGTCTTCATTCCCCACACCCTTAAGCTGAAACAGTGAGAATTGGGCAAATTCAGTGAAAAACCGTTAAAATTGTGCAACTGATAATCAGTGGCAGTTAACTAATTAATATGATGCCTGAATTTAAATGCTTTATTTGTGATTTTATACTGCCATAAGGCACTTGTTCCCAGTCCACAGCTCGATTCGCCAGTTGGTACTAGCTTATCAACTGACTTTCAGTGAATTTTATTTCAGTGATTTATATCACTGATTCGGGATTAGAGTGCACACTTATTTTTAGTTCTGGTGTTGCGAGTAAGAAATATTTTGATGCGTGCTGTACCAAAGCTGTCAAATAAATTGTTTCGTTGTCACAACCAACAAATGGGCTTTGTGTTCGGTAATCAGTGATATGAACCAATAATAACGCAGAAGAGTGACACGGCTTGCGAACCAGTTACTCACACAGAAGATCGCCGGGCACTGAGCTTTGCAGTGTACAGCTCCGGCCAAATGTAATATTATCCTGTGCGACATGTAGACAATTGTCTGCAATGGGAAGGAAAGGGATATGTGCTGCTGAAGTTATGTTACGTCGCCGGAATTTAACCGAGTTGTATGTACTTTGCCGTGACATTACGACACTCGTATTCTGAAGCCCTGCTAAAGTCCTACTTACAGGATATTCATCCGCCTCAAGAAAACAAAGCTTAACTCAGTCAATATGTCTAAATATAATGAGGCAAAAAATTGGAACAAACATAGCCACCACAAGAGTATCAGTATTTCTATACGCACAAAAATAATTTCCCTCTATGTACTTTATTTTGGTTGGTCAGACGAATATGCTACGTGAACGCCCATTGTGGAGGAATAATCTGATTTCTACGCTGCTTATGTTATGTCACGCCACGTTGATTGCAGATCAGGCATCATTAATAATTAATAAAATATCTCCCAGTTCGCGAATTCCAGAAGCACTAATCAAAATATAATTTTAACTACTAAATATATTTTAATGGGACAATATTCATTGACAAGATATTTGAATGCTGGCAGCTAGCATATACATCCATCATTGATAGAGACTATAGTTTCCGATTTAAAGTTTGCCAACTCGTAACATTTATTTTGAATTATTATGCCGAAATTCTCTTCTCAATTTATATTGATTCATTCGTATTCTCAAAACAAAATAAACAAATATCACTCAGTTTCCATTATCGATGAGGAAAATTTATAACCCCTTGTAGCAATTATATAAAACTATTTCATTTTAATGATTGCACATACGCGTCCGTTCTCGGCGGTGATGGCGGTATTTCTGGAAGAGGAAAAAGTTCGACTCAAGCTTCAGCATCACCCTTCTTGTAACCTGCGTTCTGCTTAGCTGTCGCTGTCGGCTGACCACGGCACATTCCTCATCCAATCAGCAATGGCGAGACGAGAGCCAATCAGGATAATTTCCTTCAGTTTCACGTGATTTACAAAATGCAATACTTAATACCCTCTAAGGGCTAATAAACCGTAACATCCAAATATTATTCTGAAAATTATATTAATAACTGGTCACCACAACCAAATAATCCGAAACCCCCCAAAAACAACAATAAAACCTTAAAAACAGCAACGTTACAAACATAAAAAAAAATTGGAATATAAATATAATACAGCAGTAAATATGCCAATATAATAATTATATTAGAGCTAAAATAATACAATTAAACCCTATATTCATGATACAGAAATTTAAATGGTATTATGAAAAAAAATACATTTTCAAACTATTACTTAGCAGCAGCTTAAAAAGATTAAATTTGTTTAAAAGTAAGTTTTTTATTTTTATAAAGTTCTATGTTTGTTAACTTAAATATATAGTTATCAAAAACAAACCCCAACGAATTATACTATGCAGTCAAAATTCTATTCTTGATTTAATATTTCGGAAATTCACCGCAGTGACACATTTCCATCCTTTAAGTCTCGGCTTCCACTTTTGCAGTAATTATTCGTTTTCTTGCCATAATTTCAGTTTCAGAATAATCACTTAGAATTTTTGAATCCGCAAGAAATGGCAGAATCTGACAGCGGGTGTGACGCGGGGCCTTAAAAGGACTACGTTTGCGCGAATCCGCGTATCTCAGGAAACACATGTTCTGGGAATAACATTTTTTTTTTGCTAGAAAAGGTTGAGACCGCGTGGTTTGACTTTACCAAATTAGATGTACCGAAAGAGAAAAATGTACAGATACTGCCCCCACAGTTTCCTTAGAAGGCAGGAGAAATGTACAACAATACGGGCGTAGTTCAGTCCGTTGGTTTGCATACCGTGTAATGAAGTTGCACTGTTACAAATCTAATTTAGATTTACGTTTTTGTGAAGTAAAACTTTTAGAAATGCGACTTTAAAAGTTGAGCTATCTGCCTTACTTTGCATTGCAGACACGAAATCCAAACTATCAACGTAAAATTTTGTCACAAATAACATGGTATAAAATTCAAAATATTAATATTTACTTGATTTATTACAGCTACCAGATACCACGTACTACAAAAATTTACACAACTCGTAAAATATAAATTTTCTGTAGTCAAAAATCCTAAATAATTGTTCTGAAACTGTAATTATGGTAATAAAACGAATAATTTCTGCATAAGAAGTGTAAGTCGAGCCTAAAAGGCTACGGAAATGTGTAATTACGGCGAATTTATAAAATATAATTAAAAATTTTTTTATTTGATATAATTTGGTGGGGTTCTTTTATTGACTATATATTTAAAATATTAAAACCATTACATAGAGCAATAGTTCGCACAATGTTTATTTTTATAACATGAAATTGTTGACTTTTTTACGAATATTAATGCTTAGAAACAACAAAATCAGTACGCAAAAAAAAAAAAAATATTTTCAATTTGTGAAATATTATTGTATAAACTTTTATAAAAAGAGAAAACTTATTTTTAACAGAATTTAAATATTTTTTAAGCTGCCGTTAAAAATAGGTTTAAATAGTTATCCTTATTTCATAATATATATTTCTATATCATAGAGTAGATAATTGTACTATTTTAATTCTTAAGAGTGATTTGTACAGTACAGCACAACGACGGAGAGGATGCAAGCCAGTTCAGTCTTTCGCGTAAGGGCGATAGGGTGCTAGGGGCACATGTTAGTGTCGTCCGTATTGCTCCCTCGCTTCTGGGTCTTGAACGTGCAAAACTTCTTCTGGTTCGCAGGGACCTTAACGCGGCTGCCCAGTGCAGGACCGGCTGAGAGAAAGGATATACTTTCATGAGTGTCTTGGCCACCTTTCACAACATCGACATTTTATTGTAACATTTCGAAGACCCTGGAAACTACAGATAAATTACGCTTTATAGACCCGGCAGAAAAATAAACTTTTATTAATTTACTTTACTTGCTCTCTTGTTACGAAGTTCTTCTTTTCAAACGGCACAAAGTTTTTTGTTTGTTTGGTAGTGATAGTGTAATATTGTGAAAGAAAGCTAAGACACGCATAAAATCATTTAACATGTAAAAATCCTATTATTTCATTTCGCCTGTCCCTCCCTGGGCTGCGCATTAAAAATCCTCTCACACAGAGAATTGAAGAATACAGAGGCGAAGCAGCCGTTTATACTGCGAACTCAACCGCACACGCCAACAAAATGGCGTCGTCGCTGACCAGGAAGATGTCGGAACGCCATTCGCCAGTCAGCGCCTGGAAACCTACTTGCCAGCCGGCAGGCCAGCCAATCGGAAAAGCTTTCGCAGCATGCAGTAGCCAATCAGACACAAGCTCCTTTTCCAGAAGACTCGCACAGCCAATCAGCGAATGGGTACGTCAACGTCAGAGATATTGTCTACTCACAGTTATTCTTACTTTTTGAAGCAAACCTTCGAAAATCACCCAATGTATGATGTGTTTCGTTGTTTCCAATATACGTCGTGTATTAAAAGAGAGTTTTATACTTCTGTTAATGTAAAATTACCTTATTTTTGGATAAACTTAACTTTTATTAATATTTTATCTATAAATTATATAATTAAATTCATAATTAATATGAATAATAACAGGGGGAAATAAGTGTGTTGGTAATGCCTAGTAAGAAATAGTTGTTATGAAAAATTGTATTACACTGAGTGTGCATGAATGCGGGACGCTGTCCCATTGGTGTAATTTTCTAGACTCAGTTAGGCTTTGTTTGCATGAGACGGAGGAATATGCTTGAAGTAAAACATTGGCAGGGCTTCAGGAAAGTGAGAAGTAACCGTGAATGTACTACACCGACCATCGCGCAATTTACTTATCTACTCAGTGGTGTTGGTTTCCTCGTAAAATATGAGCGAGCTGTCTGGTGTTGACGTGTAGTGTATACTGGCGAGCTGTCCCAGCTGGCAAGGCAGCCCGCATATAGCGAGAATGTATTAGAAGGAAAGGGGGGGAGAGGTATACGGCGAGCCTCTCCCGGCCTAATCGACCCATTGTACGCGCGCTAGCAGCCGGGCGCCAGCGTGTACTAGCTTTCTCCACGGCGAGCGCCTGCAGAATGTTTACACAGGCAACCCGCACAACGGAAGTGCTCGGCGTGTCGCATCACCACGCAAGGGCAATGGCATTCCATGTCAACACCGCATGGGCTTCGGCGTTCTATCGCACGTTAGAGTACATAGACCCGAGAATTTTTTTTCGTTCGCTTTCGAGGCACAGCGACACGGGCGACAGTAACACGCGCAGCCAGCGCCTCGTCGCCCCTACGCGAAAAGCGTTGAACACGCGTGCAGAGCTTCCGCTCTTGAGCTTTCCTGTGCAAATGATATATGTAACAGTAGGATACTATTACACACGCTGGAAGCCCGTAAATTAAACTGCAACTGTATAGCTAAATTTTTCTCCTCCCTTTTAAGGAAAATGCGCATGCAATCTCTAAATTTTTTTTCTCTTAGAATAAACTCAATATTATAAAAACAAAAGTTTACGTGCTTGGATAATTACTTTTTTTATATTTTCTGGCAAAACGTCGTGTTCCCAGGACATTTATTTTCCGATATACGTGTAAACACGCAAACAACGATTGTACAGAAAATAAGCCCGGACTACTAACTCTTAAGGTGATTCCTTAGTAAAAATTATTTAAAGGTCTCATGGTCACGTACGAAAGCCATGCAGTAGTGATGGAAAATACCAAAAAATTGCTTCGCTTGTCTTCTGATTCCTCAGAATTTTAATCAGTGACTAGAGGGTTTTCATTCAACGATCTGTTCAGAAAAGCTACAGGATTTTGGCCCAGTTAAAAAAAAAAACTAATTTACAGAATAATAAATATCGCAAACGGAGAACTAATTATAACAATTTCTACTGTCTATAATACGTTTTAATGACCATGTTTATGTTACGCTAACCAAAATTTTTAACGGATAACAAAATGTTGTCTTTTAATTCTGCAGACAAAAATTACATTGAAATATTTTGTGCGTANTAATAGACGCAGTTCCTTACAATATGACCTAAATTGTAGCAATGGAGGCCCCTTAATTCACCAGCAGGCTGCGCAGTTAACAGGAAATTTTGCGAGAAGCATTTTTCCATTAATATATGGTACAGTAGCCTTTCGATCGATTAAACTCTTTAAAAAATTACGTTAATATTAACTTTAGTAGTAAATAGGGACCCGGGAATTTCACGGATTCATTTGAGGAAAAGCTATAGTTCAAATAAATGTACTTTATAATTTCTTGTATCAATTGGATCGTGGTTTCTAAGCCATCTCCCTGAACGAACTAGAGCCAATATCAATGCTGCAAGAAAAAGAGCACCGAATCATGAGCTGCCTGGACTGGGGCAAAATTTGAGCATCAGCCAATGAACTACTTTCTGAGTCCAGATTGCCGCCACGCGAATACGCTTAATATCTGGGTCACTAGTACTATATTGGTTTACATACCCTTCTTAACGTGGTGTAGTGGTCAGACTACTCACCTACCACCTAGGATAACCGGGTTCGATTCCCGGCGGGGTTGCTCCCTGATTTCCGCACGTGGGTACCGTGCCAGATGATACCACAGGTTGGCGGGTTTTCTTTGGCATCTCCCGTTCCCTCCGCCCTTGCATTCCGGAGCTGCTCCATACTTAACTTGCTTCTTCCTCATCGGCTCTCAAGACTTCGATGTTAGGTAAGTTACGCAGTCAGAATATTTGGCAGAAAATTGTGATGAATTCTTACTTAAAGCGTTTTTTTTAAACTGATGACAAATTAACTTTATTTAGTTCTGACAAATGCCTACGGACACATGAATTCCGTGAAAATATTTCTGCGCAAGCTCAACTTTAATATCCTACACGAAAACCTGCAAATTTCCGTGTATTGTAGGCAACGTGAATCTAGAAGGCATTTACTTACTTAACTGGGCCAATTTGAATTAAGTTATTCCGCTACTGAACTTCTGTGATTCACGGGTTAATAGATTGTGAATCAATTACAGCAAAATGCAAGTGAAATTTTAAAGTTTGGCCTGATTTAATACGCCTCTAGATAAATGGGAGTCCACTAACCGGTATACTAGACACAAATTCAAAACTTTCGACACTCATTGAAACACGTTGCTAAACTACCGTTTCAACAGGCTAAATGCGAAATGTTATTGCGTAACTGTGACAGCTAATCATTTCATTGGGCGCCGTTCTTTCAAAAGTACACAAAGATCTCATCACTCAGGTGTACCANAACTGTGACAGCTAATCATTTCATTGGGCGCCGTTCTTTCAAAAGTACACAAAGATCTCATCACTCAGGTGTACCGACAAACGCTTACGGTGTTAGTATGTGGCAGTCTTTACATACACGTACTTTGCTGACGGTACTAATTAGCCGTATTCACCACATCATGCTCATCTACGCATTTAATGGTCTAGAGGTTTTTCCTATTTCATGATAATTTCTCAAGAAGACCAGCTTGTATTTTAACAGAGTGAAGAAGAAAAGAGAATGGATGGCTGCATGAGAATTTATACGGTTTTCAATGTTAATAAACCGTTGAACTTAAGGAATGCGGGTATAGCGTTGAGTTGACTTAAAGTTAACCAATGTGCTCATTTACGTTCACAACCGGCAGTCTGAACCCAGGTAACTGTGGGCCCCCAAGACCTAGGTAAAGCTGGTTGCAAAAAAGGCCGAAAGAAATGAAGCATTGAACAGCTCGGTGACTGTAAAAAGGCTAAAAATAAATAATTTTTTTCTAGTTTTTCTGAACGTAGATACGCCATAACTCGACGTATATATAGGAGGAAAGAACTGGACACGCAACAAAATCGATACCGTCTTACATCACGAAAACGAAACGGCACTCCTTAATACGGATATACAGTGTAAGAAAATGTTACGTTCTTCAGAATCACATCGACAAATTATTACGGAACGTACTGGCCGACGTAGGTTCACGACACTGAAAAGCATGCATGTATTTTATGAATATGTACACACAAATATGAGTGTCTTTGTATTAAGGCAAATATTTATAAATTAAAATTTGATTTGTATGTCTGATAAGTTTATTTTAAATTGCATGAGAAAAATTTTGATTCTGTGAGTGTAATTTTCTGCTTTACTATTTTAGTTAAACTGTTATGTACAGCATAATACAAACTACATATAATGGAAAATTAACAACATCCAGTGAGAAGAGGATTTATTTTGTGTTGAAAACTGTCTCTTTCTAGGGAGATGAAAGATGACCTCGAGAACGATGTTATAGAACAGGAATAATTTCACAAAATCATACAGAAAGTGTCTTGATACCTCAAGGGGTGAAAAGTGGTAAAATTTGTTTTAGAGGAATCTTAAAAAGTTCATAAACCTGATAAGATGTCACCATGCATTGTTTAAAAGTATTGGCTAGATAATAAACCAAAATACTGATTTTAGGATTTTTAAAANCAACCCGATAAGATGTCACCATGCATTGTTTAAAAGTATTGGCTAGATAATAAACCAAAATACTGATCTTAGGATTTTTAAAAATTAAACTGTTTATGTGTGAATAGCTGTTAAATGTATTTTTAAGGATTCCTCCATAGCTTATCGACCGTTTAGATAAAGTTATACCTTTTGCTTCAAAATGTTCATCATATAAATACCCAAAAATTAATTTTGGGATTTACCGAAATAATGGGAAAAGGGGTAAAATTGTCTTCGAGGACTCCGTCATAGCTCGTTTATCTGGTGATAAACAGTTTTACACTATGCTTTAACGCATTGGTAGTAAGAATATGTAAAAACTAATATTTAAGATTGATTGTTTGAAAGTCAACCTGTAAGATAGTGAAATGNTAAATGTATTTTTAAGGATTCCTCCATAGCTTATCGACCGTTTAGATAAAGTTATACCTTTTGCTTCAAAATGTTTATCATATAAATACCCAAAAATTAATTTTGGGATTTACCGAAATAATGGGAAAAGGGGTAAAATTGTCTTCGAGGACTCCGTCATAGCTCGTTTATCTGGTGATAAACAGTTTTACACTATGCTTTAACACATTGGTAGTAAGAATATGTAAAAACTAATATTTAAGATTGATTGTTTGAAAGTCAACCTGTAAGATAGTGAAATGGGGTAAGATGTGTTTTGAGGACTCTTCGATAGTTCATCAACCCGATGAAATATCGTCAAGCGTTTTTCTTCAAAAATTAGCTATATTAAAACGTAAAAATTAAATTTCAGTCTTCTTCGAAATTCCACCCGTAAGATGATGAAAGTGGTAAAATAGGTTTTCGAATACTCATCCACAGATAATTAATGCAATAAGTTATTGTTATATTCTTCAATGAAGGCCAACTTCGCTATTTTAAAGTACCATTGTAAAAATTTATTGTATGGCTAGAAAAAGAAAAAAGAAATTATTTCGTTTTACACGACTTTATTTAATTGAAAATTCTTGATTACCCTGAGCTGTAACGAAAACGAATAAAAACATCGAAATTCTAGGAAACAGTAACTCGGAAAAAGTTACTCTATACAGAAACCCATTACGTAGTTGGTTTCATTTACATATTAGTGCTGTAACAGTTGTGTATTACTAGTAAACATTGTGGAGCAAGCGAGTAGCTGATAGTGTCTGAGCAAGCCGGAAAATTGGAGCAGTCTGAAAATGCAGCGCCTCCTGGGTCAAAGTACCNGAGTAGCTGATAGTGTCTGAGCAAGCCGGAAAATTGGAGCAGTCTGAAAATGCAGCGCCTCCTGGGTCAAAGTACCCAGTTTGACGGCGAACACAGCTGCTTCAGTGTCTCACGCAGCGCGGTGGCGGGAGGACGGTCGGCGCCTCTTGAACAAGGTTTAATGGGGGTAGGGACTGGGGTGTCGAGCCATCACGCTGCTCTGAGGGAGGGGATGCACAGGAGCAGCCTAGTTCTTGAAACTGCCACGCTTCTTGGAAGAAAAGCGACACTCTCTTACCCCACGGAGCAGGTAGTTCACGGCATGGGAAGAAGGTGGTGTTGGTTACAGAGGGCTGTCGAGGGGCAGGGGGTAACAGACGGGCGAGGCTGAGGGTTGGCGTCGCATTCCTGGATTTACTACGTCCTCGTGAGACAACTTGCATCCCTTATCATTGTAAACTTAAAAATAAATGAAGTCAGTGCTAAGTCGGAATGGCTAACAAATATAATATAATTGGAATAAAAAAATGTCTCGCCTGCCCCGCACGGGAACACCTCACGCAGATGAACAGTCNAACAAATATAATATAATTGGAATAAAAAAATGTCTCGCCTGCCCCGCACGGGAACACCTCACGCAGATGAACAGTCCGCACGTACAGAGCTCACCTGCCTACACCTGTCCTGGTCCGCAGACACGTGTCTATGTATGAGAGCTGAGTGTGTGGGTTGTCTTTACGAGATTGTCTTGTATCAGCGGTTTCTTAAGTCTGAAGAGTAGTGGTAGACAGCGTAGCAGTGTATGTGACATAAGCAACACTCTAAGACAGGATCACGTTGGACATAAACTTTACTATGACACACTACCCTCCTGAGAAAGCATTGTAGAAATTATCTTTTGGATTATTAAAAGCATGTGAACTGCATAAAATGTAATGTTACTTAAAATGTGTGAACCTGTTACTGAAATAACAGAAAATTGATTATAAGCACAATAAAAAAATCTATTTAATTTATATTAATCATTTTATTAATTTCAGTTATTTTCAATCTAAAAAGTTTATATAAACTTTCTAAAGCAACACCAAACTCATAAACTCAAGGGATCGTGTTGGCTGAGCTGTTAAACTGTTCGCCTCCCACCAAGGCTAACCGGGTTCAATCCCCGGCCGGGTCACTTTCGGATTTTCGCAAGTGGGAATCGTGCTGGACGATGCCGCTGGTCGGTGAGTTTTCTCGAGGATCTCCCGTTTCCCTCTCCCTTTCATTCCAACGCTGCTTAACTCTTACCTCATTTCATCCTTATTTCTCGAGACCTTGTTTTTAAGAGCCGTCCAATTCTCTCAACTCAACTCTTAAATTCAAATGAAAGTTAGTTACTAGTTAAACATAAAATAAATAAATAATCCCAAATGTGTCCAGCTATGCTTAGTCTGTAGATTATTGGGACTCTTTTCATAAGCATTTGTGGGCAAAACTAAACTTTAATATCAATCATAATAAAACAAAACTGAAACACATTAAAGAAAGGCCACTTGCACTCCGTATGCTGGTAACGGAAAATCGATACGTCGCATACCATAACTGATAATTTAAAATAAACAAAGAAAATATTATTTATTATTAATATCTCATTAGGTTTATACTGTTCGTAGTCTCAAAATACTAGCCACTTCCAAGGAAAAACTTCATTCAAAGCGAGCCTCAGTTAGACTTAGTACAACTCACTGAGCTGATCACGACGCAGCACGCCCGACGCCTGAGAGGACAGGAACACTGTCTGTTCATGCATATGGTGCCGCGACTTTCGCCGTAACGTCGTCCAACGCAACGTAACACATTTATGCTGGCAATTACACATCGTGGGAAAGCACTCCATAATAATGAAATTTAAAATAAACTACATTAAAATCAGTTCCTTTCCCAAATAACCCATTCCCGGCACAAGGTAAAATATGCGATACGAACTTCGGAGCAACTAGACGTTTCTACCGAACAATTCAAAACAAAATTACTTAACTAACTAACAAAACACAAATTTAACAAAACTTATATTCCTAACAAAAATAAAAATTCAAATTACAATACAATAAAAAATGAAGAAATTACATAATAGTTAAATAAAATTAAGTATTTTAAAACTTTAATATCTCATAGTCCAAAATACCTAGAATACACAAGAAAAAAAATAGAACAATACATATTGCAGAGATGTAAAAACTATAAATAATACGGCAAAATATAAAAGGTGCTAGGTAAAGAACAGGTTGTAGTGTGAGCCGCGCTTGAAGAAAGTGTCAGCAAGCGAAGCCACTGTCATTGTAATCAGTTGATGTAGGGGATGATGTGTATAATCTATTCGCGGTTTATTCACACGTTTTGAAACAAACCTTTGAAAAATTACTCCATGTACGACGTGTTCAGTTGTTCCCTAAATATGCCTTCTATTACGAGCGTTTACATACTTGTGTTAACATAAAACTATCCTATTTTTGGTTAAATTAAATGTTTCATATATGTAACCTATTAGTTATGTTATTTGTAATAAATATGAATAAATACCGTGAGAAAATAGGTGTGTTTGTAGAACCTAGTAAGAAATAGTTCTGACGCAAAATTATGTTAAACTGAGTGCTGTGAGTTGTCTCCTTGATGTGATTTTCTAATCTTAGTTGAGGTTTGTTTGCACGAGGCAGGGTAATGTCCTGGACGTAGAACTTCAGCAGGGCTTCAGAAAAGTTGTAAGTAACCGTGGACGGACTAAACAGGCTCATCGCACTAAGGAGAACTTAGCTAACACTCGACCGCCGTGGTTCGAGGTGATGTCTGGCCGGGGTGTTAATTACCACCTGGCGCCGACTTGGAAGAGGTGTCTGCATGTGGGAGCTTGAGACTGTCACAGAGTGTGATCAAGCAGCTCTCCCTGGGCGATGGCAGGCCTCGTCCTCCTCTTTACCTCCTCCCCGCTCTTGCAGATAACACACTCAAAGAGAGAGGCAGAGAGAAAGAGAGAGAGAGAGAGAGAAGTATAGGTTGTGGCGTGGTAGATACCTGAAACGACGAATAATCTCACAAAGTTTGTAACTGGAGTTCAGGATAATTCTGTATGAATAAAATTCAATGACGTTCGCAAAACAAATAATATGCAGATAGTCCAACTAACCGACGACAGAATTAGAAAATTTTAAAAGTTTATTAGGGATATTATTACTGTACGTATCAATTTGCTTGCCTTGTAGAGTTTTTTTTTACTCAAACCGCTTTACAGTTGATACATTTTGTAAAAAAAATGATCACGTAATCCGTTAAATTGATTACGTATTTTATAATTTTGCGTTTTGTCAACTACGAAGCTTTCATATAACGAAATACGAATTATCAAATTTGTAAATCTTCTGAAAATAGATGGTATTTGCAGTATTGCAGTTGTTCATGAAGCTCGTTAATAAACACAGAGAATAGCAAGGGCCCCAGCAAAGATCCTCGGATAGTTATCTCTGATGTTATGACGTTGAAGTTTGTGCTATAAGTTTGTAGTTTTCCATGCCTGTTGCTGAAAAGCAAGGCAGAAGTCAGATACACATCCGAAAATATTTATTCCAACAGTCCGAAGTTCGACNATGCCTGTTGCTGAAAAGCAAGGCAGAAGTCAGATACACATCCGAAAATATTTATTCCAACAGTCCGAAGTTCGACTCCAGGTAGCGTCCATATTGCAGCTGAATATTGTCGGTGTAACGTCTTTTACCCTCCCGATTAAAATATCAGCATTTTTAGCTGTTAAAGGGGTGAACGCATACGTGACTCTGGGTGCAGAATTTCTAAAGACGAACGGCTTTATTAATGATTTTGGGTAAGTGAGTTATTGTAGCACTGAATATATAAACATTTGGTGTCTTCTTTTGGTTAACCCTTTTAGTTATTGTATTCAGTACAGTGGAGATGTTGCAGGGGAAGGAAATGTATGACCAGATATGTACACAACTTGTATCATAGCACAATGCAGACATCCTGTTACCTGTAAGTAACGTGATTTGTGAACATTTCTACAGCTCTGGTGTGGGAGTGGTTTTCCCAATGTCTCTTATGCTACAAACACGTATATCATTGGTTATTTACATTAAGCTACTGTTTAATCAGGATAAGTACAGCGCGAACAAAAATAATACTTTATTTAAACACTTTAAACCGCGAATTAACGCCGGACTAAAAGGGNGGATAAGTACAGCGCGAACAAAAATAATACTTTATTTAAACACTTTAAACCGCGAATTAACGCCGGACTAAAAGGTTAAATACACTGGAGAGCCAAAAAAAATGGTATAGGCACGCGTATGCAAATAACAGAGGTATGGAACCAATAAGAGTCACGCGATGCGGTCGGCAGCGCCTATATAAGACAACAAGCGTCTGACAAAGTTGATAGATCGGTTACTACTGCTACAATGACAGGTTATCAAGATTTAAGTGAGTTTGAACGTCGTCTTATAGTCGGCGCACTAGAGATGGAACACAGCGTCTCCGAGGTAGCGATAAAATTTGGATTTTCGCGTACGACCATTTCACGAGTGTACCGTGAATATTGGNGGATAAGTACAGCGCGAACAAAAATAATACTTTATTTAAACACTTTAAACCGCGAATTAACGCCGGACTAAAAGGGTTAAATACACTGGAGAGCCAAAAAAAATGGTATAGGCACGCGTATGCAAATAACAGAGGTATGGAACCAATAAGAGTCACGCGATGCGGTCGGCAGCGCCTATATAAGACAACAAGCGTCTGGCAAAGTTGATAGATCGGTTACTACTGCTACAATGACAGGTTATCAAGATTTAAGTGAGTTTGAACGTCGTGTTATAGTCGGCGCACTAGAGATGGGANTGAGTTTGAACGTCGTGTTATAGTCGGCGCACTAGAGATGGGACACAGCGTCTCCGAGGTAGCGATAAAATTTGGATTTTCGCGTACGACCATTTCACGAGTGTACCGTGAATATTGGGAATCCGGTAAAACATCAAATCTTCGACATCGCTAAGGCCGGAAAAAGATCGTGAACGAACGGGGCAAACGATGACTGACGAGAATCATTAATGTGACAGACGTGCAACCTTTTCTCAAATTGGCGCAGACTTCAATGCTGGGGCATCAACAAGTGCCAGCGTGCGAACTATTCAACGGTCCAATATTGATATGGGCTTTCGGAGCCGAAGGCCCACTCGTGTACCGTTGTTGACTGCACAACACAAAGCTTTGCGCCTTGCCTTGGCCCGCCAACACCGCCATTGGACTGTTGATGACTGGAAACACGTTGCCTGGTCTGACGAGTCTCGTTTCAATTGTATCGGGCGGATGGACGTGTACGGGTATGAAAATATCCTCATGAATCCATGGACCCTACATGTCAACAGGGGACTGTTCAAGCTGATGGAGGCTCTTTCATGGTATNTATCCTCATGAATCCATGGACCCTACATGTCAACAGGGGACTGTTCAAGCTGATGGAGGCTCTTTCATGGTATGGTGCGTGTGCAGTTGGCGTGAAATGGGACCCCTGATACGTCTAGATACGATTCTGACAGGTGACAGATACTACGTAAGCATCCTGTCCGATCACCTGCACCCATTCATGTCCATTGTGCATTCCGATGAACGTGGACAATTCCAGCAGGACAATGCTGCATCCCACACGTCGAGTGTCTCCAGGAACACTCTTCTGACTTTAGACACTTCCATTGGCCACCTAAATCACCAGACATGAACATTATNGAACACTCTTCTGACTTTAGACACTTCCATTGGCCACCTAAATCACCAGACATGAACATTATTGAGCATATCTTGCTGTTCAGAATATATCTCCACAGCCTCGCACTGCTATAGATTTGTGGAATGCCCTGCAGGATTCATGGTGTGAATTGCCTCCTGCATACCTTCAGACATTAGTCGAGTCCATGCCACGTCGTCTTGCGGCACTTCTGCGTGCTTGCGGGGGCCCTACACGATATTAGGCAGGTGTACCAGTATTTTTGGCTCTTCAGTGTAGTAGCACTGCAATATTTTGGAATGGATCTTGCCAGTCACACGCAAGGAGGGCGAGAAACGAGGAGTGGAGGGATTTGGTCGGCTCTTAACAATGAGGTCTTGAGAGTCGATGTGATTGAAACGAGGTGGATATGGAGCAGCGCCAGAATGCAATGTAGGAGAATGCGGGAGCTCTCCGAGAAAACGCACAGATCATCGGAATCGCCCGGCACAATTCCCACGTGCGAAGATCCGAGAGTAACCCCGCCGAGAATCGAACCCTGTTCGCCGTTGTGGGAGGCGAGTGCTCTAGCCCCTACATCAACCGCGGCCCCTTAAAAAAAAGTATTGGAAAGCGTGGGAACAGATTTCGTCTGGCACGAACATAAAATACATTTAAAAAGTTTCCATAGTTCTACAGCCGAATTTGTCACTGAAGTACACAGAGGGACATTTGCCATTTATTGTTGATATATAACACCATATTTTGACAGACCACAGTCAAGTTCAACACATATCAAGCTAAGATACACCTATCTTCGGATGTGGCATTTTTCCACCGGTCACTCAAATTTCTCGTAANGTCCATGCCACGTCGTCTTGCGGCACTTCTGCGTGCTTGCGGGGGCCCTACACGATATTAGGCAGGTGTACCAGTATTTTTGGCTCTTCAGTGTAGTAGCACTGCAATATTTTGGAATGGATCTTGCCAGTCACACGCAAGGAGGGCGAGAAACGAGGAGTGGAGGGATTTGGTCGGCTCTTAACAATGAGGTCTTGAGAGTCGATGTGATTGAAACGAGGTGGATATGGAGCAGCGCCAGAATGCAATGTAGGAGAATGCGGGAGCTCTCCGAGAAAACGCACAGATCATCGGAATCGCCCGGCACAATTCCCACGTGCGAAGATCCGAGAGTAACCCCGCCGAGAATCGAACCCTGTTCGCCGTTGTGGGAGGCGAGTGCTCTAGCCCCTACATCAACCGCGGCCCCTTAAAAAAAAGTATTGGAAAGCGTGGGAACAGATTTCGTCTGGCACGAACATAAAATACATTTAAAAAGTTTCCATAGTTCTACAGCCGAATTTGTCACTGAAGTACACAGAGGANCTGGCACGAACATAAAATACATTTAAAAAGTTTCCATAGTTCTACAGCCGAATTTGTCACTGAAGTACACAGAGGGACATTTGCCATTTATTGTTGATATATAACACCATATTTTGACAGACCACAGTCAACTTCAACACATATCAAGCTAAGATACACCTATCTTCGGATGTGGCATTTTTCCACCGGTCACTCAAATTTCTCGTAANTTCAACACATATCAAGCTAAGATACACCTATCTTCGGATGTGGCATTTTTCCACCGGTCACTCAAATTTCTCGTAAGCTATTTGGAGGAAGTCCAAAAATCTCCGAGTGAAAGGTTGGTGCTGAAAGTAGTGGGAAGTTTATTGATTCAATACTGCAGTGAAATTATTTACAAGTGAAGAAAGAATCAGTAAGTTTATATAATTCAAAGAAACCGTACCATTTCTCGTCATAAAAGAACATCAAGCTTAAACTCCGCTGTACTCTACACACTCAAGCAGAGGCAACTCGTTCAATGGCAGAACTCGTTCTTCTGTTCACCCGGCCACACGGAATGAAGACACCCGAGTGCTCAATGTTTACTATTGGCTCTGAGTTACGTAGGGCGTGTCGGATCAGCGGAGGTCCAATGAAATATATGGAATCAATGAACTGTATGTTTGTAGTGAAATGAGGTGAGAATGGAGCAGCGCTGAAATGCAAGGGCGGGGGGAACGGGAGATCCCCGAGATAAACCACCGACCAGCGGCATCGTCCGACACGATTCCCACGTACAAAAATACAGGAGCGACCCAACCGGGAATTGAACGCGGTTCACCTAGGTGGGAGGTAAGTAGTCTGACCACTACACCACCGCGGTCCCATCTATCTTCAGACACGGGACTTACGGCTCTTACATAATGTTTCATTTCAAGTAGCTCAAGTGATCAGAAAAAACTATCTCAAGCTTAAAAGTAAAAACAAAAATATATTTGTGGACTTACTAAAACTTACCATGAGCTTATTGGTGCCGAATCTTCTAAGAATGTGGAGAAATTAAAAAGAGGAAATGCATACTATTTTGGGTATTTATATATTAGGTAGTTAATGATAAACACCGATCACAAATCAAAGGAAGATGTTACAAAATTACACTAGTCCTACAAATGTTTTGTATGTGTTTATTTTTTATTAATTTCTTTGAGACATAATTATGTTATGCAGATACTTAAGTTCGAGTGTAAGAGTAACGTATTTTGCTTCGCGTTACTGAGACCCATCACAGTAGACGAGATAATTATTTTAAAAAGTAAGATATGCCTCACGGTATTTAGTAAACTTTATCCTGATATCTGCCTGGTTTCTGAAAGTAGTAACGGGCTCTTTATCCAAATGGCGATCAAATACAATTAAAAAAAAAAAAACCATGCATTGCAAATAAAACGTTTACGAGTTATTAATTACTAGGCTTTACTGCTCACACGTCACNAAAAAAAAAAAACCATGCATTGCAAATAAAACGTTTACGAGTTATTAATTACTAGGCTTTACTGCTCACACGTCACCTCAGAAATAAAATCTGCAACATCGAGCTTTATTACGTGTGCCACTAAGTGTCGCCAAATACTGTTCAGATATATCATATTACTTCACTATTCCATATTCCATCCTATAATAAACATACTGCGCAGATGTTTTAAGTGATGTCCTATTTGACTTTGAACTGAAATTCAAGGTAAGGATAATCCAGTATGGGACTTCATATTTGTCAAACGTGCCACCAGTTGTTAAATGGTATGTATTAATTTCTGAATTATACTAATTATGTGAAATATTTCTGACTNGTCAAACGTGCCACCAGTTGTTAAATGGTATGTATTAATTTCTGAATTATACTAATTATGTGAAATATTTCTGACATACACCATTGCTACAATATGCGTCACAGAAAAGAAATTTTGTTTTCTGTGACTACGTAGTGTAGCAATGACATACGTCCGAAATATTTCTCACAATTTTTCACCCCCATNAAATTTTGTTTTCTGTGACTACGTAGTGTAGCAATGACATACGTCCGAAATATTTCTCACAATTTTTCACCCCCATTGCAAGAATCTTTCAAACAACTCATGGATTCTACCAAGCGTGAAAATACATGTTGGTTGATTAAATAAAATGTTTGGTTTCTGTAAGGAGCAAAGACAACTGTATTATTAGTATTAAAGTTACTTTATAGCTATTTTGTTTCATTCATGAGGAGTTTGATGCCACTCTAAAATGCTTCCAGATGGAGGTCTCTCTCAAAGTTCNTAGCTATTTTGTTTCATTCATGAGGAGTTTGATGCCACTCTAAAATGCTTCCAGATGGAGGTCTCTCTCAAAGTTCATTATGGAAATTGCATGTTACAAGAAATGACACCACAAAGGAGTGATACTGGTCAAGTCCACTGCTATTTATAACTGGCGGTACTCATGTAGACGACTAGTTGCTTAATTTTCAAAAGTATTTTATAGGCTATCCGCACAGAGTATATTTATAAGAAACGGCCCTTCAGCACTGTTATATCTATTTTATTCCTTGACTATAGGTTTGTGAGTTGTCATTGTATTGTATTGTTAATCTTGTCTTATTTTCTTCGAACCGTACAAACATCCAGGTACCTTGACATACTGATGAGCCCTCAATTTATCACTACATATTAACTAGCATTGTAACATTTATGACATTTTCCAACTAATTCGTGAAAGATACTGTACTGCTGTGTACCTTAAAGCTCTGCATCAGCATACTTGGTAAATGCTCTTTACGTAGTGTGGTGCGATGCGATAATTAATCAGTTGAAAGAAAAGAGCTGCATAACAATCCCAACGAGAACGGAGGTTTGTGATGACAAGGTTTACGTTCTGACGCTGATATTTAATTCGAGTTTACCTTCTACCTCGCCTAACTATAGGTCTGGGTAAGTCTTTCGTAGGCGTTTCAGTTCTACTGTATTTTAGTTCATTGTCCAGTACACAGATAGGTGAGGTGTGTTTTTATGTTCACCCAAGTTTTTTTTTGCAGTCCTAGGCAGTCGAACAAACAGAGAAGTCCTTTGGGAACATTCTGTGCGAGAGTGGATCTGTCGAGTACAACTCGGCGCTTCTGCATAAAGCTGGCAAGAAGTTGCAACATGCGCAGACTTTGCCTTAGGTGTAGAGAGTTGCAAATCACACACCACTTGAGCATTACTGAATTTCAGTACACCATTACATTTAATTTGTCACTGAGAAATAAACTGGCGTATTTAAAAAAAAGGTGGAATTAAGTTATGACTAGCAAATTGATTCTCGCAGAGAGAGATCTATAATGTGGCAATGTAACGTATCTGTTAGAGCACTAGTTACTGACACATAGTGGTCTGAGATGTCATTGTATCTCAGAATGAGAACAAACGTATTATGACAAACTGACTTAGTCATTGTACGACAGTTTGCCATACTAATGAATTACCAATGTGCTGTTTGGTAAATGGTGTAACTCTAGGTACGTCAGCATATTGGTTTGCGTCATGTTTTAAAATATGTGGCACGTCTTACGGTTACTATGTCAATTTGCTGTGTGTAATAATTTTTAGAGTGTATATATATTTTGTGTGTGTGCTGTTTGCGTTATGTAATTATTTCTTGTTTGTGTCAGAGATAAATTTGAACACTTATGCAGATGAAGTTCTTGTACATCAATGGGCGTGCTAGCAAAATGGGATGACCAGACACAAATGTGGTTTCACCAACGGAACTTGATATTGTCGAAGGTGAAAAACTTTGTACTATAGGGAGAACAGTATTGTATTTGTTTTGGACCACAGCAAATAGCCCTTATTGTGTATCAATAGTGATAATTGAAAAGCCAAGATACCTATGTGAATTTGAAAAAAGATTGAGGTGATGATGACGTGCCTTTAGCAACTTTTGTAAAATCGAAACGAATATTAAAAAATAGGCAGAAAGATAGTGGAAAATATGAACAATCATCTGAAACTGAAGAAAACTTACATGAAACAGTGTATAAAGTATCCGTGTTTGTATGTACAGACCGACACGGAATGTTGTAATCGTGTGAAAACCATAAATCAGCATCTTGTAAAAATGGCGACAAACAATCTGAAGTTGAAAGTACTGTGTATGAAATTGAGGACCTAGTAGAGGAGAGTGGTGTAGATCCAACTTATGACACTAATGAATGGCGTTATGATTTTCCAAATTGTGATTTAAAATTTTGATGTTCATGCCTTAGATGTTCAGCTCTACTCTATTACAACTACTCTATAAACTTAGGGCCATGCAGTTACCGTCACCGTCACGTTGTTTTACAGAAAAGTAACAGTAACAAAATTTTCTTCGCAGACTGCCACTTAAAAAATTAATACTGGTCTACCACGTTGAAACGGGGATTCGCTTCACCAGTGTCCTGCATATCTGTGCCTAAACTTCACCGGACTCAACGCAAGACATCGATTGAAAAGTTTCGTGATTAGATGACACTCTGCCAAGGTGAAGCCCTTGTTGTTTCATTGCCAGATCTCGTCTTGTTCTTTGAGTCCTTGCCTCATTAGTAAAACTAAAATTTAGTTTTCGATGCAGTACATTCAGCTATATTTACAGACTTGATTTATTGTCATTTTTTTACATGTTACGTTTCAGTAGAATATTATAACCATTTTTTTAAATCTAATGTTTAGATGTTCAGTCTGAAATCATTCATTGATAGATTATTATTACTTGTTTTCTATGATATTTTAATCGTACGACAGTGATTAACGAATTACAAGTCCTCATGTGTNATCGTACGACAGTGATTAACGAATTACAAGTCCTCATGTGTTTGCTGTTTGAAGGAAGCAGACTACATATATAAAATTGAGTTGGATGACCTATCTCCTGGGAAATATGTCCATTGTAATTGTTATCATAGGCATTTTTAATGCCGCACCTCGGTTTCTAATGAAAACAATGTATCATGTATTTAAAACTTACTTCCTCCTTAGTAGTTGTNAAATCTAATGTTTAGATGTTCAGTCTGAAATCATTCATTGATAGATTATTATTACTTGTTTTCTATGATATTTTAGTCGTACGACAGTGATTAACGAATTACAAGTCCTCATGTTTTTGCTGTTTGAAGGAAGCAGACTACATATATAAAATTGAGTTGGATGACCTATCTCCTGCGAAATATGTCCATTGTAATTGTTATCATAGGCATTTTAATGCCGCACCTCGGTTTCTAATGAAAACAATGTATCATGTATTTAAAACTTACTTCCTCCTTAGTAGTTGTAAAGTACACAGAAATTGCTCTTCAAGGACACCTTGCGATCGCTGGAATGCAGCGAAAGTAGTATACAATTTTATGCATTCAACTATTCACCTGCCACACATGAGCGGAGGTAACCCATTGTAAAATAACAACCCAGGACCTCATATGAAGGTTATTGATATGTTATAAATACGACATAGTACAATAGTGACATACTGCAATTCATATATTTAGGACGAAAAAGTGGCGAATATCTCTTTTTTCTAAAAATAATGCTGAAATAAAGACATGTTGTAATCTTATCTGTATGTCACCAAACGTTACATCAATGAGCAACAATTATAACTTTCTTCCATGCGGATAACTACGGATAACTAAAGGCTGTCCTGAAAAAAGGAAGAAAAGTGAGATAAGTTACGCCAGTTTGTTTTCCCNTATGTCACCAAACGTTACATCAATGAGCAACAATTATAACTTTCTTCCATACGGATAACTACGGATAACTAAAGGCTGTCCTGAAAAAAGGAAGAAAAGTGAGATAAGTTACGCCAGTTTGTTTTCCCAGCGACGAATTATTTCCTCAGTGACAGTATCAATTTCTGTCTTGTTTAGCCGCTTTTACACTCTATATAAATTTATAATATTTTGTTTAAGAGAAGAGAGTAAAAATGATTCTCAGTTTTTTTTGTGGTAAATGTATATTTAGATTTAAGTGTAAAATCAACGAATGTTATTCAATGATGTAGATTTATCGCTTGCCTAATATGTTCGTAAAAACTGACTTTTGTAACTTAGAAGTGCGTTCTTCATCGAGAAGTTACTGCATATTTACACAAGTAAGTGATTTCTGGACTTCATAACTGCTACTGAATGATTCCGGAAGACGGCAATAATCACATCTTAAGTCTAAGCCGATATTCCGAGGTTTTAGTCTTGTGTACTGTAACTCAAGCAGGAGATGAAAATTTTTTATCCATTTAGCTTCCACTGAGTAATTTTATGTGCACTGTAATAAACGAAGGAATAAAAACGACACAATACGACCTGTATTTCTTTGCATGGAAATAGTCTACAAACGACAATTCTTGAACTACATTACAAAAAATAACAAGATATATTGGATATTTTTTAATGTAAAATATTAATTCAGAATTTGATTATTATACACAAAGAACAGAACCAGTTATTTTTGTAACCTTAGTCTGTAAACTTACTCAAATAGGAAGTAAAACTATGCATATACTGAAAATAACCAAGCAAACCATTGCAACGAAACTCAACGACCTTCAGGAAATAACCGATTGTGAATCATTTCCACATATTGGACGGTTAGTAACTGATTGCAAAGTGAAAACAATAAAACTGCAACTGATAAAAATAATACGCGTATCTTTTGCATATATGCATTAANCGAATTATTTCCTCAGTGACAGTATCAATTTCTGTCTTGTTTAGCCGCTTTTACACTCTATATAAATTTATAATATTTTGTTTAAGAGAAGAGAGTAAAAATGATTCTCAGTTTTTTTTGTGGTAAATGTATATTTAGATTTAAGTGTAAAATCAACGAATGTTATTCAATGATGTAGATTTATCGCTTGCCTAATATGTTCGTAAAAACTGACTTTTGTAACTTAGAAGTGCGTTCTTCATCGAGAAGTTACTGCATATTTACACAAGTAAGTGATTTCTGGACTTCATAACTGCTACTGAATGATTCCGGAAGACGGCAATAATCACATCTTAAGTCTAAGCCGATATTCCGAGGTTTTAGTCTTGTGTACTGTAACTCAAGCAGGAGATGAAAATTTTTTATCCATTTAGCTTCCACTGAGTAATTTTATGTGCACTGTAATAAACGAAGGAATAAAAACGACACAATACGACCTGTATTTCTTTGCATGGAAATAGTCTACAAACGACAATTCTTGAACTACATTACAAAAAATAACACGATACATTGGATATTTTTAAATGTAAAATATTAATTCAGAATTTTATTCTTATACACAAAGAAGAGAACCAATTATTTTTGTAACCTTAGTCTGTAAACTTACTCAAATAGGAAGTCAAACTATGCATATACCGAAAATAACCAAGCAAGCCATTGCAACGAAACTCAACGACCTTCAGGAAATAACCGATTGTGAATCATTTCGACACATTGGACGGTTAATAACTGATTGCAAAGTGAAAACAATAAAACTGCAACTGATAAAAATAATACGCGTATCTTTTGCATATATGCATTAACTTATAACGCTTAGATATGCATCGAAGAGAGTCATTTCAGCTTCCATGTTATTATCAAACTAATTTTAAAATACAAAAAGTTTTTTACCTGTAGAAAACCTGCGCAGTCCTGTTCGATATTATAAACGAAGTTATTAATTTTGCAGCTTTCAAAGACAAAAAGTTACATCTCGTAAGATAGAGTCAGAGTTAGAGTTATACTTGTACGTACTAACTAAATGGTGTGATCTCATTTCATTGCACAGAGTGAAGTATTGTAACTCCCATTAATGTCCTTATTATTGCCGTATTTATAGGTACCCAATGGAAGATCACTTATTTTCATGCCATTTTTCAGTTTTATTGGTCCACCTGCCTACATTCAAGCAAGTTCTCTTGCGATCATTAATTGATTTAAGATTATTAACAAATCCTAACTATGAAAACAGAAAACCAGGATTCTGTTAATCAAAAATGTAATCTCAAAAAGGATCACACTTTTCTACAGAGGAAGGTCATAACACCTTTTATTTTAACTTCAAAATTGTGTCCGATGACTTTTCCAATCAAGCATAAAATGCAGTTACCTTCAATTTCCCTCTCTTAGAATCTCGTTACATTCACGAATTATTTATTTTGCATCATTATAGACAACAAACCAATTCGATAATAGTATTATATATATCACAGTATTTCCAACACGAAAGAGAGACAGTCGAATTTGTCCCAGTGCCAAACCTTAAACAAACCTTTTCAATACCAAATGGAAATGCCATTCAGAATATAACAGAGATTGAGATATTTGGTTTGACCTTTGAAGGAACTTCCTTGTATAAATAAAAATATTAACACAAAATAATGCTAACAATTATTAATAACAGTTTATACACTCAAGCTTATGAAAACATAAATAAACACGTTATTCTGCAGATGACCGGGACTAGCATGCTCAAATACTGCATTTAGAACTTACTCGTAATATCATTGATAAAATCAACATTAGAAAAATAGCTATATCAAAACAGTAATACGATACTATTGATCAAATCCATCAGAGAAAAATAATTATATCTATAAGGTAACATGAAACCACAACCAAATCAACAATGATAAGTGATATTCTTAGGAACTTTCAGCCCTTATAGTTTAGAAGGTATTAAGCCGCTAGTGTTGGGGATAATCAAGATAAGTTTTTTACGTGACTACTCTATTTCACATCAGTGTTTAGGTTCCCTGACAATCTAGAGATACGTAAATTTCTGGTGATTGTAATTTCAATGCTGTTCACTGTTGTACTTGGTCAATTAAATAACTACATTGATATAAATAGAAAATGAGAGTGCAAAATGGTGTTATTCAAGGAATAACTTACTTCCACTATAGTGAAAGAGGGCTACTTTGGCCATTCCAAGTAAATATGTCCCAAATTTTGTAAAATCACATTAACTTTCGTTACTGTGATATTAGTCTTAAAAACCAAGAAAAATAACAAACATTTTTGTGACAGTCACAAAAGCAAATTCGGTCTAACTTTTGGACCAGAGTTAATTACTGTACAACTGCCATAAAATGGTGAAAAATCCAGCAGTCACAGGTTAGTTTCAAGGCGCTAATTTATAGAATATATGTAAAAAAAACCATTAAAATGTAAACAAAAAATATCTATGATTTATATTTCAAATAATGAGACAATTTTAAGCAGTGGTATGAGGAGTGATTGAAGCTTTACAGCAGCAATCGGAAACAGGTAGACCACGGTAGACCATCCGGATCTGTACTGCACAAGGCAGAGAATTGAATCGCTAAAATATAAAATATCTTAATTTGAATCAATCAACTAACTTTGCCAAATAAAATTAATTGTTCTCCAAAAGACAATTTTTTTTTCGCGCCAGTACACATGCATGCATGATTTTCCATTTTCAAAGTATTATGTAGACAGTGCAAGTGAAAATCATGTAGTTTTTTTTAATGAAAAATTGATTTATTTCTATAGGAAATACAGATATCTACGAAGTAAATTTATAATCCAACTAGCTAACCCGGCAAACGTTGTTTGGCCATAAAAAGAAATACAAACAATTACAGCTTTGCGATCAATAATAAAGTTAATTAAGAAGTACACTTAATTATTGAAAATATAATTGTAAACACGTCACTACTACGATCTGAGCACAAATGAATAAGAGAAAGGTTATTGTGTGAGAGAAAGTGGAGACCGGCTACTCCGTGCTGTGTCACTGGGAGACACCTGGTGGGAATAAATTGTAACCTAGATCGATAAATGATCGATGATAATTGATCAGTTATCGACCTAGGGTAAAATTTATTAAATTACTAATATCGCTATAAAAAAATAAGGGTTGGTGGTAGAAGGGTGAAAATTTAGGAGGGTATGTATTTTTTGATGCCACATCATAAAAAAATAAAAAATAAAAATTTTGTTCAAACAATAAAAAAAAATTGTTTGGGGGTGGCCACCCTTATTACTTAGGGGTGTAAAAAATAGATATAAATCGATTCTCAGACCTACCGAGTATACATAAAAAATTTCATAAAAATCGGTCCAGCCGTTTCGGAGGAGTTCAGTGACTAACACTGTGACGGGAGAATTTTATATATTAGATGTAAGTCATGTCTACACACTAGACATGAATTGCTGATCTCTTCTCTTGAGGGTGTCAGGTACCTATGCAAGTTGTCAACTCGTCCAAGGGTAATGTACTTATGTCTGCTCTAGAGGATGTCAGGTACCTATACAAGTTGTCAATTCGTCCAAGGGGAATGTACATATGTCTGCTCTAGAGGATGTCAGGTACCTATACAAGTTGTCAACTCGTCCAAGGGGGATGTACATATGTCTGCTCTAGAGGATG
>NQII01000569.1:531840-553743 GCA_002778355.1 Clitarchus hookeri
GGCACTGGGATTTCCACGTACCACCCTGACAAGAGTGTACCATGAGTTCGTGACGTCACCAAGAACAACTGCCGTGGCGTACAACGTATCTATGACAGAGGTCACCGTCGGCTAGTTAACACTCCCAGTCAAAAATAAATAAATAACTTTAGGCGTTACAACAAACTTATATTTTGTTCGGAAATTTGCTGATAACCAGACGACGTTTTGTCTTACAACGGGACCAATTGAAATCTATCTGTGCTCTATGTACTGGCAGCAGTGGTTTACGAGGCTACAGAACATAGTCTCAGCAGCAAGTTATGTCTCCCACATGTAAGGGAAGCTTTCTCATTGGACGGTACGTTCTGCTGTGTACAGTGCAGACCATTCAAGCCACTTCATATGCAACGTCTCAGATAGAGGACACTGTGACTGCAAGGGTTAGGTTCGTAACGGCGGATGGACAGGCCACAGCGCAGAAGATACACTGAAGAGCCAAAACAAACTGGTACGCCTGCCTAATATCGTGTAGGATCCCGCGAGCACGCAGAAGTGTCGCAAGACGACGTAGCATGGACTCGGCTAATGTCTGAAGGTATGCAGGTGGCATTGAAATCTGCGCCAATTTGAGAAAGGGTTGCACGTCTGTCACGTTTAATGATTCTCGTCAGTCGTCGTTTGTCCCGTTCGTTCACGATCTTTAACCGGCCGCAGCGATGACGAAGATCTGATGTTTTACCGGATTCACGGTACACTCGTGAAATTGTCGTACGCGAAAATCCAAATTTTATCGCTACCTCGGAGATACTATGTCCCATCTCTCTTACGCTGACTATAACACCACGTTCAAACTCACGTTAATCTTGATAACCTGCCATTGTAGTAGCAGTAACAGATCTATCAACTTTGCCAGACGCTTGTTGTCTTATATAGGCGCTGCCGACCGCATCGCGTTACTCTGATTGGTTCCATACCTCTGTTATTTGCATACGCACGCCTATACCAGTTTTTTGGCTCTCCAGTGTACCTCGCCAGTTAAATACTGGACCACAACCACCACAACGACCTGTGAGCAGTCATATCATCCAGAGCCATCTCCTAACTATGATGTACAGAAGCCACCGCCTCACTAGAGTACCTCTGCTCACAACTCCCGAATTGTGACAAAGTTTTGGATGAACATTCCTCGGAATTAAGATTACTTGCCTGGCCCCCCAGGTCACCCGACATTATCCATATCGAACACATCTGGGATGCTGCGAAAAGAGATGTGCATTGTGTGAGGCTGTAAAGCGGGTCCTGACTTCTTCCTGTCCTTGTGGAGTCCATACCACGCCGCATCACTCCCATAATTAGGGCGATTGGGGGTGCTGCACTATACTAGGCAGGTATCTCTAATTCGAAGACACGTGAGTGTAAAGGCCTTGAATTTTAATTTTCATACAAAGTCTCGCCCGCAGTAGTACTTTCCACTCGTTCGTTTTAGGATACGGTATACTTGTTATTAAATATGCCATATATAGTCTGTTCGCGGTTACTTCACACTTTTAAATATAAAACTTTATAAAATCACTACATGCAGTTGATGATTGGTTGTTTCCTGAATAGACCTATGCCATCTATCGCAAGCGTGTTATACTTGTGTCAACATAAACGAACCTTATTGTTGTACTTTTACTTTTATTTTATCTATAAATTAACATATTTAATTCATAATTACTATGAATAAAGACAGAGAGAAAATAGGTGTGTTGGTTATACCTAGCAGAACATAGTTCTTATGAAAAATATTATTACACTGAGTGCACATGATTGCTATGCATTCTCCCTTTGGTGTAATTTTCTAGGCCTGGTTAAGCTTAGTTTTTTTCATGAGGCGGAGAAATATCCCGGAAGTAGAACTCTAGCAGGGCTTCAGAATAGTTGGAAGTAACCTTGAATGGACAATTTGCACATGAAAGTATGATACAAAATTTAAGACTTGATTCGGTATTGAAAAATAATCATTAAACATATATGCGACGAACGGCTTACATTTATTATTAACGGAAATTTGAACCAATGAAAATTTGAAAATAAAACGCTTCTATGTAAAATTTATTGAAAATACTTGACATTAAAGAAGTTGTTCGATAGTGTTTTGTTAAACAAAAGACTATTCTGCCCTAAAATTATGTTTATTAATATGATAGCCTTCGTGAATAACGTAAAACGTTCTACACTATGAGCGTCTTTCGATATTTAATAACGTTTTATTAATCAGCATGTTGAAAGAAGCAAATCGTTTTTGTAAGTCAAATAACTGTAGAAGTAAATAGTTGACGAGAAAACAGCGCAAAAGTGTTAGGGTGCGGCCATGTAGCAGTGTTGCGTTTCTTCCACGAATGAAGGTGGCCGGACCTTCGAGAACCTGTGATTTTCTTGTAAACATTTATTAACTGCAATCATTGGGTTACCATTTTATTTGAAGTAACCACTGGTAAAGAGCATGTTACATTTTTTTTACACTTGTATTAATAACTGAATTGAATGCCACCTTCGAGAGTGCATACCACAACACACTAGTTTATTCACGAATAGCATAACCGATCGTTTTTCTACAATACACTACCCAGTAAACTGTTGTTTCTCACGTAGTTTCAATAACTTTTAAGTAGAAGCATTTCATTTTCACATTTTATAGGGTGTACATCTCCCTTAATAACCAGTGTAAGCCGTCAGTCGCATACATATTCTATGCTTGACTTTCCATACTGAATTATCTCACAAATTTTGTAACATACCTCCATATACCAATTGTATATGTGAGACGGTGGCTGTAATCAAGTATACGCAAAACTGAAAACAGGATGTAGTGATAAATTATGTTAGTGTATAAATAAATAAAATAGTGCTTATTTAGTGGCACTTTAGTTTGTGCCGGACTAAAACGTGTAACACAACTCGCATGCTCTTAACATTTCCAAAAAGTCGACACTTTCAGACCGCTCGCCCTGTCACTTAGAAATTCCACGTGTGTAATTGCAAACAATTTTTTGCAGGGACGTGACTCGTTCAGTCATACTGTACAATGCATTAATGATATACACCGTAAGAAGAAGAATACAATATACAATAAACTAAGACCCTCGTGTCTATGGAACGTCATTCATCGTTGAGACTGTTGCTTAGGCTCACAAAAAACTGTTGCTAATAACATCAAACATAAACACATTTCTAATGGTCCCGATATGCAAAAGAGTGTTATTATGCCACTATTATATTTTAAAAAGTAATTCGTAGAAGACCTTCTTATATTTACCTGTGACTCTTAAGTGTTAAGTTTCCAACAGTAAAAATGACATCACCGAACGAAGTCCCTAATTTTAATTTAGTATGGCAACAAGCATCCACGGCAGTTCAGTTATCGCGCTTAAGGCGAGAGACATTATGCTTGATCGATTCCAAGGTTACAGTATAGACAAACATTGCCAGCGCAAAGGCCGAGGCCATTGGCAAGCTAATCAGTTCACAGTATTGTTATGGCAAAAATAGTTCCCACAGTATGTTGTAGTTCTTACGTAACAATCTTGTATTTAAAATGATTAGTTCGCCCTTCAATATGACATAATGTTAACATACTATATACGTGTGCCAAAGTACACATGTGTTTGCAGTTATCACGTAAATCTTTTGTTTCGGGGTACAAACGTAACTTACCAAGAAACCAACACTGTGAAAGACAATGGACTCGATGGATAGTGCTGAAGTGTCATACTGAATCGGGAAATACAACAGAGGAAAGCCTTGACAAGGCAAACAGAGGTGAGTGATGATCATTTAATTTCTACCTGTAAATAAAGTACTTCATTTCAAATATAGAACTGATTCTGGAAACTGATTGCTTAAGTGTTATATGTTAGTTTATTATAAGTATTTGTGAAAATTATAACTTTTTTATTACGTAAAATAATAGCATTTGTTATGATAGTCTTGCTTGATTAACGTTATTTACAAAATACGCCTTTTAAGTTATTCAGGATGGAATAACGCTTACATTTTAATTAAAAATAAACCCTCATTTTTTGATTTTTTAAAAATTTAAATACGTAAATTATAGCCATATATTTTTCAATATTACAAAATTTGTGTTTTCATCTGTCATACACAACTTAAATCGAACTTTTCTGACAATGGCAATGTGTGTGTGTAGTGTGTAATGACACGTTCATGTTGTAGAGTCAGGTATGGCATTCCATTGGAAACCACTGTATTTCCACCTCACCGCTAGGTTTGAAGGCTATATATAGTCCATTCACGGTTACTTCCAACTTTCTGAAGCCCTGCTAAAGTTCTACTTCCAGGATATTCCTCCGCCTCATGCAAACTAACCTTTATCGAGTCTTGAAAAATTACACCGAAGGGACTACACACTGCATTCGTGCTCAACCAGTATATTAATATTTTGCATAATAACTATTTCTTACTAGGCATTACCAAAACACATATTTCCTCCCCTTTTTTATTCGTATTAATTATGAATTAAATATTGTCATTTATAAATAAAATATAAGTAAAATTTGGATTTAACCAACGTAGGGTATTTTCATGTACTTAACACGAGTACAAAACACTTGTGATAAATGACGTATACAGTAAACTACCAAACACATCGTACATGCGGTGATTTTTCGAAGGTTTGTTTAGAAAAGTGTGAAGGAATGGTGAAGAGACTATATACATATAACATGTCGATGTTTCGCTCCGAAGGCGAGAGTACGACGCAGGGAGGGGTGCATGTAGCTGCAATGTGAAACCCGTTGTTCTGGGCGTGCACGTTGTGAAGACCGCCTGCAGCTCAGTACTGCGACTCTCGGGAGCTTGCTTCTCGACGTGCCTCGCTGCGAGATGCACCGCTCCAATAATTCATGTCGCCACTTTCCCCCGCCAGCGCTCATGTTCGCCCTTACCTCCACCCCGTCCCCTCTTCGACATTTATCCCGCGAGTACGTCACCCTGTTGCAGCATCCTGTCCCGCCATGACAGTGTTACCGCACGCCCGGCAAAAAAGAGGACATATCTTTTTTTTTTTTTTTGCGTTTGGCAGGGTTTATTTGTGGCGATCAAAGACGTCCGGCTTTTTCGACCTCTAAAATATAGAACTTATTTACTAATTAGTGGAGAGGTTTGGGCTCCTCTAAACATCGAGGTCTTGAGAACCGATGAGGGTGAAGCGAGGTGTGTATCGAGCAGTGTCGGAATGCAAGGGCGGGGGAAATGGGAGATCCCAGAGAAAACCTTTGAATTCAAAAGGGAGGTTTTCCGGAATCAATGGAGCACGCGGCACAAACACTGTTTCTCCCTGAGGCGATCCAGTTACAATAGCGGTCTGGACTACATTGCGACGTAGAATCTTGACTTGCAGCCTAGTGCCATTACAGAGCTTCTTTGTCTACAAATTTCTGAGCAACGTAACAGGTCTGCTCACACGAAGTATAACCCTGTGGTATGAGAGACCCGGTGGATTTAGTGTGTTTAAAAATTCCGCTGGGTGATGAACTGCTTCGTCTGTTTAGTTATTAAATTTTTACAGTGATTTCACGAAGTTCAGAGTTAACAGGACTATATAATATTTTTTCTTCATATAACATTTTAACCCCTATTTCACCCCTTTCGGGGTAGAATTTTGAAAAAACTCCTTAGTTAGTGGCTGCCTACATTGCACACTGAATCTTTCCTCAACATTTCATGTTTCTAGGACCAATGGTTTAGGCTGGGCGTTTTTGTTTGTTAGTCAGATTTGTTTCTCTATTTGTGTATATATAAGTGAGTTGAAAATTCGAAAGTAGGCCAGTACGTTCATCATCAACGAATGTTAGTGACATGCACGGGAGACTAAAATGAGTCCACTTCATCTTCAGTTTATGTACGCAGTCTACTAACAGTGCCGCGTAATAAAGCCTACTCACGTATAAGCGTATAAGCGAGCACTTTGGAAGTCAAGCTTTGAAAAACATTCACTGCTACTCTACAGTACCCACTGGCACGCAAGCTCCTGGTAAAGTTAGCAGCGAATTGATAAAAATAGTTCTTGTACTTGACGCTGTATTCAGAGTGTGATATTTAAATTTACAGTTACAAAGTCAGTGTTTCTTGGTTTGCACGTATAAAATCACGAATTCGTATGTTATAAAAGCATTTAATCTCGTTAAATCCCAATGTTTCCACGTTGATGTCGCAGGAACAAAGTGAACGGTTAATGGAAATGTTAATCCTCTACAAAGCGGAAATATAAACAAGAAGTTACTGGTATAACTAATGAGCATACTTTCCTCGACATGAGTGAAATTAGTTTTAAACAAATTCTTAAAAGGTCAGTTGGTAGGAAGAATTTGTAGTCTCGTTGAAAACAATATCATTATAGATGAAACCGGAAACCAATGCAACAGTAGTGAGACAATTACAAATACACACGTGCCTTACCCGGGACTCGAACCCAGAAAACCTCGTACCATAAGCTATTGTGCAAACAACTGCATTACGGAGATCAAATTCGAGCATCAACTTCGAATTTAATCAGTCTAATGTTTCGAATGATGGGATTTACAAACCTAAAATATTTACAGGGCCGTCATTTTGAAAATAAATGACTGAGCCAGTTAAAACATGTAGGTTTAAATGGCCTAATTATGTGAATAATTTGGTGAATATCGGTTGATTGGTCCCTGAGATATGACATAAAACATTCATAGTTTTCATGTGACGATCTTCATAAATGGAGGACAAAAATGTTATGTAGTAGCACATTCGATGATTGAATACCGCAAGTTTACAACGCTAAGTTAAAATCGATTACATAATTTCTTAGATATAGCACACTTAGCTAAAATCATTTTATAGCCGCCAATCTAAAAATAAGTATGTCACACTTAAAAATACATATAGTTATATTGCCTACCACGATACAACTCCTTCGCCAAGTTTGGAAAGAATTGGTTGATTATTTCCCGAGATATGATCTAAAAACTTAATTTATATGCTGGGGCTAACTTACAAAATAGCAGAGAAATGAGGCGCCGTATAGAAAAAATTGATGGTTGTAATTGATACTGCCAGCGTAAAATGCCAAGTTGGAATTTGTTTCGTTAATAAAACATACTAAGCTAAAATATTTATATAGCCTCTATTGTGAAAATAAGTGCCTGAGCTACTTAAAATAAGGCAATTTACACCTCCTGCTTCAGTACAAATGGTTCACCAAATTTGGCAGCAATACGTCAATTGTTTCTCGAGATATTACTTAAAACGGAAGGTACTGGGTTAGAAATCCAGGTAAAGCACGAGTGTTAGTTTTAAGTCAGGTCGTAAGTTAGTTTGTAAGCCATCCTTTGATTACCCTTCAAGCATAACACCGGGGGCGTTAATAAGCCCTTTCCAATACTATAATACTTCATAAAAACTTTATTTTTTGATGTGGCATATCTTACAAAATGGCGGACAAACGATGCTCCATGTAGACATATTTGATAGTTGTAATATACACTACCAGCTTACAAAATTAAGTTGGAATTGGTTACATGGTTTTGAAAATAAAGTATTAAGCAGCAATTTTAAAATTAGTGCCAGAAATACTTAAAACATACCATTTTACTTCACTTGCCGCATTACTACTCGTTTGACAAATTCGGTAGGACTCAGTCAATTCCTCCCCAATATATTACATAAAGCTTTATTTATTCATATGGCCCTATCTTACAAAATGGCGGTCAAAATACGCTTCGTAGAGATACAGTTGATAAATGTAATATACAATACCAACATACAAACATACATTGGAATTGATTACATGGTCACGACGATATAGCATTCTGAGTTAAAATGACTTTATGTCCGCCATTTTTAAAATAAGTGCATGAACTAATAACATAATCCTTCTTAAACTATTCTGCATGTGTACTACTTGTTTGTCACATTTTATAGGAATCGGTTAATTGTTTCCCCAGATATGACATAAGAACTTTGTTTATTCGTATAGTGCTATCTTACAAAATAGCGCACAAAGCATGATTCATGTAGATACAGTTCATTTTTGTAATATCTACTGCCGGCATACAAAGTTAAGTTGGAATGTATTACATGGTTACGACGATATAACATTCTAAGCTAAAAAAAAGTAAATGACCGCCATTTTGAAAAAATGTGTCTGACATACCTCATTTATCATCATCTGCCACAGTACTACTTGTTTGCCAAATTTGGTAGTAATAGTTTCATTGTTTACCGATATATGACTTAAAACTTTATTCATACACGTGGCAATTTTACAAAATAGCTGTCAAAAGTGGCTATGTGTTGGCATATATGATACTTGTAATAGATACTTTTAGCATACAAAATTTGGTCGAGTGAGTGAGTGAAGAGATTTGGCGGCTCTTAACATCGTGGTCTTGAGAGCCGATGAGAGTGAAGTGCGGTGAGTATGGGGCAGCGCCAGAATGAGGGGTTGGTGAAACGGGAGATCCCCCAGAAATCCCGTCGACCAGCAGCATCGACCGGTACGGTTCCCACTTGCGAAAATTCGGAGTGAACCGGCCAGGGATTGAAACCGGGTCGTCTTGGTAGGAGGCGAGCAGTCTAACCGCTCAGCCACCAAAGCAATTTGATCAATAGTTGTTAAATGGTATATTAGAGATACCAAATAAATCTACAATATTTGTACTGCTGCCAATATAAAAATAAGTAACTAGTAAATTTTAATTACTTACGTTTACCTGGCCTGTCGTATTACTTACATGCCAAATTTGGTGAGAATTGTTTTAATACTTTTCGAGATATTATGTAAAATATTTATTTTTTAATTAGGCGCTATTTCCCAAAATGGCTGACTAACTACATTATTTATTTAAAGATTTAATTTTTACACGATGCTCTGCCATTATACAAAGTTTGGTTTAAATCAGTTGAATGGTTCCCGAGATATGTCATATTACCCAAATTGTAAAATGGTCGCCACTTTGAAACTAGGTGCCCGGCGCTATCGAAAACTATACAAGTCAGGTATCCGTACCAAGTACTATGTATGTATGTACCAATTTTGTTGAAATTAGGTTCGACGGGTTCAAAAATTAAAAGGGGAGACACACACACAGACATACATACAGGCACGCAGAGAGGTAAGTGATCTCATAATCCTTTCTTTAGTAGGCTAAAAACGAGAGCAAAAAATATATCTTAGGCAGGACTTTCTAAATGAGTGAGTGTAGAGATTTGGGCGGCTCTTAACATCGAGATCTTGAGATCCGATGAAGGTGAAGTGAGGTAGGTATGTAGCAGAGCCAGAATTCAAGGGCGGGGGTAACGGGAGACCCCGAGAAAACCCTCCGACGAGCGGTATAGTCGGGCACGATACCCACACGCTAAATATTGGGGTGACTCTACCAGGAATTGAAGTGTTAGGTAAGCATTTGTGAATACTGGAAACATTTGTATGTATGTATATATACACATAAGTGCAAGAATTAAAAAATTTGTAAAATATTTTTTTTCAACTAATTTTACAGTTTAACTTCACCGACGTATAAATAAAATGATATGGCCCATGGAAATGTTAATTTTTCCTATGACGGAAGAATACACAATGTCCATACAAGAAGATCTTAAAAAGAGCTTTCTAAAGTGCTCTGTTTACCGTGAACAGCATAAAATTTACGGTAAACTGTTTGTATCATACTCTTCAAAATGTGTTTTATTTATTGATATTTATGTAACCGAAAATAAAAACAATTTTCAGTAGACTTAAAAAAATTATATTGTTAGGTGTCCATTTCCTAGAACAAAAATTAGTCTCCGCCCAACATGAAAATATGTGTTAGCATGAGTGAATAACTGCACACACAAACGTTCAAAACAGAGAGAGAGAGAGAGAGAGAGAGAGGGAGAGAGAGAGAGAGAACAAGAGGAAGAGAGATAAGACTAAAATTTACGTGGACATGGTCAAAAAAGTTTTAGTCTTCAGCTCCTTCTACAAACTACAAAGACGGAAAACGTTGGTCGTTTACCCAGTACATTGGAAGTTAACGATCGGTGAACTTTTGCAGTGATGTCACTTTTTCATTTAATATTGTATACTTAGAAATATTACAATACTTTATGCCGCCATTTATAATTCGATACAAGGGGATGCTGCAAATAAATAAAGCTATTGTGATAACTGTACTCTCCTGATAGATAAAAAAATCCCCTTACACAATCAATACTCGTTTTCACAAGAAAATGTCTTGGAAATCTTTAGCAGAAATATGTTTTGTAGGGATACAAATGTCTTTCTTATAAAAATACAATTCATATAAATTTGTATTATTACAAAGTAACGGCTTGCATTTTAACTAAAATATTTGAGAAGTGGTTATAAAATTATTTTCATTGTGCTCTCGAAAACAACTATAATGGATAAATAATACTGAAGTAAAAAATAGTAATTCGAATTATATTTACTACGAAAAAAATAAAAGTTTCAGCAAAATCGATGCTCAAATCAGCAACACTTTCATCACAACCACAATGATATATTCACAAGTATACGTTTTCGTACATACCTTGCGTTAATATACCCACTGAAAGCAAAATTTGTTAATGGCTACAACAATTATTAGGTGGATGCTCCGTAAGACGAGCGAGTGGGGTGGCGCAGTTGTGTTTTACTAGACTAGCAATCGGGAGGACGTGGGTTCGAATTCTGGTCCTGCCATCCTGATTTCTGTTTTCCATGTTTCCCCGAAATCACTTCAGGCGAACGATGGGATTGTTTCTTACTACATGTCATGGACGACTGCTTCCCCGTTCCTGGTTCTCTGAGCAACTTACTGCGTATCTACTGACCTCGCTGTCGACGAGACGTTAAGCCCCTCCACCCCCTCCCCTAACTTATCACCCAAGGGAAAACTTTGTTGCTAAGAAAAACAGGTTGTAGTGCACAATAACACTTATATATACTAGTACTAACGTCATTTAGTCCTCACTAAGATATTTGTTTACTGGCTGCCACGAAGTATTTAGTTGGCAGCAGTAGCATCTATTTCGTCAGGAGTAAAATATTTTGCTGCGACTACAAAACTACGTCTGCTATATTCTGCGCATGCGCGTTGGATTATTGCAAGTGGCCGCCTTCTGTCTGGCCACGACGCCATATTTGTCTGTGATCGTCTCCTTGCATCCGTTTACCAAATAATTCATGGGGGATATTCTTAAGAAATTTTGGGATGGATTATATAATTACGTTATTCCAAGTATGTATATGTTACACATAAGTGATTCCGGAAAATAAATTTCCCGTGTGGTTTAGTGTTCAAGCCTCGGCAAGTGCTTCTTATTATGTTTGCGTTATTTACATACAGAAGTCATTACTGGCAGCATCGCGAGTTGGCGCAGTGGTAATGCATTGAACTAGCATTCACGAGGACACGGGTTCGATCGCTGGTTCGTATATAATGAAGTACGGTATTTAACATTAGCTGAACCATACCACCTACCAGACTCCGCAACCCGCTAAACACTTTCGTGAGCCTCACTGAGCAGTATCGCAGCTAGAATCGTAACTATTTTACCGCCAGTGACGTATTATTGCCTACCAAAGCATTGGACTTATTGGTAGACAAGTCCTTTTCTGGTTGCAACTAAATACTGAAATGACAAAATATTATTGTTAATGCCACTAAATATGTTGTGAGGTCTTTTTTAACAATACAGTTTTGTGGCCACCATAAAAACTTCTTTTTTCAGTGCATTTTGATTGTATTACATAGAAATGTATTAACTTGGGCAAGAATATATCGCCAGTTTTTGTATAGAACTGAGGCTAGTGATTTAGAAATTTCTTGCACTTCAGAATGACTTTAAAGGTCTGTAGACCAGCTGCACAATTGCACACATGTAGCTGTTATGTAAGCAGAATATATTGTTTTCAGAATATACGCGTCGACTGTTATTAGCACAACATACACACAAACTACTATCACAGACTGTTCTGTTGGTTACAACAATTATTGGGAAGGAGAAATACACACAACCGCATGATCATATGAGTCTGTCTTTTCTAGAAAAGGAATAAAGAAAAGTAGTCTTCTATACTAGAAAGAATGTTATTAGAAAACAACCCATCTCCCCAAAAATTATTGATTTTATTCAATAACCCCTTATCCGTATACACTTTCAGTTGTTTTAACTGAAATACTTATCACAGAGCGTAATAGCCTGGAACGACTTTGCAACCTCAAGTGATTCCTGGTCAGTAGGAGCATTTTTCTATATGTATCACAAATGCAACCTAAGCTATTTACGTGCCCGTAGATTGAGCTTCGCAAATCTGACTTTAGGGCAGAGAAGAAGAGCTCCTTAAATTATCCTGGAACGAAGAAACTTTCTCCCGCAATGAATTAACGTTCCGAGAAACATGAAGTCGGGACCTCCATTTGTTTTGTTGTCGTAGGTTGACTGCTCCAAATAACGCAGTAAAAATCCCTTCACGGAACTTTTAAGTCTAGCTTATAACGCAGAACTTGGACGATCTGAACTCTATTTGAAGATGAAGCTGGGCAAGTTCCAAACGGCGATGAAGTTGTAAAGCAACATTTCGCTAAGAAAGTTTGATCATAGGAGGTAGGAGGATTGTAGCCATTATCTTCTCCCCCTCCCCTATCCTCCTTCCCCCTCCCCTAGTCCCCCTCCCACCATTTCTGGAACTACTTCGATTACTAGGGAGGAAGAAAAAGATTTAAAAAACTCCTGTCTATAAAATCTCTTCCCCGCTCGGCACGACTGCTGGATAGAAACATTTTCAATTACAGACTTAAAGAAACTAAATCGTTGGAAGCCAGAATTGTCTCGTAATTTTGTATTTATTTCTTTTGGAAAAATTGTTGCAATAAAGCTTTTTGCGGTGTTGAATTATCGGTTACATCAAATTGTTGAGTTACGTATTTACGTAAAGTTAAGGACATTTGCATTTAAGTGAATGTATACATTAAATTATAATTTGTTGTTTAGTGAAGGGGTAAGTTTCATACCCGTTCTGCGTCGCGATGTTGTTTTTCAGTCTTTTTGCTTCTTTTTTAAATATTTTTCCTTCCAAACTCCTACATTTTTCTGTTCTTCCTCACGCTGTTAAATAACAAAATTTTACAGACCTGGGATTAAAGATAATCACAAGTTTCAAGGAAAAAAATGTAGTATTCAAAAGTAAATGAAGGCGTCCGTGTAAAAACCTAGAGCAATGAATGAATTATGATAATGATAACTGATGAGTGAGAGTAATATTCTTTTAAAGCTGCAAATTTACGTTGCCTTCATGTCGTTTTTTGTAATTGGATGGTTTAATAATTATACAGCAACTTATGCACCCTCTTAAACTAATTTAATTTTCGTTTTGATGGAGTTACTGAAAATTTTTTCATACTTCAATTCTTCAAATATTTGGTTATCGTGGTAAAGTAAATATTTGAAGAATTTTTTTACTTTATTCGTTAAATTAACAAGAGTTGCCCTTCAGACTACCTGCATTTCGCAGATTTATATTTTTCAATTACAATTTGAATATGCCGCCTCGATCACATTAAATTGCGCGCTCCGTCGTGGTTAGCTCAGGAAAGAGAAATGCAAACTACAGACAACCACACTAACATTCAGAGTACCTTCCACATAAGTCGTCTAGATAACATTCATTTATCTACGATGACTTGGAATACAGGAAAATTGGTAAAATAAGTTGAAAGAAATTTCAGAACTTAATTTTAGAAGCTTTGCAAGGATATTTATTTTGGGAATTAGAATCATTTAAAGGCACAAGGAGGTTGAGCACAATTTTTGGATTTCAGCAAAATATTTATTTCAGATTTAAAGAAAGCCACGGTGTACCGCAAAACTAGTGGATTCATAATATTGTACGCTGCAGTGTTAAAGAATGCACGAGTATTACAATAAAAAAACCGGGGATAACAATCGTTGCAGTGAACAACATTTTTTCTTGCAAATGGTTAAATAATTAAGCGGTGTTTACTCAAAAATGGTCACTTTTGTTGACTTAACAAATGTGTTTCCTCAAAATTCAACTTTTGTTTTGCTAGAAAAATATACAAACGAGAGCAATAAGTTCCCTTTGTGGTTCTTTACAAGTAAGTATCAGTCTTGCTCAAACAGACATTTTCCTCGTGTATACACGTGATTCCCGAACAACTGTTATAACATTTGTGAGGGAGTTCCATATGAAAAATGACTTACAAAATTATATCATGTCTTGCAGCCTAAAATAATTAATGGGATAGTTATGCAACCTTAAATCAGGAAGATTCGAAAATTATTGCGTTTAGTAACACAAGAAACTGCACGAGATTGAAATTGCTCTAAGGTATGCTTATTGGATAAAGGTTTTAAATGTTGGCAAAACTGTTCTCCTTAATTAGGAAAACTGGACGTGCCGCCATGCTTCTGCATTGAAATAAGTGCCAATGGTTTATTGTTTCAACATATTATCAGTATCAATTTCAAATTAACAATTTACCCATGACTCTCTCAGGCCAACGGTTTTCGTTAAAACAATACGTAAGCTTTGAAAGTCAGCAGCGGAACAACTTGCAGCATATGCAATCTGCGTGCGTTATTTCTATTCCAAGATTGAACATCCTGTGTTATAGCTGAAGGAGGAATGTTTTTCTATTTAACTATTAACCCCGCCCCCCCTTACCCAAACATATTAACCCGAGTTTACTGTTTCACGTATGACGTGCTGCAAGAAAGGTAAAATCACGACCGGTGCTGTACAAGGACAGAATCAAGCACCAATTAAGACAGTGTATGTTTCCTGTGCGATGCTATCGGCTACTGTTAGAAAACGAAAATTGAATTATTGGGTCTCATAGGCCAATATAATTATTTTATTAGGATCCAGCGTCTAAGTTATTACTAGAAATTCGTAAGTATTTGTCAGACCAAAAGTATCCTTTTTTGCAACACCCGTAACGAAAAAATGAATGTGCTAGTTAAGAGGTTAACACATATAAAACCCTTTATTCAAAGAAAGGTTTTGTTATTTAATCTCAGGAAGTTTAATATTTTTTAATGAATGTGTGGAACTTTTTTTAACTCCTTCGGTTCCGAATTAAATTCCAAGCTTAATTGTTGTAATCGTGTGGTTTACGCAAAGTGCTGAGTGACTGGTGTTATCGGCATGAACCGTTCATCAAACCAAAGATGCAGAAACTCTCGCAAATCAGATTAATCACAAGAAATACACTCGTGTGTACAGCACTGGCCGTATGTATCGTTCATGCGCAGCATGCCTCCGATCGTGGACACGAAGAATGAAACGAGTTATGTATAAGCATCTCTCTCGTGAATCACTTCAGACTCTGTGTTGCGCTTATTTTGCAAAACGCTGTAAAGTTTTGTCAGCGCAAACCCGTATATAAACACTGCACCGTCAGCTACACGGGAAGTGCTGACACCAAGTTACACACAGTTGACGTTGCCTGAGCTTTATGTCAGACCTGCCTCTTGTGTACACAGGTGCTTGGCTACCTTGCTTGCTGATGCGTCCCTCATAAGTAACGAAGATACGGGACTGATGATGGCGCGCGTCCAGCCTTTACGAGCACTGGGACGGTCAACTCGTTACTCGGGGTCCAACACGGGACGACCCTGAGCTCCGCAGGTCTAGTCCATTCGCGGTTTCTTCACACTTTTACAATCGAACGTTTGAAAAATCGAACCATGCACGACGTGTTTTGTTCTTTCCCGCACATTCCATGTAACACAAGCGATCTATACTCGTGTTAACATAAAATAAAAGTACGTTATTGGCTAATTTAAATTTTATTTACTTATTAGTTATACATTGTAATAATTCAATTATAAATAATATAAATGAGAAAGTGAGAAAATATGTGTGTTGGTAATGCCTAGTAAGAAACAGTCGCCATGCAAAAAAAAATTACACTGAGTGCGCACAAATGCGGTGCGTTGTCCTTTGGGTGCAATTTTCTAGACCCGGTTAAGCTTTGTTTGCACGCGGTGGAGGAACACCCTGGAAGGAGGACTTAAGCAGCGATTCAGAAAAGTTGGAAGTAACCGTGAATGGAGTATACGAACAATGCCACGTATGACCTGATGGATTATTAAATAAGATATACACCTATGAAAAGAGGATATTAAAATTACTTACTCGCAAAAATTCAGAAACTACATGAGATGATACAATGAATTCGATGACAGTGTTAGATTTGATATGTGCCACGTGTGTGAACAATTGGAGGGTGATAAAGTTGCCCGTCATAGCACTCTAAGCTCGAATCAGTGATATCAATCTGTGAAATAGCATTCACTGAAAGTCAGTTGATAAGTTACTGCAGACTGGCAATTCACGCAAATGAACAGGGAACAAGTGAAGTATGGCAGTGGAATTCTCGACAGTCAGTGGAAATCACAAATAAATCAGTGTAATTCAGACATCATATTAATTAGTGGCCAGGCGCTGATTATCAGTGGCTCAATTTTCATAATTTTTGCCAATATGGCTCAATTCTCACTGTTTTAGGGTTAGAGTGCACGAAATACACTGAGGTGACATAAGTCATGGGACAGCAATATGCAAATATAGAGATGGCAGTAGTATCGCGTACAAAATTTATAAATGGGCAATACATTGGTTGGGATTTCATTTGTAGTCAAGTGATTCATGTGAAAAGGTTTCTGACGTGATTATGGCCGCACGGCAGGAATAAACAGACTTTGAACGCGGAATGGTAGTTGGAGTTAGACACATGGGACATTCCATTTCGGAAATGGTTAGGGAATTCAACATTCCGAGATCCACAGTGTCAATCAAGAGTGTGCCGAGAATACCTAATTTCAGGCATAACCTCCCACCATGGACAATGCAGTGGCCGACCGCCTGCACTTAATGACCGAGACCAACGACGTGTGCGCAGAATGGTCAGTTTTAACAGACAAGCAACACTGCGTGAAATAACCGCAGGAATCAATGTGAGACGTACGACGGACGTGTCCGTTAGGACAGTGCAGCGAACTTTGGCTGTACTGGGCTATGCCAGCAGAACACTGACTCGAGTGGCTTTACTAACACCACGACATCACCTGCAGCGTTTCTCCTGGGCTCGTGACCATATCGGTTGGACCCTAGACGACTGGAAAACCGTGGCTTGGTCAGATGAGTTCCGATTTCAGTTGGTAAGAGCTGATGGTAGGGTTCGAGTGTGGCGCAAACCCCTCGAATCCATGGACCCAAGTTGTCAACAAGGAACTGTGCAAGCTGGTGGTGGCTCCATAATGGTGTGGGCTGTTTTTACATGGAATGGACAGGGTCCTCTGGTCAAACTGAACTGATCATTGACTAGAAAGGGTTATGTTCAGCTCCTTGGAGACCACTTTCAGGCATTCATGGACTTCATGTACCCAAACAACGATAATATATTTCTGGATGACAATGCACCATGTCACCAGTCCACAACTGTTCGCGATTGGTTTGAAGAACATTATGGACAATTCCAGCGAATGATTTGGCCACCAAGATCGCCCGACATGAATCCCATCGAACATTTATGGGACATAATCGAGAAGTCAGTTCGTGCATAAACTCCTGCACCGACAACACTTTCGCAATTATGGACGTCTATAGAGGCAGTATGGCTCAATATTTCTGCCTGGGTCTTCCAACGACTTGTTGAGTCCATGCCACGTCGAGTTGCTGCACATCACCTGGCAAAAGGAGGTCCGACACGATATTAGGAGGAATCCCATGACTTTTGTCGCCTCAGTGTAACTTAGAAGCAGAATCCTTATAAGAATTTATATTGGCCTATGGCACTGGCAGTCAAGGAAAAATACTCTGTCATTATTGGTGCTAGCTTCTGACCTTGTACAGCATCGATCATGAGTTTTCCTTTTCTGCAACACGTCATCAGTGAACGAGTATGCTCGGGATAATATGTTAAGTGGTTAACAAATTATCACGCAATGTGTACCTGGAGTTCAGGATGAACATCTACTTTCTTATAAGATTTTATGTTTTTCCACCAACATATAAGATTAACATTGGCATGGGGCTGATAAATTTATTTCTAGTAGAAAATAGAGAAGTCGGGCATAATGTATTTTAAATGGGACACAGAGGGCATGGGGAACATGCACCAGATGCCATTCATGCTCTAACATTATATTCACCCAACCACAATATTGGATTCAGGTGACCTATGACCTTGACCTATGACCTTGACATGTGATGGGTATGTGGGATAGGCATTGCACTGTATTCACACCCTGGGGGGAGAACCTTCGGGGCTGTTCCGACTATAAGGGCACACGGGGAAGAACCGAAGTCTAGAGAAACAGGGCAAGTCCCTCGAAATAGCTGATATAAGCCCTTCACGAAGGAATCAGGGGGTGCCCCGACGAGAATTAATGCAGACACAGATCATAGGAATCTCCGAAACGTCCTACCACACCCTCCCTCCACCCTAGTTGGAGCACACAAGCAGCTGACGAGACACGAAATCCTACACAAAAAACACGCGAGGTAGACGGGAGATTTCCCGATTTATCTCTCGAGAAACTGCTGACAGCTAACTTGAATACAGCGGGAGACGGGTTAAATTCAGGCACAGCCGAGGAAGGGGATCAGTTGTTCAGCCGAGATGGGAAAGAGTTGTTTGGCAGCCGCGATGCGAGGCGGAGAAAGCAGTTAGTGCGAGAGGCAGTCATATTACGAGGCCGGGTTCGGATCCCGTCAGAGACAATTATTGCCAGCCGAGACGAGAGTTGTTCGGCGGTACAGCCGCGAGATGAGTGAGGTGTTCGGCCGAGATGGGAGGCGAAGCAGACACGGGAGTAGTCAGTCGGGTGACGGGAAAAGTGCCGAGAATACTAGTAGATTTCCGGAAACGAGTGGCAGCCCCATACCGAGAGGCGCCATTCCCCGAGAAGACGTAGTCGTGTGCCGGATGGCGACGAGGCAAGCAGTCAGTCAGTCAGTAAGTCAATAGTGATGTCACCGAGGAGAGAACCCAGGTACAGCCGAAACTTTATGTGTAAATTTCCGAGACAAACCCAGTATAAGTGCCGAGAACTTATGAGTTCATTTCTGAAAATGAAGTTTCGGAAGGTGGGGAAGTCAGAAGCGCGAGCCGGATCGTTGCGGACGTCAACGCGACGAGGAGACGCGCTATCCTACAAGTAACGCCAGGCGTGGTCGCAGACACACTCAAAGTCCCGGGAAACCAATCCCGGACTTCCGAGAGAGTCAGTCAAAGCCACAGGAATAAGCCAGCTGAGTATGGGCATGCCAACGAGAGACAGTCCGAGGGCCTGACAATGGGCCACCCAACTCACCATGCCTCAGCTATCAACGAAGACAACTCACCAAAAGCTGCAGTCACAGATAAGTAGAGAAACGTCTCCCTTCAACAACCTTCCCCGATGCATAGTACTCAGCCCACCAGCCCTTCAGGCCTACGACTGGTAGGGGGGCTCAGTCTCGCCAGTGTATGTAAATACCTATGTTACCTTCAGACACATAAAATACTGGTGTGTTAAATAACGGAGAATACGAGTATTTGTTTATTCCTTACGCAGCAACCACATGTGCCCTTATTCTGCACCAAAGTAATTTAACTAAATAACTTACTAGTCACCAACCTGTATAACTCAGGTGGCCTAGTAGTGTCAACCTTGACATTGACCCGGTACCCGTGACCTTGAACCAAAAGAAATCATAAAAAAATTGCACATAAATTATAAAATCCCCAAAAAATGTATTAAAAAATTAAGAAAATATAAAGAAAATTGTTTAAAGATGTACATTTAGGAGGTTTGGAGTTCAATGACAGGTGGATCGACTAAGCTCCCGACACGACAGGCCCTCGTCAGGTCAACCAGTGTCCATCTCGTCAACCATGTTAGACGTTGGTGGCCTTGACCTTCACCTTCAACCTTTACCCCAATGACCTTTGCCCTTGAAAATACCAAAAATTAAAAAAATCCAAAAAATTCTAAATAATATAGACACTTAAAAAATTAATGAAAAATTCAAAAAATTAGTTAATTATGTATTAAAAAATGCATAAAACATTATTAAAATTATTTTAAAAGTGTACGTTTCCGGAGGTCTTACCACGACTGACCCTCGCCAATTTTTTGTTAAATTGGATTTTTAATAGGTCAATTACTCGTATTCGCTCTACCCCTTCCACGCCATGCCATATCTACTGTCCATTTATTTTTATTATCGCCCGCTAGAGAGCACTGGTAACTCTTGTTTCAACCACCAGATATAATTTACTATCGACAAGACTGCCATTGACCTGTACCTAATAGTGACGAGGTCATATAAATTGACCTATTAAATTTTTTTAATTTTTTTTGAAATGTAATTAATTTTATTAAAAATATATTTATATACAGCAGAAAGGGGGGGGGGGGTTATAAAATAAATACAACACATTTTTTTTTTTTACACAAAATGTATTCAGTAAAGTATGGCATGAGTAAACACATATACAAAGGTGCATTAACTGCGATCTTCGGTGCTCAACGCTCGATGTCCGCATCGTCGACGCAGGAATTGTAGTGGACTGGGTGACCGGAATGACACAGCATGAAAGGCGTCTGGCGCCTGTGTCCCGTGCCCTCTGTGTCCATTTAAAATACGTTACGCCCGACTTCTCTATTTTATAGTACTATTTCTGCCTCACTTAAGTAAAACCGCGACATTAATATAAATGTAAATGTTTTAAAAATCTTGATTAGTATTGTATAAAAAGAAAGCAAAACATTATTTCAACATCCACAAATGGTTACCCAACACTCTTAATTCAAAGTTGAGTCATGTATCTACTTACCCGTCGTCGTTACCAACTTTACTGTCCGAACACCACTCACTGTGCCTGTCAAACTATACCCAGGTACGGGCAGCGGCATTTTTTAAAAGCTGGTTTCAAAAGCTCTCAAATAACCGTGAACAGCCTATATAAATAAATATATGCTTAATTCGCGAAAGTTTCTGCAAAACGTTAGAATTCTCTATCTTCTTGGAGCCACGGTGGCTGAGTGGTTAGCCTACTCGCCTCCTACCAAGGCCAGCCGGGTTCAATCCCCGGCCGGGTCACTCCCGGATTCTTGTATGTGGGAATCGTGCCGGGCGATGCCCCTGGTCTGTGGCTTTTCTCGGGGATCTCCTGTTTTCCCCACCCTTTCTTTCCGGCGCTGCTCCATACTCGCCTCAATCACCTTCATGGGCTCTCAAGACTTCGCAGTTAAGAACCACCCAAGTCTCTTCACTCATTCACTCTGTCTTCTTTGCACTTGAGTCCGCGTCGTTTGTTTTTTGGCGTCTGTCTGTCACGCGGAAAATCCTTTTTTCCATTTTCACGTATTGGTTTACCACTGGCGTGGGAGTGAAAGGAGTGTTGTGCTTCGAAATGCAGCTCCCGTTATACATTTCGTCTACTCATTGTTAAGAGACCTGTAAAATTCGCGTTATTGTTTGGGGACACGATAAACTTCGAACACACGCACCTTTGCGATACGCCAGTCATTGGAAAGTACTTTACTTGACACGCCACAATTGTGTTATCCCCCGATCACACGCAGGGAGCGGCTTCCGTCCGAGAGGGAGCGGCTTCACACCTAGATGTCAGCCAATGTAGAAACGACGTCGGCTCGAGTATAAATACTTCTGTGAAATTTAGCCTGATGCGAAATAATAACGAGAAAGTTTACATGTCCCTACTCATTCCATGCCCAAACATTTCTAGCGCTGGCAGCTACGGGGTCAATTTACTGAAGTTTTTAACAGTGTAGGATTATGGTTTCGACGCTTTGCCCGGAGGAAAGAGATGAACGAATTTCGGAGGAAAAACGCCAAATGACCCCCCCCCCCCC
>NQII01000569.1:553784-599499 GCA_002778355.1 Clitarchus hookeri
GCCAGCTTTCGCCTGCAGATCTCGCCAGAGCTTGGACGCCAGCCAGCAGGTGGATACGACAGGGGCGTGGCATCTGCTTCCGCTCGCGAATGCCAACGGCGTTTACGAACGAGGGAAGGGATATCGAGCGAGTTTCCTCGCTTAGGTGAGCTGCATGTTCTGGCACGCTGAGGGATGAAGGACATTCCATTCGTGCAAGCTGTATTTTTATGTTTAAATTAGGGCAATGACGCGCTTTAAGTTAATTTATACATTCTGAGTTTTATAATGTGCATTTTATAGTTTTATAAGTTTATTTATAGTTATCTTACAGAGTATTTCCAATATTGTGTCTACTACAGATTTGAATGTGTAGAAATTAAAATGCCATTTATTCACGATGATTAATCCATTAATTACCCTACACATTAATTTTTCCGTCCATGTGTTGCTAAACGGGATATTTTACGAACTCCTTGTAATAACCTACATGATGGAACGTATGAAAAGGATTTATTTTGATTTATGGCGCCAGTAGTGACCAACAGTTAGAGACACGGGACTTTCGTGAATTAATTTGACGACAACTTAAACTTCGACAACGTGTACATTTGAGTTCGTATCTCTATTGGATGACGGTTTGTTAGGCATGCCCCGGACAGCTTTTGACCAATAACGAACTTGCAAGGGAAACAATAACCTAATAACGTGATACCTGCTCTGGAGTTAAATTGGACAAACAAACAACGAACAACTAACTGACGCTCGAGTACACTAAGTATTGTAGCGTCTAGATTGCTGCCGAATGAATCCACGAAACTTCCGGATCTCTGTCAATAGTAGAAGTGTAATGATCTAACAGCAGCTATTAGAGTGTACCAAGAAAAACACGCTGTCTGTATTGTTAATAGCGTGTGACCTTGTGTAATTTTATCTATTTTGCAACCCGCCATACGTGAAGAAGTATAATCGAGATAAAATGTTAGAGGCTTCAAGCGCAAAGTGCTATTAGTGGCTCGAAATATGTTTGTTGGTTTGATTACAAAATATATTTTGTGCAGTTTCGCCTGGACAAAAGTTGGGCTTATTTTTAACCTAGGGTTATAATTGGCGTTAGACAAACTCGTTCATAAAAATACGCCAACCTATTAAGTGACCTCGATTTAATTGCATTTTATTGGGTTATGATGTGACATGAAACACGTGTTCTGTAATGGACGTTATGACGGCGTATGCTAACTTCTCCAGTCTCCAGGATTGTCTTATGAACGTATCTGGAACTGGGATTCTGACCTCTGTACATTCTATCTGGGCCCTAAGAGACATTTGTACACATGAGATCATGTCATTATAATATAACATGGTACAGAGCTGTGACAATTTTAACCGCACGTCAATATCCGTAACTCTTTCATGTATATATAAAATTGCAATATTAGGAGCTGCAAGTGGACACATTTTCTGTTTCGAACTGTATCAGTATAACGCCACTAGGTACGTAATACTTCCAGGCCCACTTTAATTTAGGGTTTCAGATGTTGCAAACAAAATATTGTATGATACGTGCTGTACTTAAGTCGACACAACACTTGATTCGTTGTCCCAGTCGATGAGCTGTAGGCTATATGTTCGGCCACACAAATAAGAACCAATTACGACGTGGACAAATACCAAGGTTTGCGAATCATTTACCCACAGTTAAGATCATTGGTCATTAAACTTCGCAGTGTGCAGTATAGATAAACAATCACCTACACGTACGTAATTTACACAACTGTGCACACTGGATATGAATGGGTTAAGAATACGGATGTGAAATAGCCGCTTGTTCCGCTGACTCCAGCCACACACGCCAGCAATATGGCGTCACTGGCCAGCATCATGTCGGAACGCCGTTCGCCAATCAGCGCCGGGCATCCTACTCGCCAGTCGGCAGCCCAGCCAATAGGGAACCAAAGGCAGGATGCAGCAGCCAGCCAAACACAAAACTTGTTCCCAAAGCCTCACTGTTAACAGTTGCCGTATAGTTATGGACATCTAAACGTAAATGTACGGTAAATGTAGGGAAACGCAGTCCGTGACGACGAAGAACGGAGCTGAGCTTCGTGTGAAATCTCCGTATGTCCTCCAGCTGCGGGCTTCGGGAACGAACAATACCGAGTCTACACGAAGCTTTCTTGTCCATCGTAACCAGAAAACAATCTGCTGCAGTTAGGATGTCCACGCCACTTACACCTGTATTTATTACAATATAAAGCAGTTGCATCAAGCGTCTTCAACAGTTAGCAACACTAAAAATATACAAATTTTATTTGAAACTGAAAAAATGTGGCTGCAATACAAATTCCAAAGTTCTATCACAAGTTGTCACAAATAATAGTTGAGTTCCTAGAGTCGTAGGCTCACAAATTTTTGACTATCTCTCAAATCTCGCTCAAGTGTAAAATTATTTAACTTGTTTAATTGTCTTTTTTTATGCTCAGTAGAATACCTGCNTCTCTCAAATCTCGCTCAAGTGTAAAATTATTTAACTTGTTTAATTGTCTTTTTTTATGCTCAGTAGAATACCTGCGTAATGAAAATCAAGGATTAATTTTTTAGTTATCTCTTTTTTAAAACCGGAAACGCAGAACATTTAACTATAACAGTCATTGAGAGAATGAATACGCTCACACCAAAGGAACCGCCACTCTTTTGCGTGGGGCCACGGTGGTATAGTGATAAGATTACCCGCCTCCCAGCTAGGTGAACCGGGTTCGATTCCCGACAGGGTCGCTCCCGGATTTTCGCAATTGGTAATCGTGCTGGGCGATGCCGCTTGTTTCCCCCGCTCTATCATTCCGGAGCTGCATCTCTTAACTCGCTCACTACATTCCATCTCTGTCATGTATAGAGAAAGGGCTAAAGATAAAGAGAAGAACAGAGAAGAGAAATAAAGAGAGAGAAAGAGAAAGTCGGAAGTGTGTAAACCCAAGACTCCTGGAACGCGAGAAACAGTCATGCCAACAGCTGGCTTCGCAAGCGTACACATGTGGAGAGGGACGGAGTAGATAGATCCAACCAACGGCGCGGCTGTTCGGCAACCCTTNGCTTCGCAAGCGTACACATGTGGAGAGGGACGGAGTAGATAGATCCAACCAACGGCGCGGCTGTTCGGCAACCCTCGTCACAGGAAATGGAATTTTCCGTTCAATTCCTTTCTTCCAAGAATGGTTCCCACTGACTTCTCTTTACATTCGCCACGAAACATTTAGCCTGCCTTTTTATCCCTCCTGTATTTTCAAATTTATTCGTTTCTTAATGTCCAACTCTCCCCATTAACTGCCAACATTATTTTCCTCCCACGCGTAAAATATCTTTTCCGAAAAAAAAAATTAATTCTTTTTATGCTAATTAGTTTTTTAAGCTTCTTTCAAAGAACCCTCAGCAACCGGTAGCAAAGTGCGGAAAGAAAAAATCCACGAAATTGTGTTACTAAATACGAAACAAGAAAGTATTAATAGACTTAAGCATTTCCATTGCCGAGAACAAANGCTTCGCAAGCGTACACATGTGGAGAGGGACGGAGTAGATAGATCCAACCAACGGCGCGGCTGTTCGGCAACCCTTGTCACAGGAAATGGAATTTTCCGTTCAATTCCTTTCTTCCAAGAATGGTTCCCACTGACTTCTCTTTAAATTCGCCACGAAACATTTAGCCTGCCTTTTTATCCCTACTGTATTTTCAAATTTATTCGTTTCTTAATATCCAACTCTCCCCATTAACTGCCAACATTATTTTCCTCCCACGCGTAAAATATCTCTTCCGAAAAAAAAATTAATTCTTTTTATGCTAATTAGTTTTTTAAGCTTCTTTCAAAGAACCCTCAGCAACCGGTAGCAAAATGTGGAAAGAAAACATCCACGAAATTGTGTTACTAAATACGAAACAAGAAAGTATTAATAGACTTAAGCATTTCCATTGCCGAGAACAAAATGTTGGCAACAATTATTTTTTGTATTCCCTAATCTCCCATAGCGGAGTGAACAAGGAGGAACTAACGATCTCATAAAACTAGCATAGGATCTCCTGTTGCCTCACAACATCTTGGTATATACACTGACTTTAAAAATGATAGGTAATAATTTTATATATATATATTTATTCAATTTTGCTGATATTAATTTATTTACTTTATGAAAAACGACCTTAACACAGAAAAATTCATTTCCTGTAAGTTAACTACCCAAAAACATGCACATGAAAGAGAACTGATTTTTTCGAAATAAATTAACTTGCCGAATCTACAAACAAGTAATTATTTTACAAAGAAATGAAGTAATGAATATTTTCCTTATACATTATCTTGACAGTACTTTTTCATCAGTAGTTCTATACGAGCATTGACGACTCAGAATTTGCGCACTTGTACACGCAATAAACTGCTCATTACAGACAACTTTAAAAGCCAACCAAAATACATAACGTTTAACAACCGTGATTGAAGACATCCCATAATTTTAATAGATAGATTCCTTTTGCTCTTAGCTAAGACAAACGTCCTTTTCGCGTACATGTGGCGTCAGCCCTTTCAGACACACTTTAATTTGCTGTTTTAGGTGTCACAAACAAAACATGTTATGACGCGTGCTGTACTTAGTCGACACAACACTTGTTTCGTTGTCACAGCCAATGAGCTGTGGGCTATATATTCGGCTACAGAAATATGAACCAATTATGACCTTCACAAGTAAGATGGTTTGTGAATCATTTACCTACAGGTAAGATCATAGGTCGTTAAGTTTCGCAGTTGTGCAGTACACATAAAAATTACCTACATGAGCGTAATTTACATAACCGTGTAAGCTGATTATGAATAGGTTAATTTTAAGTAATAGTTGTACAGAACGGCCATCATAAATATAGTCTTGCTCATGCGCTAGAAGCGGCCAAAGGAGTACGCTAAGTACTGAGTGTTGAAGAAGCTGAAAATGATCGCATTGAGATACAAAACACGCCCCTATGTGAACGGTTAAAATTTCTTGTAGCATTGCATTCCGTCACTGCTCCAATTTTGCCTCGCATCACCTTCACTGTTATACGTCGCTTATAATCATTCTCCATCACCCGTTCTCAAATGAACTCAAAAACTTTTAAATTCAGTTACAAGAGAACATTCCGGTTGAGAAGCCAACTCGCGTCTCCACTAAAGTTGACGAGCAGGCAATGAATTACTTTTTAGTTTTCACCTTAGAGTGAACCTGTTCAGTGTGTAAAGTCTAACATATCAGTTGCGGACACAGTGTTTTATTTCGGGAGGGGCTAAACCGTGATTACTGAAGTGAGCACTTTGCACAATAAGAAAAACACCTCTTCCCGGTATAAAATCTATTTTAGTTTAAAGAGCATACTCAAAGGAAACTTATTGCAATTGGTTTGTTTCAATTTCCAATACATAATTTTCAGACAATTTTTCAAAATTTGTTTATATTTATTTATTTATTTAGTGGAGAGAAAGAGTGTGTGTGTGTGTGTGTGTGTGGAGAGGGATTTGGTCGACTCTTAACATCGATGTATTAAGGCCGATGAGGGTGAAGCGAGGTGAGTACGGAGCAGCGCCGGAATGCAATAGCAGGTTAAACGGGAGAGCCTCTAGAAAACCCGCCGGCCAGTGGCATCGTCCGGCACGATTCCAACATGCGAAAATACAGGAGTGACCCCGCCGGTAATTGAACCCGGTTAGCCTAGGTGGAAGACGAGTAGTCTGACCAATAAACCACCGCGACCCCTATATTGATTGATATTTTCGATTTTTTTTTGGGAGGGGTTGCAACCCTTTCAGCTCTTCCTTTACGTATGTCGCTGCAACAGGTCAGTGATAAGTGTAAACACAGACGATAACAGTAATATAAGCTGTTCACCGTTGACTGAGCAATTTTGAAAGCCCTGCTTAGGATCTACTTTTCCTCTCATTCTGTACCATTTCGCCATACGTAAAATTAACGTTGTCATGGACCACGTCACCTTATTCATCCGTCATACATACATCACCATGGAATTGTAATGCATTTAAATATTTCACTAATGTGCAAATATGAAGTCTAATGTGTACAACACAAAAAACACCAACTTCCGTGTTCATGCTTTTCAACATTACTCTCGTAATATAGTCCGTTCATGGTTACTTCCAACTTTTACAAAGCCCTGCTAAAGTTTTATTCTCAGGCTATTACTCCGCCTCATGCAAATAAAGCTTAACCAACTTTAGCAAATTACACCAAAGGGAAAACGCACAGCACTCGTGCCCACTCAGTTAAATTATATTTCGCAATATAATTATTTCTTACAAGGCATTACTAACAAGCCTATTTTCTCTATATGTTTATTCATATTAGTTATGAATAAAATATTATAACTTACAGATTTAATATAAGTAAAGTTCGATTCAACCAAAAGTAATATTATTTTATTTTAACAGGAGTGTAAAACGATTGTGATACGTGACGTATTTAGGAAACAGCCAAACGCGTCTTACACAGATGTTTTTTTTTTTCAAAGGATTTGTTTTCTTCAAAAATGTGAAGATACCTTTAATAGACTATACAAGCGATACAAAAACAACTCTTAAGAACTGTTTTTTTTTATTAATTCACCAGCAGCTTAACTAGGAGCTTGCATGGCAATGTGTACGTACAATATGTGTTGTTATGATAAGTGATTTTTTGCGAAGTTTTGTTTGAAAAGTGCTCACTTTATAGTAAACTGTATTTAGCCTCTTAACTTACACATTACTTTCTCGTTCCACGTGTTGTAAAACGAGAGATTTTTGGTCTGACAAGCACTTAAGAATTCCTATAGCAGCGCCGCTGCAACTTAGAACATGGGAGCTCTGCCAATGTCGGGCCACTTCTCCCCGGGAAAGGAAACAATTGTATGGCGGTGGTATGGCGGGTGGGAGGGAGTGCCTGCAGATTCCTCTGTCCGCCTGACAGCTACCTGTGGTTGGTGCTTTGCAAGTCATTCTGTCTCTCTCTTTCACTCGTGTGTAGGCGGAGCCAAGATCGTTCTTAGGCCGGTGCAACTATAGAAATAACTTAGACGCTGGGTCCTAAGAAAAGAATTTCTGTTGGCCAATGGCACTGGCAGCAGCCAAAATACAATTTTCGTGTCCCAGCAGTAGCCAATAGATTTATCCAAAAAAAATACGCGGTCTTTATTGGTGCTAGCTTCTGACCTCGTACAGCACCGACCATTTTACCTTCTCTGTAACACGTCATACATGAACGAGTACACTCGGGATAATATGCCAAGTGGTTAATACGTATTAGTGTATACAGGCGACATATTTAAAGCGTGTTTGAACGCTACAGTATTTGCCGGCCTAGCAGGGTTCTCTTACAATGTAACTGATATGTTCCTCTCAAGTTATCAACTATTGATGACTATCAGGTTCATGTCGTAACATTTTATTAAAATCGCCATTTTTGGCCTTTAAGAAGTGATTAATTTTTGTTCTACACCTATTAGGCCAGGTATACCAATCCACTGGAGCACCTCATTTTTGCAAAATTAATTTCGATATCCTACCATAGCGTGTACGTATATTAACGGATGTGGGCGTGCCCATCCTGTGATGGCTTTGCGAGTCTCTGGGAACGGGCCTTGTGTCTGATTGGCTACTGCNACGGATGTGGGCGTGCCCATCCTGTGATGGCTTTGCGAGTCTCTGGGAACGGGCCTTGTGTCTGATTGGCTACTGCGTACTGCGAGGGATTCTCTATTGGCTGGGCTATCGGCTGGCGAGTAAGTTACTCGGCGGTGATTGGCGAACGCCGTTCAGACATGTCACTGGCCAGTGACGCTATTTTGATGACGTGTGCTGGTGGAGTTTGAGATACAGATGGCAGTTTCATATCTGTATTCGTAAGTATTCTGTAGCCGTGTGTCTCCGAGAGAAGACAATTTCTAACCTGACTGGGTCGATCAGAATTAAGTTACTCAGACGTTAAACATCCGTGCTTTGCGGGAAGACACCTACAATGTCTAACAATCAACCAGTTATGGCACACTTTAACACCTTTACATATTATCCCGACTATACTCGCTAACGTGTGACGTGTTTCAGTACAGGTAAACTCATGATCGGTGCTGTACAGGCGCAGAAGTTATCACCAATAAAGACATTGTGTTTTTTATGTAAAATGCTATTGGCTACTGCTACCACACGAAAATTGTATGATTGGTTTCTGCTAGTGCCATAGGCCAATATAAGTTATTTCTTTAGGATCCAGAGTCTAAGTTATTAATAGGAATTCGTAAGTACTTGTNAGTGCCATAGGCCAATATAAGTTATTTCTTTAGGATCCAGAGTCTAAGTTATTAATAGGAATTCGTAAGTACTTGCCAGACACAAAAAACCTCCACTTTTGCAACACTTGGAACGAAAATTTAATTTGTTAGTAAATAGGTTAATATTGGAGTTCAAGTGTTGCAATCACGTAATTTTTTTAGCATGCGCTGTACTCGTGCTCAGAACTTGCATTGCAACCAGTGAGCAACTCGCTGTGTGCTAACCATCCACGCTTAAGTGGCGTAGAAGATTTCACATATCAGACTGGCCACAAGGAAGACTGGACACTGATGCCTTGCTGTGTATAGTACTGTCATAAGTATAATTTATGTGCAACATGTCCACGACCGTGGACAGCATAAGCGATGTGCCATTTTTGTGTTGGCACTTGTTCCAAGTCAATATGTAATTCTGTTAATTCCATTCATAATTATATGGTGTTTCGATAAATATGTTTTTTTTAATTATTAAAGCGTGCTCTTGTTCTGCCTAATATTTTTTGTTTGCTTACTGCTAAGCTGTAAAACTAACTTTGTCATNCGGCACGATTCCAACATGCGAAAATACAGGAGTGACCCCGCCGGTAATTGAACCCGGTTAGCCTAGGTGGAAGACAAGTAGTCTGACCAATAAACCACCGCGACCCCTATATTGATTGATATTTTCGATTTTTTTTTTTTGGGAGGGGTTGCAACCCTTTCAGCTCTTCCTTTACGTATGTCGCTGCAACAGGTCAGTGATAAGTGTAAACACAGACGATAACAGTAATATAAGCTGTTTACCGTTGACTGAGCAATTTTGAAAGCCCTGCTTAGGATCTACTTTTCCTCTCATTCTGTACCATTTCGCCATACGTAAAATTAACGTTGTCATGGACAACGTCAACTTATTCATCCGTCATACATACATCACCATGGAATTGTAATGCATTTAAATATTTCACTAATGTGCAAATATGAAGTCTAATGTGTACAACACAAAAAACACCAACTTCCGTGGTCATGCTTTTCAACATTACTCTCGCAATATAGTCCGTTCATGGTTACTTCCAACTTTTACAAAGCCCTGCTAAAGTTTTATTCTCAGGCTATTACTCCGCCTCGTGCAAATAAAGCTTAACCAACTTTAGCAAATTACACCAAAGGGAAAACGCACAGCACTCGTGCCCACTCAGTTAAATTATATTTCGCAATATGATTATTTCTTACAAGGCATTACTAACAAGCCTATTTTCTCTATATGTTTATTCATATTAGTTATGAATAAAATATTATAACTTACAGATTTAATATAAGTAAAGTTCGATTCAACCAAAAGTAATATTATTTTATTTTAACAGGAGTGTAAAACGATTGTGATACGTGACGTATTTAGGAAACAGCCAAACGCGTCTTACACAGATGTTTTTTTTTTTCAAAGGATTTGTTTTCTTCAAAAATGTGAAGATACCTTTAATAGACTATACAAGCGATACAAAAACAACTCTTAAGAACTGTTTTTTTTTATTAATTCACCAGCAGCTTAACTAGGAGCTTGCATGGCAATATGTACGTAAAATATGTGTTGCTATGATGAGTGATTTTTTGCGAAGTTTTGTTTGAAAAGTGCTCACTTTATCGTAAACTGTCTTTAATCTCTCAACTTACACATTACTTTCTCGTTCCACGTGTTGCAAAATGAGAGATTTTTGGTCTGACAAGCACTTAAGAATTCCTATAGTAGTGCCGCTGTAACTTAGGACCAGGGAGCTCTGCCACCGTCGTGCCACTTCTCCCCGAGAAAGGAAACAATAGGACGACGGCGGCACGGCTGGCGGGAGGAAGTGCCTGCAGATTCGTCTGTCCGCCTGACAGCTACCTGTGGTTGGTGCTTTGCAAGTCATTCTGTCTCTCTCTTTCACTCGTGTGTAGGCGGAGCCAAGATCGTTCTTAGGCCGGTGCAACTATAGAAATAACTTAGACGCTGGGTCCTAAGAAAAGAATTTCTGTTGGCCAATGGCACTGGCAGCAGCCAAAATACAATTTTCGTGTCCCAGCAGTAGCCAATAGATTTATCCAAAAAAAATACGCGGTCTTTATTGGTGCTAGCTTCTGACCTCGTACAGCACCGACCATTTTACCTTCTCTGTAACACGTCATACATGAACGAGTACACTCGGGATAATATGCCAAGTGGTTAATACGTATTAGTGTATACAGGCGACATATTTAAAGCGTGTTTGAACGCTACAGTATTTGCCGGCCTAGCAGGGTTCTCTTACAATGTAACTGATATGTTCCTCTCAAGTTATCAACTATTGATGACTATCAGGTTCATGTCGTAACATTTTATTAAAATCGCCATTTTTGGCCTTTAAGAAGTGATTAATTTTTGTTCTACACCTATTAGGCCAGGTATACCAATCCACTGGAGCACCTCATTTTTGCAAAATTAATTTCGATATCCTACCATAGCGTGTACGTATATTCACGGATGTGGGCGTGCCCATCCTGTGATGGCTTTGCGAGTCTCTGGGAACGGGCCTTGTGTCTGATTGGCTACTGCGTACTGCGAGGGATTCTCTATTGGCTGGGCTATCGGCTGGCGAGTAAGTTACTCGGCGGTGATTGGCGAACGCCGTTCAGACATGTCACTGGCCAGTGACGCTATTTTGATGACGTGTGCTGGTGGAGTTTGAGATACAGATGGCAGTTTCATATCTGTATTCGTAAGTATTCTGTAGCCGTGTGTCTCCGAGAGAAGACAATTTCTAACCTGACTGGGTCGATCAGAATTAAGTTACTCAGACGTTAAACATCCGTGCTTTGCGGGAAGACACCTACAATGTCTAACAATCAACCAGTTATGGCACACTTTAACACCTTTACATATTATCCCGACTATACTCGCTAACGTGTGACGTGTTTCAGTACAGGTAAACTCATGATCGGTGCTGTAGAGGCGCAGAAGTTATCACCAATAAAGACATTGTGTTTTTTATGTAAAATGCTATTGGCTACTGCTACCACACGAAAATTGTATGATTGGTTTCTGCTAGTGCCATAGGCCAATATAAGTTATTTCTTTAGGATCCAGAGTCTAAGTTATTAATAGGAATTCGTAAGTACTTGTCAGACACAAAAAACCTCCACTTTTGCAACACTTGGAACGAAAATTTAATTTGTTAGTAAATAGGTTAATATTGGAGTTAAAGTGTTGCAATCACGTAATTTTTTAGCATGCGCTGTACTCGTGCTCAGAACTTGCATTGCAACCAGTGAGCAACTCGCTGTGTGCTAACCATCCACGCTTAAGTGGCGTAGAAGATTTCACATATCAGACTGGCCACAAGGAAGACTGGACACTGATGCCTTGCTGTGTACAGTACTGTCATAAGTATAATTTATGTGCAACATGTCCACGACCGTGGACAGCATAAGCGATATGCCATTTTTGTGTTGGCACTTGTTCCAAGTCAATATGTAATTCTGTTAATTCCATTCATAATTATATGGTGTTTCGATAAATATGTTTTTTTTAATTATTAAAGCGTGCTCTTGTTCTGCCTAATATTTTTTGTTTGCTTACTGCTAAGCTGTAAAACTAACTTTGTCATCTGAAATTATTGTAATAATTAAACATTTATCTAGTTTTTTTTTTATGTTTCGTGTTTGAAAATGTTTTTCTATGTGTCAGTTAATAGTTTATGTACATAATATTGTGTGTAAAGTCTTAATTTATAATTATTAAAATGAAAAGTTTCTCTTGTAGTATATTATACTTCTTTCTAGGGCACCTGATTTCAGGACAAGTTGTGTTCTGAAGCACCTTAGTTCAGAATCACTTCCGTGATTGACTCACTTGAATTGTAAAGCGTCTTATCTGTCTTCCCGCAAGTTACGGGCGGTCAGTATCGGATAAGCCTAATTCTGATTGGCTCACTCGTGTAACAGACCGTCTTCAATCAAAGACCAGCGGCCAGTAGTCAAATGAAGACTGCAAGTGTGCACATAGGATATTGAAGTCTAGCTTCCGCATAAACCTTTTCGCGAAAAACCTTTCTAGAACTTCGACTTATGTATCGATTAGTCGCGCGAGACCACGAAGTCTGGAGTATGCCTTAGTATTATCCTTACAAACTCCTAGAACCTGGGGAGGGGACTGAAAAGACGATCTTTTGAATAGGAACCCTTGTCCGGAAACGCTTCGTTTCCGTGGCACAAAAATTTCAAATGAGGTGTTTCACGCACCCACTTTTGAGTACGTAAATTAATTAGGTGTTACTCAGTAGGTTACATTTCTAACCATCAAATACATAACGTAACAATTCCAAAGGAGCAATAAAGAAACGTATTCATTTAACAAAATAACAGTTTTGTCTGCAGTTAAACGCAACAGTCTGTTTCTGTCTTCTGCAAAGTATGTGTAACATACGGTACTGATCCACTACAACAGCGGCCCGATGTTGCGACCACCAACGTCGTTGCACACATTGTACCTACGAACCACGTTCCAGTACACTCGCGCCAACACACCTGGTGTCCCGTCGATATGTTGTGCTCCTTGCGTTCCGCGGGCGAGGAGACTGGGGACAATTCTGGTTTACTGGTTGTCCCTCAAATATAAGCCCGGTCCTCACTCGAGCACACTGATCCGTGTTTTGTGTAAAAGGTGTGCCGCCATGTTAAATTTCTCGTGAAAGAAGGACTCGCGCTGTTCGCGTTAGGTATGTATGCTTAAATTAATAGGTTTTTCCAATTAAATTCTGTTCGACCCAGCATGGCGTATTTCAAAAACGCAAGTTCCCGGTGTTACCCTGCGATACAAAAGAGCCGATGCAGCTTTTTGTTTGTGGGAGTTTAAAGTAAAGTAGAAAGTCAGTGCTCCTGGTATAACCTTTTAATAGGTATCGGCCACCAGGAGGTTTGGTGAGGAAAACGCCGGTTCCACCGGGAACTTGTTTTNTTTGGTGAGGAAAACGCCGGTTCCACCGGGAACTTGTTTTGCAGCGACCATAATTCGTGCCAGCAGATCTTCCTCTGTCTCTACAGGAGTCTCGCACACCATACTCTTCATATGACACCACGAGAAATAGTCCAATGGAGTAAAATCTGGAGATCGTGGGGGCCACGCGGTCGCACCACCTCGGCCTATCCATCTTTGCCCGAATCTGTGGTTAACCTGTATCCGAACGTCACGTTTAAAGTGAAGAGGTGCGCCATTGTGCTAAAACCACATTACTTGACGGGCGTTCAATGACACAGCATCCAAGAACAGGGCCAATACTTCTTGTAGGAAGATCAAGTACGCGGCACACGTTAGTCTGTGTGGAAGAAGGTACGGCCCTAGAATACCTGCCGACACATTGATAGAAAATCTGTGTTGGAATCCCTGAACATATGTGTGGCATTAGGGTTTTCGTCTGCCCAGACATGGCTGTTTAGAGAATTGAACACTCTCCCAAGTGAATTTACATTCATATGTGAACAGAACGTGAAGTGGGAATATGGGCTCGTCAGGGTTCAGCGGTGCAGGAACCACGTGCAGAAGTCAACACGTAGTGCAAAATCAGCTGGACCCAAAGAATGTACCCTTTNGTTCAGCGGTGCAGGAACCACGTGCAGAAGTCAACACGTAGTGCAAAATCAGCTGGACCCAAAGAATGTACCCTTTGGATGTGGTAAGGATGTAGTTGTTGCTCTTGCAGAACCTCCCAGATGATGCGGGGAGCAACATCCATTGCACGCGCAATTGTCCGTGTACTCGTTGACGAGCTGTGTTCAACGTGATGCAGTACAGTCCATTCCAATTCGGGGGTGCGGCTTCTCTTTAGAGCACCACAGTCGTTCCTGTCGGTGGTGAAGGTACCTTGTCATCGTAGCCTTTGCGAAATTGTGGCAAATAGGCGATGGCGTCGCATGTTTTGGATAATGCTCTTGATACGGAGGACAAATAGAAACAAGATAGCGGGGTCGAACGAAGGTGAGTAATAGGGTGGCACAATCAGTAGCAATAAACAGCATTACAGGTATCGGTGGTGCACTCTAGCGGACGACGAGAGAACTACAGCGTGTGGAGCGCATGCCACACATGCGAAGATGAGTAATTGGGAAACAAGATGGCAAATAAAAACAAAACAGCGGCCAGAAACAAAATGGCGCCAAGAAACAAGATGGCGGCGGAAATAAGATAGAAACCGGAAACAAGATGTCGGCCGGAAACAAGATGGAGGTTGGAAACAAGATATACTCAACCATGTTAATCGGAGACGCAAAGGCAGATGAATGGGGCTCGTGGCAGGATACCGAGGCAGGGTAGACATCACGTGCCATCAGGTGATCGTCTGACGTAATGTACTGCCTACTCGGTTGCATACCANTACCGAGGCAGGGTAGACGTCACGTGCCATCAGGTGATCGTCTGACGTAATGTACTGCCTACTCGGTTGCATACCACCGAAGGCAAATCTGAGACATTACTCTTTCCTCAGCGGAAGTGGACGAGTGATATACATGATTTGAAATGGCTGTAGCACGGTAACGGTACGTTTCCGGACATAGTTCGTCTACTCAGTCCCCTCTACAAGTCCTAGGGGTTTGCAAGGGGAATTTCCAAACATTCGGTATAGGTTTCCGCTCGTGCAAGTTCCTTCTTCGCTTCTCGCCAAGCAGCATGTAGTCGCCTTGGTCCTTCGTATTATTTTGTATCCTTCATCATCTTAGGACGACATAAGTTTTATCCGCCGTTTTGTGTAAGTGTTACTGCGGATATTTTATTTCGCGTCGTGGTTATATTATTTTGTGGTTCCCGTCTTTAACAAAATTTTTTTTGGTTATTTTAGTGGTTTGTGGCATGGGCAGATGATCTTGTGGACAGCCATTTCTTCCCGAGTGATGTGATGTGAGCCGTACACCCATTCGTGGGATGGCCGTTTTGGTCATGATTCAACTTCTTTCCACCGTCACACCGCAGTAGTTTCAGAATCTATTAAGGAAAGTCGTAACAGTTTTTATATTTGTTGGATTCACCTGCTGCATGACCTGTGGGTGTGCTCCAGCCTTTTCTGTGGACTGACGCGCTACATCACGTGACATTTTAACAGACTAATTTTAGACAGTTCAAGAACGAATTTTTTTGTCTTCAACAAATTTTCGTTAAAAAAAAGTTTTTTTTAAATAATTTGAATTTTAAAACGAGGTGATCGCGGGTACCCGATGACGTATTTGTTGGCCAAAAGAAAAGGAAAATAATTTGTTGTCGAAATGTGAATCAAAGCAAGTTAAAAAAACTTAATATACTAATGTTACAGATGTATTTGTTTGTGTGTGTATATATATGTATATATATATAGAGAGAGATAGATAAAAGAATAATACTCTTGTTGTGGCGAAAAATGTTTTAAATATATGTAAAAGTTGTTCAAAGAAGAAGAGAGATTTTTTGTTTGTATGTGTGCGAATTTTCTAACTATCGAGAGTTGTGATTGATAAATTTAATTTACACCATTAGTTTACCTATTGCCTATTTATGACGTTAATTTAATAATTAAAACAGGACCACGCCTTAATAATTTGCTTTCTGTAGTATACTCTAGTATACCTAGGAAACTCGATCCCACCTTCCATTTATGTGTCATTTTGAGGTAAGAGGAGGGTACCTACGGGCGCCCACGTTTCAGTCGCAATAGCGGTACAATACACATAACGGGCTGAAATCACACAAAACTAAAGTGTTTTGCGTCATTAATAGGCGTGGAATAATTTTGCGAAAAACAACTCTCCATACACTGTCAAAATTGTTATGTATTTGTACAAGTGGATAGTGGAGAGAGTTGGGCAGCTTAACATCGAGGTCTTGTGAGCCAATGAGAGTGGATTGCGTATGGAGCATCACCGGAATGCAAGGGCGGGGGAAACGGCAGACCACCGAGAAAACATGCCTGACCAGCAGAATCTTCCGGCACGATTCCCACATGCAAAAATTCAGTTCGCTTATGTGGGAAGCGAATAGTTTAACCACTACACCACAGCGGCATCAGTTTTGCACACGAATTTGTTTGGAAAGAAGTTGCCAATGAAAATTCTGTTATTACTACAGAGTAAATTCCACAAAACCTTATTGCGGAATGTGTTAAATTAATTTTGAATTTTAACAAGCAAGTGTTATACACTTCAAGTTTATTATAAACATTGAGCTATATATAAATTAATATGTTTTTTTATAATAATGTGTTTTAAATATACACCATTTCAGTTGTAGGGATACAAGAAAAATCTTTGGCAGCTAATTTTCAAAGAATTATTTGTAACAAGTACAGATTTTTTTTACTGTGTAGTTATTATGTTACGCAAGAGAAAAACTAGGCAGACATTTGAAAAGTTTTCAGTCGACCAGTTTCGAATCTTGCTAACGATGGCGAAATTTTCCACTTGAAAATTCAGCCGCGTAATCGTCTACGTCATTCCAGCTTTTTTTCTTTTTACAAACACAGGTTCCAATTGCAGAATTTAATTAGCGTTGCGTTGCGATAACAGGCCGTTTTCATTCCCTGTTTCAATAGCTACATTCAAGTACCCGACAATAGTTCCGGACCGACGTAAATGTGCGGTTTTTAGAGTGAAAAATATTTACTGTCGCAGGGCTTAATGAGCAGTTGCGAATCGCAGTTTTAAGCGGAAAAAGCATCTCGGGGGTTGGTTTTTGTGAAATTACATAACAATGATACAGATACAATCTGTCACCAAAACATACAAAAGCACTTTTGCACTACACAGTATTGCGACGAGTTGCGACGGTTTCAGCCGACACATGCCAGTGGGACTTCGTGTCTGTTTCCTCAGGAAGATGTTGGTTTTTCAAGGAATAGAGACCCCCCGTTAGTGTGGCATCAAAGAGTATAAGAAAACTTACTTTGGGCTTGCACATAAAAATAATAGTTATAAAAACTGATATATTTTCACCTTTTTGAAATACAGAATGCCAATTACCAATACGGGATTACAGAATCTATGAAAACTGTTTAATAAAATCCCATGACTCAAAATCTCATACAAAGACATAACATTTAGTTTTATACAAAATAATTCAAAATAGAAATTTAATATATTTTCATTATTATGCATGACTGAAGGTGTCAGTGCGGCTGTGTTAATATATTTTCAGCTGTAGTACGGCGTTTGAAGGCGGCGGCCGAACACTCAATAGGTACTCACAAGTTGCACTTGCCTTACATCAATTATGCCAGCGCGTGGAAAATATAATATTACCGGTCATTGAAAAGGAAATTCCTTCCAGTAACTGCATGTATTTTACCTTTAGTTTGACTGTAATGTTCAAAGTTGAAAGTTACAACCTCATGTCTTGAACTCAAGGTCAGCATGCATGCACTGGAATAAAGTTTTGTTCCAGACAACAAAATACTTATTTGTATAGGACCAAAAATGCATTTAGTTGCCCGAACAAAATATTTTGTTGAGTAAAAAAACTTGAAAAGCAGCACAGTTAATTTTGTTCATCTAATAAAATACACGCTTGAATAAACAAAACCTCCGTGTTGGGCCAGAAAATTAGACATGTTGAGGTTTATTCTTCCCAGTTTGGGGAAATCAGTGCTAATAATTTGACGAATAAAGATTTTCGCAAACAAGTAGCACTGATATTGCAAATGTAACGGATTTCCCCCGTTTTGTATGATGGAAACTAAAATGATAATTGCAATTTTTATAAAATAAACAGCCTATATTTTTGTAAAATATTCTGATTTATTAGGAGTTAGAACCCACGTAAATAACACATTTTGTTCTTCGCATTTGATTTGAAATTTAACGAAATACGTCAACATATAGTTTGATATTTTGTTCTAAAACCGGATTTAGTAAAATGCTGGATTGCACAGATATTTTATTTAAACGTGATAACAGGATCTAAAGATTCTTTATTGGAGACAGCCACCTTCATTCCGCCCTTAAACACGCAATATTTCCTGTAACATAAGCATGTTTATGGAAGCTAAATACCAAACACAATAGTTTTTTTTACCGCCACGTCTGGAAACACCATTAAACGGCGTACATAAGAGCTACCAAAAAAATACTTAATAGTTTGACAGGGGCAAGTATATGCCATAGTCAGAACCTAATAAAATCGTTTACGCGCAAATCAATATAATTCCTCAATTTACTGCTAGTTAAATTATGGCCTCTTTAAAACACCAGCGCAAATTACGCAGGGCATTTTCATCCGGCCAAGCCCTCACATAAGGAATCTAATTTTCTTCCTAACATAAACCGGGTAAATCTCATTTATGCTACTTTCTCTAAGGCAAGTGTTTGCTACTCACTGTTACAGCAACCAATAACTGACGGTCGCCCACACAGAGAATTATGAAGTGTATCTTGCGTACCACTGAACACATCAAACATTCCTTGTCCTATGAACAGAGTAAAGAAGGATCTTAGTAGGCTTTAACAAGAGTTTAACTGGTAATTGATCCGTATTGCGTTCCTAAAGGGTACAACTATGTAGAACTAGTGTTCACTAGTTAGAACCGAGTGTCCGTGCAAATGGTTTACTTTGGTTTTTTTCTCTGTATCGCATATCCAGTAGCGAACAGTCAAATGTTGACTATTACGCATACAGTGTCAATTGAGCAGCAGAAATAGAGCGCGGCGGATTCATAGTGACTATCCTGAATTTTTATATCTGAATACGCGAAAAGAATCTATTTCGACTACCGTTTAGGTTCGATTACAGACCATTTTACGGAAAAATATATAATTTGGATACTAAAAGACATTTTTTACAAAGTATCTTCGTTTAACAATGGATATGTAGTACGGAATGATCACCGTTCAATTAAAAGTGGACGAAATATAGTGAGTAATATTAAATTTATTGCTAATACACTGTTTATGGACTTTGGGCGAAGGACATATGGTGTATCGATTGACTTAAAAAAATCCCAAATGTAAACATAGGGGTAAAAATATCTTTAATTGGACATATAAATGTAAATAACGGGTATTGTGGTGTTAAAGACAGATACTCTGGTACCGCCTGTAGGGTTTGCAACCAGCATAGCTGCCGTGTCCCAGTGGTTATATAAGCAACAGGCGCTAAACGAAACTTTATCCACGCATTCATTAAACATGTGTATTTCTGGACATGGGTTTACGAATAAACTGTTTTTATTTCTCTCCATGATCATGTAAAGTTATTGCCGATATTTTTTTATTACAGAAAGTTTGTGAAATGTAAAAAAAAATATATATGTATACTTTGTCACAACAAAATTAATTTTGTAGTTGCATTATACTCTAAAAGGAACACATTAAATTTATTCTATGTTAAGTGAAACCTTTTACAGACGACACAAAGTTTTTTTTATTTAATATGGCTTAATTTTATTATGTTATTCTCTCTATCCTCATTTTTCTCGACTTACAGTAAATTTCTAATACAGTAAATATCTTTAAATGTCTAATTCGTTTTGATTATCCAATTTGCCTTGTTGGTCACACTAAAAATAGAATGCATATTCATAGTATATTTGATATACATTTTATCTACCACTATGAACTTAAAGCTCATCTACAAAGCATGTAAAAATGGTTGAATATGGCTGCATGAAAACATAGTATAAACCCGTGCCATATCTTTAGAAATAAAAAATTTAAGAACAATTAAGAGTATGCAGTACCAGTAATGTTAAAAAAGTATGCAGACACAGTGAGTTAATAGTTTATATTTATAGTGTATAAACTAATATCAGCATTTTGACATTTATTAGAAATTGATAACTATTAAAAATATAAGTAGCAAAATACTACAATTTCGAAATTCACGAATTGAGAAGAAAACGTTTATACATTTTGCCTTACCGACTTTCAGTAATATATAAAATTAGATTTGATTTTCTTTTTGAGTTCTCCTTGTGTAAGCGACTTATTATAACCGGTTATTCGGGGTTTATAATCAAAGTAAAGTCTCTGAAAAATATCCAATTTTTATATAACTGTAAATTAGTGCCAATAAAATATATTAAATATTAAACATTTATGATATCAATATTATTATTGCATTCCTGCATTTTTTTTAAAGAAAATGTAAAACGAAGAATATCGCAAAAAACAGCAGCAAAACTGAAAGAAAAGTTTTTAAAATAATGAAAGGATTTTGCACAATATAAACAAAGAGTTAAACGATGAAGTTTTATCTCTAAAAACTTAAAAGAGAAGTAAACATGGCGTAGTTGTCGTGCACGATAAATATATCTGGTTTTAGCTTTTTAATTAATTTTGACGATAAATAATGATTTGAAATCAATACGTTCCTTATTGTGTAATACTGGTCTGAGTGGGAAATGAAGGGATTCTTAATAACAGTGGTACCTGCGCTTGCAGAGCAACAAATTATTCAAATATTACTTAAAATAAAATGTTTCAGCTGATAAATATTTGCAAGTTACGTCAATTCACGTGAGAAGGTGATAGTGTTCGTCAACCGAATTTCACCCAGAATTAAAAACTACATTTAGTTTTACACCAAATTTTAATCCTAACTAAGTGTGTTTGTTTGTTTGTCCTTATTTCACGTCGCAACGGAGCAACGGATCGACGTGATTGTTTGCACAGATATAGTTGGAGGGCCGGGAAGTGACATAGGCTACTTTTTACCACGAGAAAATATCTCATTCCCTCGGGGAAACTCTTATTGGAAAATGAAAAAGTACACAAACGGAATAACATTGCAACTTCGCAACCGAGCAACAGATTGACGTAATTTCTTGCACATAAATAGTTTGAGGGCTGAAAGGTGATAAGGCTACTTTGTATAGCAAAAAATATCTGAAAAAATTTACAAACAAAAATAGTGAATCAAGTCGGAAAAAAATTGGCCGCCAGCCCGCTCTCTTGCAATACGCTGTCTAAACCGTTAAAGATGGAACAATATAATGTGGTAAAGAATTGTGTAGAATAAAAAGACAAAAAAAAAACTCCGCGGTAGCATATATCTATCTATAAAAGAGAAATACTAATAAGTGTTTTTACTATAATATTCACAGAGACGTTGAGTTTAATAATATGTATAGAGTATAGAATATTAGCACTAAGTAAAATTCAACTTTATTTTCAAAAAAACCTAAGCAATAATTCTGTAGTCCACGCGAGCGGAGCCGTGGGCACAGCTAGCATTTCTATAAAAACGGTTCATCAAGAGGAAATTTGTTACAGTCATACATAGAGACATACACGGACTAGAAGATGTTCCAAAAAACCATTCTTTATTACGAAAATTAGGTAGACAGATTAAGACAACGTGATATGTATCCGGTATGTTTTAAAAGCTTACTGACAACTTGCACCTTCTACCAAGGTTACTTCTACTCAGGTTGGTAAGATCAATGTTAAAAGTTTGACAAAAGGAAAATTTTCGCCACTAAGTAGCGCTAGTGTACCAGATTATGTCTATTTTCTACGCTAAAAAACAGGATCACTGCAATAATCATAATTGAAAAATATAAAATATATTTGCAAGTAAGTAACTTTTTTCTCTTTTATTACTCACGTAGCTTGAGATTTTAATTAATAGTTATTTTTTGGAACACTGTGCACCTAGTGGTTGAAATTTTCGCTATCCCAAACTCCTCCATAGTAAATCTCGTTCTGTTCCTGACCTGAGCAGAATGAACCTTACTTCTACTTTACAAGCAGGTCTGAGATGGTCGTGAGCAGTGGCCGCACATCAAAGCCCGCACGAGACTCCGGGCACACTGGCACGTGTGATGTCAGATCGTGCGCCCACGGTGGAGTGAGACGGACCATCACGTCACACGGCCGAGCGAACCACGGCTGCCCCACAAACGTCCGTGCTCGCTGGAGACGAGCGGAAGTGCAACCACACCAGGACGTCGTCTCGGCAAGCGCAGGACGGAAGTAAAACAGGCGTTCTGCGCGAGAAACAGCCTGAAGTCCCCTCTCTCGGTTTAACACACTCAGGTCTGCACATGTTGTTGCTGTTACACGTGCCTGGCGCTACTTTATTATCTATGTACGTTAAGGTCTAAGTCACGTGGATAACCTAGCTGCAGTTGAAACCATAACTTACTGGTTACTGCGGCGAGAAAGCTTTGCGTATACTCGCTAATGTTTGTTCCCGATACCCGAAGCTATAGGAAATACGGAAACTTTCCATATTTGTATTTGCTCAGCTCGGCTCCATTCTTCGCCATTTTGGATACATTTTTCCGTATATTATCTGCACATTTCCGTAAAAATTTCCATGGGTTTATGGACATTTCTAATAATGTACCACTTACAACCGTGTTATTGGTTCGCGTTACACCCGTCACCACACTGTACTATACAACGCAACGTTAGGCTCTTATCTTACACGTTCATTTTTCGTTACAGGTTACATTTTTCGTTACAAAAGAGGAGATTTTTGGTCTGAAAAGTAGTTAAAACCTCCTTGTAGTAAATGACACAATGGAATATATTTAAAGTATTTCTACTTGTCAATGAAACAGGCAGAAATCAATAATGACATTGTGCTGTGCTAGCAACAGCTAGTAGAATTAGCCAGGGAAAAGACGTCACCTGTATTGGTGATAGCTTCAGACCTTGTACAACACCGACCATGGGTTTTCTTCTTCTGCAACACATCCTACGTGAACGAGTACACTCGGGGTAATATATTAAGGAGTTAATTACTGCTCATTATGATGCCGAATTTACAATGTCCCAATATTAAATGTTACTTCCTGCTTCACACTTTTGCTATGTGGTACAAACTTACAGCCAACCAAGTCAAGCTAAAATTAAAGTGTCTATATCCATCAGTGCAGGAACAGTATTTATGTTTGTCTCTGTATTTCCACTCACCACAATCCCACTGCTCCACACTAGAGGACTTGATAATTTCACGGTAGAACATAATAAAGATGGCACACGTGCATTGGCACCCGAGGTAAGCTAGGAAGTGAGTCGTTTATACACACACTACGGGAATACTAGTTACTTCTGTCTCTGTATTTGCTCTTACCGCAATTTTACTGGCCTCACGTCCCACACCACATGCCTAACATAACAATAAGTTATATTACTGGCTGTCTGTCACTGTACACCGGTTAGAGTGAATCTCTACAACGCGATATACTTCCCAGCATGTTCATTTCTGTAAATTAACAAGAATGATAATTTCTGTTCAAGAAAATTGTAAATCACGTGATTTGAGGTCAACATAGAAACTAGCAAAGCAGTGGAATCATGTATGTTAAAATTTTGCTTTCAAGTCAATAGAAATCGTCATACCAGCTTTTCCCGAGATACACACTTGCAATGTCCACTGTGTCCTAGATTTCAAGGACGTGTACACTTACAGTGCAGTTTATCTAGTTATACAACGTACAACTCTATGCTGCGTCGAAATCACTCTATCAGAATTTCAACGTCGTAGCACGTTGAAACCGGTACGTATTTACTGGCATTGAAGACAAGCTAGAAATGAGTCACCTATGTTCAGTACTGCATGAATACCAGTTCTTTTGGTATCTGTATTTCCCCTAACACCGTCCCCTTAGTCTTCACTACGCCGAACACTACCAGTGTACTTACCTACATTCATCACTGGCTGTGATGTTTCCTAGTGTGTTTCCTAGTTGACTATTCCAGTTAAAGTGCAGTTACATGTGTAAAATCGCCTGCAGTCCATCACTTTCATTTGCATGTAAATGAAATATTAATGGTCTGCCAGGTTCTTCTAAAATCTTACTGCACTCAAACAGAACAGTGAAAAAAATCTGTGTGAGTTTTGTCTTCAAGGACAAAGAAATATCCGTAAGCCAAACTACACTAAAACTTCGTCCTCAAAGGAATTGATTGTGACGATGGCGCTATAGATGACGGTGATGATGTTGATTACTGTAACAATGACGACGACGAAGTGATGATGACGATTATGGGGACTCAGTGACGATGACGCTATAGATGACGGCGATGATGTTGATTACTGTAACAATGACGACGACGAAGTGATGATGACGATTATGGGGACTCAGTGACGATGACGCTATAGATGACGGCGATGATGTTGATTACTGTAACAATGACGAAGTGATGATGACGACTATGGGGACTCAGTGACTATGACGCTATAGATGACGGCGATGATGTTGATTACTGTAACAATGACGACGACGAAGTGATGATGACGATTATGGGGACTCAGTGACGATGACGCTATAGATGACGGCGATGATGTTGATTACTGTAACGACGACGAAGTGATGATGACGACTATGGGGACTCAGTGACTATGACGCTATAGATGACGGCGATGATGTTGATTACTGTAACAATGACGACGACGAAGTGATGATGACGATTATGGGGACTCAGTGACGATGACGCTATAGATGACGGCGATGATGTTGATTACTGTAACAATGACGAAGTGATGATGACGACTATGGGGACACAGTGGCGATGTTTATAAGAATAATAATAACGGCGATGATGAGGAATATGACGGTATAGACGATGATGATTTTGATTACGATAATAATGATGAAAACGATGACATAGACGACTACAAGAACGACGCTGACAATGTTGACAGGATAACAGCGAGAACAAAGAAAGCAAGGCTACGAAGGTAATTGAATAATATAGAAGCTCTCTGACCATGAATGCTATTTGAAGTGAATATTGTACGGTATTATGAACAACTGAGAGGCACTTAATTTCATTTCGCAGGAAATATCTCTGACAAATACAATTTTAATTTAGTAGAGAAGTGGAAATAAGTTACGTTTGTTACATTCCTTCCTGCAGAGGACTGCGTGGAAACACTACAGCAGTACCTCACTTGCAGAATAATATTTAAAAGAAAATTCAGATTAAATACTTCCAGTAAAATAATTGAACAGTGACACATTTTCCAACGCATTCAAGATTGTTCGATCAAATCTGTTGCATCAAAAAAATATTTGCCTGTATATCATCTTAAAATTTTATAATAACATATATTTCAAGGTGAAAATTCGATAGCGTGACAGGGCTTTAACAGAGTTATATTTCCTGCTGGATCAAACCGGCGGTAGTTCCTGTTGGTCTGGGGGTGTGTTATAGGGGTACTCCTTCCACCTACCAATACAACATTCCATCTCTTCCAATTTAAACTTACTTCACCCCAACAAGTGTTTAAGATTCTATGCTTTAAGCTCCCCCAAATGTGGAATTGGGTGGAGTAGAGAGGTTTCGGTGGCTCTGAATAATGAAGTCTTGAGTATAATGTGAAAAACTACTAAATCTTCAAACTTATAGGCTCAGATATAATAAATATTTCCAAGGCTTACGCATTTAAAAACCAAACAAATTACAGTTTTCCCTGCACGTATGTACGCATGAGTGTGCCAGAATATATACGTGTGCATGTATGTTATTACTTATAAATGCGTGTATGTATGAATGGTTAAATGAGTGCACATGTGTGTTCGCATTCATGTATGTATATGCATGAGTACATACATGGAAATTATGTGCCTGTCCGAGTTGGACGTGAAAATATTGTAGTTATTAGTCGCACGAGTCTCATCTGAGGATAAGGCGAATGCCCTTTTTCTCTAAGATAATGTATCGCTGTAATGAATTGTTGTAAGAAGGGAAATTACTTCGCTCTTTATCGAGTTTGCTTGCATGTGTTACTTCGTTTCGTGTGGAGGAACGAGCTCTGAATTGCTTTGTTGCCCCAGTTTCTCTTCCTGCAAAGCCTGGGAGCATCGTGTAACCACAGAAGTAATTTATTTCGCCGGCTTGTACAAACATGTTCTCAGCCCTGTCTTAAGGACGTTATTCCTCCTGTCTTGGCGTTTTATGATTTCCCAAAGCACAGTAACTGAATCTTGTGCAATATTCTAAGACATTTGTTTGCGCGTGAATGATCATAAATGATTACGCCAGCGATGACTTCACACACACATAAAGAATAATGTAATGTAAAACTCCAATCACGGAATATTATAAAAAAAAAACAGAAGCACGCAATGCAAATACATTGAGTTTAAAGTTAATACAGCATTTTTATGAAAAGTGCTGATAAATTTATCCTTTCTTCGTGTTTTGTATTATGACAAAATATGAAATATTAACTTTGTTGTTGGGCTACTCACTACACTCAAAAATATGTATGTAAATTTAAATAATCTTCAGGAAGTATGTTGTTAATACGCGGAAATTCAGCATACAATAAAGAAAAACTAAACTGGGAACTGTACTTATAAAGTAAAAAACAACTNAGTATGTTGTTAATACGCGGAAATTCAGCATACAATAAAGAAAAACTAAACTGGGAACTGTACTTATAAAGTAAAAAACAACTCAACTTTCTTGTCCACTGAAAAAGGTTTTTGAATAACAATTGAATCTGAAAAGTACTATCTTAATTGATTTCAAGCGGTATTTAACTTTTGTCATTTCGGAAAAATCCGAAGGTAACAATAAATTAACCCCCTTAACGTACACATTAATTTTACATTTCAGGCGTTAAAAAAAAAAAAGGAAATGTATGGTGTGTAAAGTACTTGCGAACTTCTTATAACAACTGACACTTTGCAACCCATGGAAAGGTTTCCAGTAGATCCAAGCCACAAGAAGCAACCAATTAGACAATAGCAGGTGTGTCATCAGCAACCAATAGCATGGCCCAGGGAAAGGCGCTGTCTCTATTGGTGCTGGCTTCTGGACTTGCACAGGACTGACCATGGTTTTACCTGGTTTGTAACATGTCAGGCGTGAACGAGTATGCTCGGGATAATATGTTAAGTGGTTAAATAAATAAAATATATATATATATTAACCAATAAAACTTTAATACATTTTTTCTCTTTCTTTTATCTTTTTCCCTCTAACTCTGTATATATGAAGAAAAAAATGAGTTACGTTGACTGCATTTCTTTTTAAATATTAAAATACCTTTTTTCTGCAAGTGAGTTAGCGTTTATTGAGTTCCAAAACAGTGACATCGAGATTTTGACATGCCTTCGTACAAAACGTCTCGGAAAACCCTTTCTATTTCTTTGAAATAACATCACATGCAATATGAAAAGGGTTTAACATTGTTTAGATCCATACATAAAATTATGGATTATTTTCTTTTCGGCACATTAACTCATATTGCATACATTACTTTCTATTTGTTTGAAAATGCTGTCTGATTATTTTTATTTCTTACACATTTTAAGCTGTTCGACGATAATCATTTTTCAAAGTCCTGCTTATCCTGTTTTGTAAATTTCTGTCATATTTATGATTTTTCCAGACACCTCGATGATTTAATTAATACGTCGACCAAGTGTGTGACACCCTCAGCAACGTAATTATGTCACAGGTATGATAACTCTTTTATTTATATGAGATTCGGCCAGTTCTTGTATGTCCTAAAATTAAATGAAGGGATTCATATCAAACATTTGTTTACTTTGGCAAATAAAGGTATTCATTTAATCAGTTTTGTTTCGTACCACATGACCCAAGGAGTAAGTTAGGATTCGTGTTCAACAAGAAGCACTGCATTAACCAACGAATCACCATAGCTCACAGAGATTATGAAGTAAGCAACGATTCGTTGAGGAGTGAGTGAGTGAAAATACTTGGGCGGCTCTTAACATCGAGGTCTTGAAACACTATGAGGATAAAGTGAGGCGACAAAGGAGCAGCACCGAACTGGAGACCCTCGAGAAAACCCGCCTATTAGCGGAATTTTCCGGCACGATTCGCACATGTGAAAGTTCGGGAGCAACCCAGCCGGGAATCGAACGCGGTTTTCATAGGTGGGAGGCGAGTAATCTAACCACTACACCAACGTGGCCCCTTTATGGTGGATTACAGGTATATAGAAATAAGGTAGTATTCATGTTGCAGAAGATGCCCAGCATTAATCAACAAATCATGTAGTAAGCAGGGATTCGTGGTGTATCACCGGCATCCAACATTAGTAAAGACCCGGAAATTTCGCGATTTCATTTCAAGACATGCTAAATTTCCAACACGCGTACTTTTTACTTTCTGTCTCTTTGGATCGCAGTTTGTAAAACACGCCCTAGACGGATTTGAACCAATAAATGACCTACAAGAAAACAAGGACCGAATGCCGTTCTACCGGGTCTGCGATAAAACTGGGGCATCAGCCAATCAACAACTAACTGACGCAATAGTACATTAAGGATTGAGGAGTCTTGCTTGTTGCCAAATGAATCGGCGAAATTTCCGAGTGACTTAACATTAGCTTAGCATTATGGTGGCTGTCAGGGTCTGGCTCTGGGCCTTGGCTTCATAGCGGCTTAGATGAGTCGCAAAGGGCACATGACGGAGGGTATCGACGTTCCTCGAAGTGTACCAATGGCAACCCGTGTGCGCACTTGCGTATTCTGTGACCTGGTTCCCGCCTAACAACTTCTTGTCCTTGCAAGGTTGTTCCCCCTCCCACCGTCTTCGACACGTGATGCAGGGCATATGAGCTAAGTTTGTAGTTCGCGCTCTGCCAACGAGGTGCTACGGACTGTCGTCAATTTGAAGGCATAATGACGGAGCTGATGTCCCGGCAAGAATACACTGCAGTTCCCAGACAGCCATTCCCACCACCGCATACTCTGTGTCACAGAGTAAAGGCTGTTCGCGGTAAACTGAGCACTTTTGAAACCTTGCTTACGATCTACTTGCATGCACATTGTGTATTCTCCCGCCACATGTATCATTAATATTGCCATTAACCTCATCACTTTATTCATGCGCCAGTCAAGCGAAACTGTGAAATTATTATAAAAGTAAATATTTTTCAAATGTGATAATTCTTGAACTTATATGCATAAAAAAGCAAAAGCATTTATTTCAGTATTCGCAAAGATTTACCTAACACTTTTAATTCAACGTTATAAACGCGGGACTTCTTTCCTTCCGTCATTACGAACTTTACCGGGTGCTTGCTGGTCAGTGTGAACGTTAAAATATATCCAAGGTATGAGTAATAACATTTTTCAAATGCTGATTTCAAAAGTTCTCAAATACCCATGGATAGGGGCACATGTTTTTCGTGAAAATATTTCTAGACCAGTTTTACCCCAAAACACTTTAGTTCATATGCCCTGTTGTTGTTGAATGATTTGAAATGTCACTTGCGTCAAGTGTCTTGCCCGCGAATCACGGACGTTCATTATCGGAGTACTTTATTCTGATTGGACCAGTCAAATAAGAAGATGTCTTCTGACGTAGACGCGCGGCCAATAACCAACGGAAGTTGTGGTTGTGGAGTGCCATATTGGTGTATAGCATGAGCATAAATATTTTCGCGAAAAATGCATGGCCCTAACCACGAACAACCTATCTTTAGAGACATGAAAAATGCACGGGTTCAACGACGTGCAGGCTAGACACTACAGTTTTATGTACAAATACCGTGTAGAACAATTGCTAAAGTTATATAAACGCACGTGTTTTGAGTTCTAGCTTGTCTCAAAATGAATCCGCAAATTTTTCCGGTCTCTACCTATCATTGAGAATACAGAGATGAAACAGCCTTTTATACTGCGAACTCCATCCGCACACATGCCAGTGATACGGCGTCACTTTCCAGCGACATGTCGTCACCATAGACTAAATATGAGGTAGAGCGGTCTCGCTATCTGAGCCCAACCAGCCTCCGTGTCCGAACATTGAATTGCCCTTCTGCCAACACGTCTGATAAAATTGGCGTGTATTGGAAATTAGGTTAGAGTACTGCTAAGTAAACAAGTGTTTGGAGACGTTTGAACTCCTTAAGGTACATATTAATTTTCCTTTAGNAGGTTAGAGTACTGCTAAGTAAACAAGTGTTTGGAGACGTTTGAACTCCTTAAGGTACATATTAATTTTCCTTTAGTGTTGCAAAAGAAGAAATTTTTGGTGCAAGTACTGTGCACACCAAAAATGTCTCACACTATATATGTATACAGGGCGAGGCACCTAAAGCAGGTCAGGCCACCTGAATAACACTGCCCCTCTTTCAGTGGTAGAAGCAAATGTTTCAGACAAAAATTGCTTGGGTCCAAGGCACTAATAACTTGATAGTGGTAATTTCCTCGTACGTGGAAGGGTAAAGAAGATACGAAGGTCAACTTCGTTACTTTAAAATGGAACGATACTTTTTTATTAACACCTCTCGACAGAGCGTGTGAAGATGTAATAAATACGACGACATTTGCTGCAATTATTGGAAGACATCCCGCTGGACGTAAGGCAATCCACGAGGTACCAACACGAAGGATGTACCGCTCATTATGCACAGAAAATTTCAACGGTTCGTAAAAGAACTTTCGGTGGTCGTTGGATCGGTAGGTCTGGAAACACGAAATGGCCTGCACGTTGTTACCCAGACTTAACGCCTATGGACGNGGTGGTCGTTGGATCGGTAGGTCTGGAAACACGAAATGGCCTGCACGTTGTTACCCAGACTTAACGCCTATGGACGGAACATTAAATCAACATGTCTACAAAGACACACCGACGACTCCCGAAGATATGATATAGCGTATAGCACAAGTTTGTTCTACGGTAAGTCCAGNGTCTACAAAGACACACCGACGACTCCCGAAGATATGATATAGCGTATAGCACAAGTTTGTTCTACGGTAAGTCCAGATGAAATTCTACGTACAAATTTGAACACCTTATATCATAATAAAATAACAAAGGAAGCGTAGTCTGAGGCTGGCGCTTGTTTCAACAAACGCCAACTTCAGGACGGCTTCAGTCGCTACAGGACGGCGCTACGTCGGCCCATTGTTCCGTGTGGCGGCACAGTTTGCTTCGTCATTGACTTTCAGTGATCTTGAAAGACCGGCAAATGTCATCGTATTTATTACATCTTCATACGCACTGTCGAGGGGTGTTAATAATAATTATATTTAAAGTAACGAAGTTTACCTTTGCGTCTTCTTTACCCATTCACGTACGGGCAAATTATCACTATCAATTTATTAGCGCCTTGGACCGAAGCAACATTTGCTTCTGCCACTGAAAGTGGCCGTGTTATTCAGGTGGTCTATCTTAGGTGCCACATCCTGTATATATATCAGATACAAGAAGCGACCAATTATATAACAGTTTGTGTGTAAGCAGCCACCAGTAGCATTGTNTCCTGTATATATATCAGATACAAGAAGCGACCAATTATATAACAGTTTGTGTGTAAGCAGCCACCAGTAGCATTGGCCAGGGAAAGACTATGTCTGTATCGGTGTTAGCTTCTGGACTTGCACAGAACAAACCATGACTCCGCCTATTCTGCAACATATCAGACACGAAAGAGAATACTCGGAATAATATGTTCCACTACCCAGTTTGTAATGTAGTCNCCTATTCTGCAACATATCAGACACGAAAGAGAATACTCGGAATAATATGTTCCACTACCCAGTTTGTAATGTAGTCTGATTATATTCAAATTGGTAAAAGCATTTTTATTAATATAATAGTGGTTGTCCTTTAAAAATTTACATATAAACAAACACGTTCATCGTTGCTGACCATGTGACTTTGACAGTTGTGTTCCTTCGGGGTAGGTCAATGTTGGGTATATGCACAGGTGACGAATATGTCGTCTACCTCATATTTAGTCTATGGTAGGGACGCCGTTCGCGAATCATCGCCCCAAGCGGCAGCTGAGCCAGTAGGGAACCTTCTGCAATACGCGGTGGCCAATCAAGACACGAGGCCCGATCCCAGAACTTCGCGTAGCCAATCAGAGAATGTGTACGCCCATATCAAAGGAATCGCCTCCCAATTTCGTCTCTGGGTGCTTATCTACTCTGTGTCTGTAAATAACCTGTAGGTCAGCTGACTGTGTACTATCGTCTCTTCCCGGAGTTACTGAGTGCTAATTTTGAACAGCGTCATTTTCATTTGCTGAATTATTATTTTATNCTCTTCCCGGAGTTACTGAGTGCTAATTTTGAACAGCGTCATTTTCATTTGCTGAATTATTATTTTATGAAACACCTTCTTCCCATAATTACATCATTTACATCGGCAGATATACTGAATTTGTTCCGCTTCCAACTCCTAGCACTAATAATATTTCTTAAAAAAATGTTACGTAAATAGTTTTTATAATTTTGTTTTTAATTTAAAGAATTTTATACACACTTTTTAATTTTTTTGTTTTTAGGTCTATGAGACAATAGCAAAATTAGTCTCCGCCATTGCTATCCAGTTATCATCACTCTCAAAAAATATTTATAAGTTATTATACATTACTACTTACGAAGTTCTATTTCAAACATAAAGTCAACATTAAACACGAATCTGACGACAAGAATGCCGAAGAAAAAGTAACAAATTATAGTAATTTGAAGTTAAAGTAATACTACAAACCTGTGCAAAGTTTGGCCACTAATCATTCCTGATTATTTCGATAACTGAATGTCACTGACAACAGTTTTCGAAAATTATATATAATTACAGAGGGAACAAGACAACGCTAACAGATAAGGTGGAAGGGCCAATTCTGAGAACCGTTGTAGAAGTAGTGGTTAAAATAATGTTAAACCAAGTGTGACTCACCGTACGGCCATGGCAGAGTTTACTTGTTCACGCAGTCTCCGCGTCTGTCAGAGCGCTCTTTTTCCAACGGTATATGCACGTTCTGGTACAGAAAATATCACTAGTAAGTAGGAACACCAGATTTCCGCGGAAAGATTTCTGCGCATGCTAGACTTCAATATCACATAAACACATCTGCAGCGTTACTTTGTTTATTGGTTGCACGTTGTCTGCTAGCAGAAATTCTGTCCAATCAGAATAAGGCTACTCCGGTACTGGACGCACGTGATTAGCGGACAAATAAGTAAGACTGGGAACATTTAAAGTCATCCGATAACGGAAACGCAGCTGTGCTAAAGTGTTTTCAAATACAGATAGTTAGGAAATCTTCTCGCGAGATTTGGGTGTCCCTGCCGATAAGCGAATGAAGCCAGCTCATGACAACGTGTCGAGCTTCTGTTGCCCAAAAAAGATGGATATTTTACCTTTGATCATATTTTCTGCCGTTATCAAAGGTCAGTGAACCACAACCAGTGGAATGGGATTACGATAAATTAACGTTCCGTGTTACATATCAAATTACACCTTCACTTCTCCGTGAAACATCTTCTTTTCGGGAGGCGTATTCGTAAGCTCATGGTATGATAAATCAAAGAATGCTGCAAAAAAATTTTAACGTACTATTTATGAAATGCACTTCGAAAATGGAGAATAGTTTTCCAGGTACGTTCGCATGAAGAGTGAGAGGTAGACGAAATACGAACTTAAGCTTACAAACTCAATGATAGACGTTAGGTACTACATTAAAGAATTTGCATGCTTCTGCTAAAGAAAAATGAAAGTTTCAGCTGCGCAAAACATTGTTAATATTTCTGAATTGACAAATAATACCCTTGTACTTGATCACGTGTAGTTTATAACTAAGTATGATGTCTATCCACTTTGAAATTGTACTGTCTGCAGTATAGCGACATTTCTGAAAACAATATCCTTTAACAGCTACATTATTAAGTTGTATATCCCATTTATTATATAGTTCAGAATACATCATAAATGCTATTACTCTTTTGTTCTTCGTTTTTGGAGAAAAATATTATATATACGCAAGTTTAAATACATAAGCAGCAAAGATTTATAAAAAAAANTGTTCTTCGTTTTTGGAGAAAAATATTATATATACGCAAGTTTAAATACATAAGCAGCAAAGATTTATAAAAAAAAACGAAACACACGAAAAGCATAAGTTCGTCACTGTTGCGACTGGCTCGAATGATTACGTGTTACAAGCCCACGTATCACGTATAATCTTAAGGTTAATTATTGACAAAATTTTCTTTACGTGAACGTACATCTTTCTTTACGCGAAAAGAATAAGAAACATTCCGTGGAAATACACAAGTCAAATTAAAGACGAGTTACGTAATTGTAACAAATTCTTTCAGAATTTTTTATTAGTGTTTTAGTTCTTTCTCAAGNGTTCTTCGTTTTTGGAGAAAAATATTATATATACGCAAGTTTAAATACATAAGCAGCAAAGATTTATAAAAAAAACGAAACACACGAAAAGCATAAGTTCGTCACTGAGCGACTGGCTCGAATGATTACGTGTTACAAGCCCACGTATCACGTATAATCTTAAGGTTAATTATTGACAAAATTTTCTTTACGTGAACGTACATCTTTCTTTACGCGAAAAGAATAAGAAACATTCCGTGGAAATACACAATTCAAATTAAAGACGAGTTACGTAATTGTAACAAATTCTTTCAGAATTTTTTATTAGTGTTTTAGTTCTTTCTCAAGAGTCTTTCATTATTCTGAATTTATTAATGGCAGAATAGTTTTTTTATCAGAGTTCTCTACTAATTATTTCTTCAATATTTATTGACTGTCTTCCTAATTATTTTCTTTCCTTTTTCTCCTTCTTTTCTTCTTTGTTTCAATTTTTCTGTTGGTGGGCCTGGTTCATGACGCCAATTTTAAAGAATGGAAACAATTTGATTGTATGCTTTTATAGCTATCGTGGTTTGGTGCTTTTTTAACCGTAAAGGTTAGGTGTTTTTATTTCAAATATGATTTTCTCTGTTCAAATTCGCCAGCTCTGCCACAACACATACTGCCGTAAAGTGTTACGTCTAATGGTGTAATGGAGCCGTAGAGTTACAGTGGTCTTATCACTCGCCTCCATCCATGGCGATCTAGGTCCCAATCCCAGCGAGGCACTAGCATGAGTATAACGTAGCGGATATTTCTGTTGGCACGTGGGTTTCCATTGGGTGCTCCCGTTTACCCCACATTTGCATCATGTCGCTTATCTATCTGCACCTCTCCACAAAATGCACAGGAACACAGAAGGGTATCGCCAACTCGAACCACACGTGTCGGAACGCAGACACTCGCCTGCCAATTAGGGAACGTTTCGCAGCGCGCAGTAGCCAATCAGACACAAGACCCGTCCTCAGAGCCCCAAGCAGCGAGTGTTTAAGTCCGCGCCATTTCACTTCTGTTTACTTAGCTATTCTCAACTCCACTTGAGCCCAACTGGCGCTGAAGCCTTCAGCTGCTAAGAGCTGTGTAAACACCCCACTCTCTCTCTTACTAACTTCAACCAAACCTGTGTTCCGCGAGATGACACTAAAGCCTAGTCCATAATAGCTCGTCCACAAACACCTGACTGCTGATTGGTGCATGAAGTCCTCTGACGTCACAGCTCGCTGTCCCATTGACCCAAGGTCCAGTGTCCCACGATCATTCATCAACTTAAGGTTTATTCTACTTAGGCTGGGAAAAAAACTATATTTCTTACGAGAAAGTTTGGCATGGGAGAAATGTACAGTGCGCTGGTGTTACAAAGAGGTCACTTTTATGGTGGCGGTAAATGGATAAATTATATTTATTTGTGTGTTAAAGCTCATGTTTGGCTCGAATGCAATATACCGGTATACTTGCCCCAGATAAATTTTTTTTAAATAAACTTCATTTCGTAGCTATTATCCATGCCCTCCAATGGTGTTCACAAGAGCAAATAGCAAAAATAAAACTGTGTTTGGCATTGAGCGTTCATAAGCAAGCTCAATTAAATGGCTAACCCTTACTTATGTAAGTGCAAAAAATAATATAGCTGTCACCAAAAGGAACCTTTTACCTTTCTATTATAAAAACTGCGCAGGAAAACCCTAAAAAAAAGTTATTTACCATTTCACTATTACATTCTTCGATTCTGTTATGAGGTTTAAATTAAGTTATCGTGTAAGCCTACCTTTTGCTAAATCCAATTTACGACAGCATATTTAACAACATGTGAATATATTTCGTTATACGAGGGCAAATCAATAAATAAATTACACTTCCACGTTATGGCGATGTATGAAACCACCTATACATTGGCAACACGGCCATGATAACATGCAATGTAAGTTCACTTTTCCACGTAGTCCCCAAGAGACTGTAAACATTTCTCGGAACGGTCAACCAACTTTTCGATTCCGGATGAGTAGACATCTCCTCCAGCGCTATGTAACCACCCCGAGACAGCTGCTTTCACCTCCTCATCGTTTCGGAATCGTCGTCCACCGAGATCCTTTTTCAGCTTACCGAAAACATGAAAATCACATGGCGCTAAGTATGGACTGTATGGAGGATGTTGCCATACCTCCCACTTGAATTGCTGCAGCAGTTCGGACGTTTGGCGGCCCGTGTGAGGTGTTACGTTATCGTGCAACAAAATCACACCGGCACTCAATTTTCCCCGGCGCTTCTCTTTAATTGCTTTACGCAACCGGTTCAACGATGAGGAGGTGAAAGCAGCTGTCTCCGGGTGGTTACATAGCGCTGGAGGAGATGTCTACTCATCCGGAATCGAAAAGTTGGTTGACCGTTCCGAGAAATGTTTACAGTCTCTTGGGGACTACGTGGAAAAGTGAACTTACATTGCATGTTATCATGGCCGTGTTGCCAATGTATAGGTGGTTTCATACATCGCCATAACGTGGAAGTGTAATTTATTTATTGATTTGCCCTCGTATTTCTGCTCTAGTACGAAGAACAGAGATAATTTTTTACTCAGGGTCTAACACAATACAAGTAGAAAGATTTTACATAGTTATGTTTATTGTATGAAAATTTCAATCATCCCATTCAATTACACACAAAACGGAAAACCTGGTACACATGCGACACCAGTGCATCCTAGCGCCCAGAATGTTTAGTTGCCAAGCTGAAAGCATTCAGCTTCCCAACCTGAGAATAATAAACGTTAACCAACTTCAATTTTCGTCCGCGAACGTGTCCCAAGTTACTAGCAAAAAATAATGCCCTTTTTTTTCCTTAGATTATAGCGAGCGCAAACGGCGAAGGAAAATAATGCTGTATTGATATCGAGGTGTGAAAACTGAAGTACAAAGAAACCGCTACATTTACAAAAGCTGAATCTTTAATGCCATAAATGCTAATCACGAAACCTATCCGCAGAAGGAAAAACGAAATTTTATTGAATTAAACCCCAAAAAAGTAATGCTAGCTTGAAATAAAAAAAATAAAAAATCAAATAAAGTTTAACTAAAACCAGATTTTAAAAAAGTACTCAATTACAAAATTAGAATTTGAAAAGAACAAAGTAAAAAATGAACTACAAACATGGACAGTCATGAATAATCGCCTACAAATTGATTGGCACGGCCAATATAGTTAACATTAACACTAGGGACGCCAGAATTTCGCGAAAATATTTCCGAACATGTTAGACTTCAATACCACATAGGCACACGAGCAGTTTACTTGTGTTCTTTTGTTTATTGGTGGCGTGTCTTTCTGAGTAGACTTCTCATTACTCGACTAGCCAATGAGAACTAGATAACTCCGATACTGTACGCCTGTGACACCGCGGGCAGACATATAAGAAGCATAACACGTAAATCATGCAATCACGAATGAGCATCTGAGATAAAGTGTTGTGAAACACAACTGGTCGTGAAATATTTTTCGCGAAAATCGGGTGTCCCTGGTTATTGCTGGCGCTAGTGACTGAAAGCTTAGCTTCGGGCGTCATCACTGCAAACACTTGCATTGGGACCTGCATCCGCGGACGTAGTGCGTCTTACGGACAAGTTACTGTGGCTCAATCTTTACCCGCAAACACCTAGAGATGTTGGTAATTAATCTCAGCTGGTGGTGTACAATTTAGAGGCAGAAACCTGGTCACGCTACGCACTGCAGTGTCTGATAATATTCTCGCTAGCTGCGCCGTCTTACAGTCGATGCAGAGCTATCACGACCCACGTCAGAAGCAGCCTGCTTGCAGTGAGTGGCATCAATGGTACACCTGTTCTGAACTCAAGGCAACTGTGAGTTTGGTATGTAACAATTTACGCTTGGGCCGTATCGTGAGCGCTGTTATTGATTCTCCCTCGTAATTATAGGTTAATACACTACATTTGCTATCAAATGCACGACTGGGGTTATTGCGAGATCTGTGCGTTTAAATGTTAATACTAGGTTAATGTGTTAACGACGTGTTCCACTGTTAACTATTGGCTCTCTGTGAGGTACATATAATTACTAATTTGATGATAGGCGAGTCAATATACACGCAGACACATAGATTATTTAAAAAATTTAAATAATTAGCCTAAAACTATGTAAATTTATTCTGTACAAAAATTTGTATTTATAACTATTTATATCGTCCTTTTATAGTTTATAATTAAAACCAACATATTTAAATACCTGTCATTATCTCTGGTATGTAAACAAAACCAACCCAGTGCGAAGCAACTTAAACCTGTCAACTGTGACCCAACCTAAACGAAGCCACGCTCATCTTACCCAAATAACACAGAACTAACCGGTCTGAAATAATTGAAACACAATTTAATCTTAAAACTTTGTAAGATAAACCTAAACAAAACCTTTCCACACGTAACGAAGACCATGCTAATAATTTTAACTAAGTTGCAATACATCGCACTCAAGTTGCGTCTGGGTTTAACCAACTTGTACCAAGTCGCAATTTAGGTCTCGCTGCTCCTATTTGCGCAAAATAATAAGTCTAATTCAACCAAACGTTACTCAACTTAACCCACCCTTAATTAAAACCAAAATTAGACAGCATTAGTCCCAGCTTTAAGATTTGTGAAAATAACCGCGGCTAATGAAACCTCCAACAACCCACACCAAGCTGCACTGTGCAATTCTAGCTGGCTCTAGTTTATAACATCCTGTACATAAAAAACAACGAACCATTACTCAACACACACTTAAAATAAAGCAATGTTAACTCACATTAAAAACAGTTAAAATTGGAATTGCACAATTCAACAAAATCGAACAGAACTTTACCAGCTTAACCTTATTAAAAGCGATCCAACAAAAGCGACTTCGGTGTTACCTGCCATAAACCACTTACAATTACTTAGTCCAATAGTAAGTTAAAAAATAGCCATTCTTGGTCATAAACGAAACTAACTTAAATACAAACATGAAAACCTAACTGTGACACATAAAAAACTAAAACCAACCTAAAAAAACTTGTAAAAAACATAACTGAAGCCAAGCTCACGTAACATAACCAAATATAATTAAACAATAAACAAACAAACTTAACCCAGCTTCTCCTAACCAATCTGAACCTAACATAAGTTATTAGGAAAACCGAACTTACCCAAACCCATTACAACCAAACTTAACATATTCCATACTGGCAGAAAGTTACACAACACACACTCAACCAATCTAACCCAACTTAAAATAACATACCCTAGTTTTTCATAACATAGAATGAACAAAACTTTAACTCAACCGAACCCTACTAATAATAACCTAACAAAACAACGTATAAAACCTACCGTAATTTACATAAACGAATCCAACTTTACCGAAACCAACCTAACACAATATAACTTCAAAACTTAACCTAACCAAACCCAACCTAAAGTAGAACAACTAAATCAAAACTGGCATAACCGACATAGCATAAACAACATATATCCAAACCTAACCCAGCTTAAATAACCATTACTAACTACAACTTATTAAGGTAATAAAGTCTGATTTAATTAAAAATTATTAACTTACCTAACACAATTGGACAAGTTTAAACCCAAAGCTGATGCAAAATGTAATATGTATAACTAACATAAGCCAAAATGTTTCTAATGCAAGCAAAAATAAACTCACTATAACGAAACTGATCAAAAAACACGAAACAAACTGATCTAAACTTACACAACATGTCCAGTACCAAAATACATTTAGGTTTAGACCCTGAAGAGTTATGGAAGAAGTAAGCATTTAGTAAAATATTTATTTGAAATTAACAAATCATTTCTATAGCTGTGATCGGGATTTAGTTTTCGCCGACTGAGCTACGGTAAATGTACTATTCTACGCGTGTATACGGACCGGCAAATTTTGGGAATTAATTTTGCAGTAGGGTGTGCTTTATGTTCTTTCTTACTTGAACCAGTTTTTCTGTCCATTGTCTTCTGCCAGTGAGAAGACTTACTATTGGTTTACTCAAGACTCGGCCACACAGTTAACGTCTGCACAAACCGCCTCTGAAGAACTCTGGTCTAAATGGTTACTATACAAGACAGGAATAAGTGCTTTTACTCGTCCTGGCATATATGAAAGTGTAACTGTAGGCGCCGCGACGAACAATATTTGTGTTTGAAACTGTACTAGTATTAGTGTAACTCTCTCATATGTCGGTACCAATATCAATGTATTTATTTCCTTCATGTTATTGGCAGCAGCTGTTTATGAGAATGAGAATTACAGATTGTGTTTGAATTAACCATCCAGCACTAGTAGCGTCACTTGTTCACAGATGGTTGCGATTTGGTAATTTAATATTAAAGTAAAGTGAGATAAAGGTTTCGTTTAATCAAACAAAGTTTGTTTGGCGCAAACAAATTAATAGTTTTTTTTATAGTGGCGATAAAATATTTTGTTGTTGAAACGAAATTATTATGTTGTTCGTATTTAGTTTTCCAAACAAATATTTGGTTGGTGCAACTAAAGATTGGTTTTACTCTACGTACATTAAACAGTTTCTGTTAATATAAAAGACATATTGGGAGCTCAACCACGATTCGAACCTACATCTTCTGCGCATGAGCACATCACCTTAGCGATCCTAGCAACACTCGCGGTACTGTCACATCTACTGGCCTTATAGCACAGTCATCTAACTATAACCTAGAAGCACGCCAATGACGGACTTAGAAAATGAACCTTTTATCTACGGACTCTGAGTGTAAAGACTCCCCCGCGGGGCTGTGCGTCAAGGTAATTACTTCGTCCTGCCACCAGCATTTGAATATGGCACTTGAAACGGACTGCATCATCCTCATATAGATTACCAAATGGCAGCTTTCTTAACCTTTTCAGTCCACTGCAGAGGACGTGTTGCAGAGGAAGGAAGTATATGACCAGAGCTGTGCATATCTGGTATCATGGTCCAATACACTCGGCTTGTTCCCTGTGGGTAACATGATATGTGGACATTTCTACAACTCTGGTTTTTGAGTGATTTTCCCAACGTATCTTCTGCATCTAGCACGTATTTCTTTGGTTACGTAAAGAAAGCAGCTATTGAATCAGGGTAAGTAAAGCACGAACCAAAATATTACTTGATTTAAACCCCTGAAACCATAAATTAACGCGGGGCGTATTTATACTTGCTTTTTCCTTCCTTGCAACTTCAGAAATTGTTTTTTGTTCTTTATAAATATTATTTCATATTCTTTATTTTACCTCGGCTGTTTGTCCAGTAGGGTACCGGCGTTGTGTCGCCGAAGAGTTAAGTCACAGACTAAATTAAGTACACAGACGCGATGGCGTGTCGGTACCTCTGATATGGGCGTACCCACGCGTTGATTGGCCGTGCGACTCTCTGAAAACGGGGTCTTGTGTCTGATTGGCTACTGCGTGCTAAGAAACGTCATCGGTTGGCTGGACTGCCGGCTGGAAAGTTTGTTACGAGGCGCTGATTGGCGAACGGCGTTCCGACATGATGCTGCTCGGTTACGCCATATTGCTGGCATGCGCAGCTGGAGCCCGAGGAGTAAGCGGTTATTTCACCTCTGTATTTTTGAGTACTCTGTGGTAAGGCCCTACCTACCTCTCCTCGTACATATCTGCCCGCCGCGTATCTTTCATGCAAAGCCGAGACGCGAGTATGTTGTTGAAATAGCTGCGGTGGTGTAGTGTTCAAGCTTATCGCCTCCCACCTAGACGTACTGGGTTCGAGTCACAGATGGGTCTCTCCCAGATTTTCGCATGTGGGAATCGTGCCGGACGATGCCACTGGTCGGCGGGTTTCCTAGGGGATCTCTCTGTTTCCGCACCCTTGCATTCCCGCGCTGCTACATATCCACCTCGCTTCACCCTCATCGGCTCTCAAGACCTCAATGTTAAATGCCTTCCAAATCTCTCCACTCCACTCCACGTTGTTGACGTCATATCACCTAAGACTTAGAGAAAACCTCGACTTCCATTTTACGAGATTCATAGAGGCAAAAGCAGAAAGCTACGCAAATACTGGCAGACTACAGTCGGATGCCTCAGTTGGATACTAAGAGGACGAACCTCACCAAATGTCACTTCGGAAGCGAGTGTACCACGTGTTAGTTCTCGCGCACAAATAGATCACTGTGTAAGGAGTCGGACCATTAGCATACGCGCAGATGAGCGACAGACACGCGAGAATGTATATTTACCTCCGCCAGAGCGAAAACCGCGGTATACATACATCTACACACACGCACGTTTTAATTCAACATTACGGCTCGTAAAAATCAGGGACAGCTTTTGTCTAAGACGACTCTGCTAATGGATTACGTCTTGACTAGTTCTCGCTATATAAATGACNATCTATCTTTTGCTCAAGGTTTCTTTATTTATAACTTTACATTTTAAATCATAATGAGAGATTTCAATCCGTATAACAATTTTACAGATTCTTCAGTTAATGAGATATTATTTACAGGCGAATCAGTGAAATGCACAGAGGTCTTGCGGCTAGACCAGTGCAATTCGCTAAGAATCTGTATAAATCACTGTTTTAATCAGTGAATACAAGCAATCAAAATAATCGGTATAGAATTTTACCGATTCAAGTGGAGCAGTTTCAACAGATATGCAGGCAAATTCGCTGATTTGGAGCAGTTTTAACTGTTTCGATATGAGAGTGTACACACAGTAAATTTTTCACAGAGTGTATTGGTAAAAATTTGTATTGCAGTTTAGAATTGGGGAACACCAAGGTTGACCGAAGCACGCGCACCGCATGCCTCGTAACAAGATACCCTACAATTTCACGTTATACGACAGCGCCAAGCTAGATTGCACAGTTCTCCACACGCACTAGCACTTGTTCATTATCTGCCGCCACAGGCAGATCTACTCACACTCCTGTTACACCCGGCCACACGGGATGAAGTTCTGAGTTCTGCAGAGCGTGTGATGAACGGGGATCCAAAGACACACATGTGTGCCGTGTATCCTGGTATAGTCCATGCATGGTTACTTCCAACTTTTCTGAAGCCCTACTAAAGTTCTACTTTCATACTATTCCTCCGTCTCACGCAAACGAAGACTAACGAAAGCTTGTAAATTACACCAAAAGGACAATGCCTTGCATTCGTGCGCACTCACGTTAATAATATTTTGCAAAATAACTATTTATTACTAGGTATTGTGTTCAAACCCCAGCCGGGCCACTCCCGCATTTTCGCACGTGGGAATCGAGCTGGACGATGCCGCTGGTCAGAGGGGTTTCTCGGGGATCCCCCGTTTCCCCCCGCCCTGGCATTCTGGTGCTGCTCCATTTTCACCCTCACTTCCCCCTCATCGGCTCTCAGCACTTTGAAGTTAAGAGCCTCTCAAATCGCTCAACTCCACTACATTTCATTTACTTATTGACGGCGTGTCTTTTTGGGAAGACATTTTCTTGGTCGGCTGGCCAATCAGGATAAGTAACTCCGATACGGTATGTATTTTGATCCGCGAGCAGATGCCTAAATAGCGTAACACGTAAATAATGCAATAACGAATTCTTTTCGTGAAAATTGGGTTTAGGTAGTTATTACTTAGTGATATGCTGTACTTCACTATCCTATACACACCTGGGCAATATCCGTAATGTCATTGGCTACTGACATTCGTGAAAATTCGTAAACCTGCGTGATCGTGCGACCGGATATTGGTCACTTGACCGTTGATTTTTTTTTTTTTTGGCTTAAAGAGCTCTTTGGGTATGCCACGAGATGTCGGCGAATGGCGGAAGTTTATTGTCAGGAAATAAGCGCAAATTTTGCATGTCCCTAGTGATAAGACTTTGAGCGATGGCGCTGTCATTTCACGGCGAATAGATAACGGGCACCCGAATGTTGGTCTTGCCTTCAGCAAGGTCGGGGTGGATGAGAGGAAGTTGCATCTAACTGCAGCCGGCTGCGATGCTGTTGTTTATGTCGTAGAGGTGATATGACTTTCCACCAATTAAATGATAGGGTTATCGCCAAAGGTCATATATACTGAAGAGCAAAAAAAACTGGTGTAGGAGCGCGTATGCAAATAACAGAGGTATGGAACCAATCAGAATAACGCGATGCGGTCGGCAGCTAGATCAGTTACTGCTGCTACAATGGCAGGTAATCAAGATTTAAGTGAGTTTGAATGTAGTGTTATGGTCGGCGCACGAGAGATGGGACATAGCATCTCCGAGGTAGCGATAACATTTGGATGTTTGCGTACGACCATTTCACGAGTGAACCGTGAATATCAGAAAACCGGTAAAACATTACATCTTCGACATCGCTGAGGCCGAAAAAATATCGCGAAAGAACGGGACAACGACGACTGACGAGAATCATTAAACGTGACAGACGTGTAACCCTTTCTCAAATTGGTGCGGATTGGATTTGTAGACTGCCCTGCAGGATTCATGGTGTGAATTGCCTCCTGCATACCTTCAGACATTAGTCGAGTCCATGCCACGTCGTCTTGCGGCACTTCTGCGTGTTCGGGGGGCCCTACACGATATTAGGCAGGTGTACCAGTTTTTTTGGCTCTTCAGTGTATGTAGACGCAGCATGACGAGAAAATTGTGATAATGACGAACAGAGACATTAAGAAGAGCTTTAATTAGAGTTGAAATAGACATTAAATACCGCGCTTATTGATAAATAAAAAGAGTAATAGTTGAAATAGAAGGATTATTGCAGTAAATGATAGCTGTGTGAATAAAGTCTGTAGGGAGGTTCAATGCAGGGCGATTGAATAGTTTTCTATGAATCATATTAGTATATTTTGAGATACAGTGGTTTGAGAAAACCGCTTTTGGCTATGCTGGAGTGGTCTGATATAGTGTTTCGTTCGTGCGTGACGTCTCGTAAGCAATTGGCAGACCTCGTCTAAGGCGTGTGGTTTTTTTTTCGTAAATCTGCACATCGGACGCACGTTTAATAGTTTCGCGAAAAAAAAACAAACATGTTCAAACACTTTGTAACTCAGTTCAAGCGGCAGGTAGGCGGGAGCCTTAAAGGAACTTCCTAGTTAAATATTACTTGTAAAATTAGTGTTTGCGCGTATCTTAGAAAATAAAGTGTTTTGGGAATACGTTTTTTTTTTCAACAACAAAAATGTGAAAATGATTAAAAATAACATATTTAGGTCTTTCCTGCGCTGTTTCGTTGATGGAATGGAAAACAGTACAAAGTTGCATCTGCAGTTAAATCCATTGGCTTACATTGCGTGTAATAATATCCCATTGCTATATATCTAAGTTGAGAGAAATTCAGCTTCCTGGGCATGCATATCACAGCCTGGTGATATGCTTTACTATGCTTTACTAAT
>NQII01000569.1:600759-626094 GCA_002778355.1 Clitarchus hookeri
AATTTACAGGACATCTAGAGCCTATTGAATTATTTCAAAATTATATAACCATGTTTGAAAGTTTCTATATTTACAATAAAGTCTGTAAGACACATTAATACTGTCCCACCTGAATTCAGTTCACATTCCAGCAGTCTGGAATGTTCTAGAGTGCTCCGAGCGCCCTCATGCACAGTAGCACTGTGGTCCGTCCACACCGTACATAACACTCGTCCGTCCGCCCCGCTGATGTCTCATGCCGCACCAGACTTCACCCGACATGCAGTGCCAGACTTCACTCGATAGTTACAATTCAGACTATTTGCTACCACAGAGACACATGTCCCTCCGGCCACGGTGGTATTTATAGTATCGTAGGCAATAGTCCAGAACCTTCTACTCATGCCGCGTTGTGCCGAGGGACATAATTGCCACAATGTTCCTGCTCATCTTCGCAAGTCGCGACTCCTCCGGCAAGAGGGAGGAGGGTCTGCGACGCCAGCCAGGTCAGCTGTCAATCATTCCCCCGGCCGCTGGGCGACGGAACAGTGAGTTGGTCTGCCTGGGACGTAGAGGTGGGTCAACCCTCATAGAGCCCGGACAGCGCATAGCCAGATACCATACCACCCGCGCCCTGTGCGAGAGTCCACGTGAAACAATATTTACTTGCCCAAACAAAATATTGGTCGAGCAAAAAAAACTTGAAAAGCAGCCAAATTGATTTGGTTCATCGAACAAAATACGTGTTTGAATGAACAAAACCTCTGTGTTGGGTCAAGATAAATTAGACTCTCAACCAAATATTTAGTTCAATCAACTCTATATATTTGTTTGACCACTCATTTGGTTGCCTTCGTTCGAAAATACAGCTCGAGAATTTCTTTGAATTTTTTTCTGGCAATTTGAAAATTAACGATGTTTGTTACTACATTTATTGATGCTTAACAATGGTATAAAGTTCCCAATAAAACAAGTTCAGCAGTTAACTAAAATGTAAAGCTGTTAAACTTTAAACAGTTATTTGCGAACGTTGTCCAGTATTTGAAATGTATTTATTTAAAAACACTCCAAGTTCATCTGCAATCTGTAGTCACTTTAACTGGGGTTACTGAGGCATAGCACTCTGGCGCAGATAATCCAGATTCCAATCTCGGCCGGGCTTACAAATTATTTTATAAAAACCGAAACTGTTTAATGTATGTAGAGTCAAACAAATATTTGGTTGCACCAACTATGTCTTAGTTATGGGAAACAAAACCAGAGCAACAAAATAATTTGGTTACAGTGACAAAATATTTCGTTGCCCCTATACAAACAATTAATTCGGTTGCGCCAAACAAACTTTGTTTGATATAACAAAACTCTTTTCTCGGTGCATCAAGCTAGGCACGCTGGACTTGCATTCGGGAAAACTCGATTTCGATTCTCGACTCTTCATCTTCATTTCGGTTTTCTACCTTGTTTTCGAAATCACTACATGCGAATGTTTGGATGAAAAGTGCCCGAAACATTTCTATGNATTTCGGTTTTCTACCTTGTTTTCGAAATCACTACATGCGAATGTTTGGATGAAAAGTGCCCGAAACATTTCTATGTAATTAAAGAGTATTTAAATTTTTGTGCTATTGCCGTTAAATGTTGTTTGATCCATTATAAATTAAAAGAAGCGGATATAAAAATTCAAAATTAATGTGACAAAAAATGTAAAATGGTTTCAAAGAAAAAATATTTTTCTAAAGTTTTACATCTGTTTAAAGTCACCAAAATGTCATAAATAAATTTCTTCGAAATTCATAACTTTTTATATCTATACATTTTTTTAAGTTTTCCTTATATACTTCAAGTGTAAAAAATAATTAAAGGTTGAGGTATAACAGGAAACGAACTAAGTATCGCTCTTCAAAGAAATTTCCAAGTCGCTTGATTATAATTCTTGTTAGCCCAGTCAAACAATCGTGTCTCATTAACGTTTTGAAAACATTTTTGAAGCAAAAAATATATAGCTATTGCATCATATGTTTTTAATTGTAAGGTTGCTTTAATAAAATTACTCTCGATATAGTGTTTACGAAATGTAAAATTATTTAATATTCCAGGATTTGTTTTTGGCCTTTGAAAGCTCTTAACACTGGCAATGGGTAGTTTTCTTTCCCCGGTAGTTTTGTTTTATCTACGAACAACATCATGTTGTATGTTTGGTGACGACTTTGACGACGAGACGTCAAGCTTCACATTCCCCAACAACGGACGTCAGCAACTATGATCACTGTAAAGCATTCCTTCAAATCCCGTCGTTGGTGATTGGTTACTCACGACTTGTGCTGCGGCGTCTCGGCTGGAGCCTGTACTTCCTGCTTACGTATAGCGCGCGCAGTCTCGGCGGTAGCAGACCACGTGGAATAGCGGGAACAATTAAAGAACTTACTGCGACGTTTAGATGCCACATTAAGGATTAGCGCCTTAAAATGTTAACCCTAATATACTCGTCCACGTGTGCCGTGTTACAAAACAGGTAAACTCATGGTCGGTGTTGTGNCTTAAAATGTTAACCCTAATATACTCGTCCACGTGTGCCGTGTTACAAAACAGGTAAACTCATGGTCGGTGTTGTACAAGGTGAGAAGCTGTCGCCAATACAGACGACGTATTTCCTCTGGCTAATGCTACTGGTTGTTTCCAGTGCTATTAGCAAGTAGAAATACTTTACATATGTCCCGTCGTGTCATTTATTACAGCGAATTCTTGAGTAGTTCTCAGACTAACAGTCTCCTCTTTTCCAACACCTATAACGAAAAATTAATTTGTAAGTTAAAATGTTAAAATTAACAGTGGTAAGCTGCTGAAAGTTGCAAATAAATAATTAAAAAAAATCATTAGATTTTAAAAAATGAAAAATGGCGTTTTATTTATTAAAAGGTGTTAAAATATTTACTATGTCCTGGGCGTTATCAGTCTTTAACCGAGCGAGGTAGCGTAGTGGTAAACAACTCGTCTTGCATTGTGAGGCGATGNGTCCTGGGCGTTATCAGTCTTTAACCGAGCGAGGTAGCGTAGTGGTAAACAACTCGTCTTGCATTGTGAGGCGATGAGGCGATTGATTTCGGTTTCCCAGCGTTTTCCGAAAACACTCCAGGAGAAGGATGGGATGGTCTTGGCCTTGGCCGGTTCTTCTCACTTCCAAATGAACAGTGTATCCAGTGCGCCGTTCAGTAGCGCACACAATACTACAACTTTGGAACAATATTAATAATAAAAACTTTGCGTAGCCTCTATTTTTTTTTTAGTGTCAGATGTAGACTCGCACGAACATATCAAAATTCTTATTGAAAAATCATACAAAGAAACGAATCTTATTTTAATATGAGGCATCGCTGATGNCTTAAAATGTTAACCCTAATATACTCGTCCACGTGTGCCGTGTTACAAAACAGGTAAACTCATGGTCGGTGTTGTGCAAGGTGAGAAGCTGTCGCCAATACAGACGACGTATTTCCTCTGGCTAATGCTACTGGTTGTTTCCAGTGCTATTAGCAAGTAGAAATACTTTACATATGTCCCGCCGTGTCATTTATTACAGCAAATTCTTGAGTAGTTCTCAGACTAACAGTCTCCTCTTTTCCAACACCTATAACGAAAAATTAATGTGTAAGTTAAAATGTTAAAATTAACAGTGGTAAGCTGCTGGAAGTTGCAAATAAATAATTTTAAAAAATCATTAGATTTTTAAAAATGAAAAATTGCGTTTTATTTATTAAAAGGTGTTAAAATATTTACTACGTCCTGGGCGTTATCAGTCTTTAACCGAGCGAGGTAGCGTAGTGGTAAACAACTCGTCTTGCATTGTGAGGCGATTGATTTCGGTTTCCCAGCGTTTTCCGAAAACACTCCAGGAGAAGGATGGGATGGTTCATTAATACAAGCCTTGGCCGGTTCCTACTCACTTCCAAATGAACAGTGTTTCCAGTGCGCCGTTCAGTAGCGCACACAATACTACAACATTGGAACAATATTAATAATAAAAACTTTGCGTAGCCTATATTTTTTTTTAGTGTCAGATGTAGACCCACACGAACATATCAAAATTCTTATTGAAAAATCATACAAAGAAACGAATCTTATTTTAATATGAGGCATCGCTGATGCAATAATTGCTATTGGATAAAGAAGCAAATTACAGACGTGTTTTCCGTAACCGAAATATCATCGTTGACTGTATGACTGCGTTCATAATGATTCCGATAGTGATCACAAACTTCAGTGCTAAAAGTGGAAAACGGAAATTATAAGCGGTTCACGGTTTACTAAACATTTTGGAAAAAGGCCTTTGAAAAAATGCACAGTTCTGCCCCTTGCTACATTATATCTTTATGGAATAGCAGTAGATGGAAATGAGCGGTTCCACGCCACCTGGCTAGAAAAGGGGAGCGGGGGAGCCCTTGGTAATATAAGACAGCATCTCGGTCCCAAAAAATCCCAAATTAAAAAAAAAGATAAATTTTTACAAAACAATTTTTTCACAGCCTTCGTAGGCTCCCCCCGCATTCGATGCCGAGCGCTAGCGCTAGGATGCATAGGTGCGTGATCTGGGAACTATCATGATCGGTGCCCGAGCGCTGGGATGTGTATGAGGGAGCGATCTGGGAACTATCGTGTTCGGCGGCGAGCGCTAGCGCTTGTGTGAGGAATCTGGGAACTATTTATGGTGACCTTGGCATGCGTTTCTTTCGGGAGCCGGGCGTTCTCAGCTGGGAGCTGCTTGGCGCTGCGGGTTTAACAAAAACAAACCATGGCATTTTTTGGCGGAATTCGGGACATTTTTAAGAGAAAATGTTATATTTTGGGCAAAACGTGGCATTTTTTGGGGAAAAATGTCCTATTTCGAGCGAAAAACAGGTACAAATGGCATTTTTTGGGACCTAGATGCTGTCTTACATAACCAAGGGCTCCCCCCGCTCCCCTTTTCTAGCCAGGTGGTGTGGAACTGCTCATTTCCATTTACTAATAGCGAATAGCATACTTACAACAAGCTGTCAGCAATGTCTGAAAAGTTGTTCCATGTTTAAATGGCGTATAAAATACGACGTTTACTTGTGTCGGCACTGAATCCATTTCGTTTACACGCTTATAAATTGTTCTCATACATGCATATCGGTAAACCACGAATTATAACGTTCCCTATCCCCCTCCCTTCACAATCCAAATCCATTTCCCCTCCTGCATTTTTTTAGAAATAGCTAAGTGCGTAGGAGTTTCCTAACTTTGTTTTGTATCAGAATGGTTAAAAACTGACATTATAGTTTAGGAATTTACTGAAGAGGTTTCTACCATGGGGCTTCCGTTTGCATTATGCGCTTTAGAGTAATAATCGGCCAATTAGTACCACATTTAAGTATCTAACAGTTCCTCAGTTGACTGACCTTTAAGTCTACTGATCAGATCCACGTCAATGATAATAGCTATGTAAAGTTCCTTCGGTTGCACAGTGATCAGGTGTAGGAGGTAGGAGTTGTCCGCCATGACGTTGGTCAGTGCAGTCCACCATATTTGTTGGCGTCACAACCAGGCCTCGATGCCATGTTGGATGTTCGTCTTCCATCATCCGTAGAAACTATTTTAATTAAAAATAATTAAATAAAACATTCAAAAAGTATCGGCCTGCCATTACCCATCCCCCCCTCACCACACCCCTCACCTTTCAAAACCCATTCTACAACCCAAAGACCCCTGACCTTCACCCATGACCTTTACCCTGACGTTGACCTTGACTTATGACCTTGAATAATATGACCTTTTCCTGTAACCTTGACATTGACCTGACCTATGGCATTGACCTTTGACATTTCCCTTGAACAATGGCCATTACCTATGGCATTGTCATCAGACATTGACTAATAACCTTGATACTAAACTTGGCATATGACCTTGACCTTGACCAATGACCTCGAAACACTACTTTGACACATAACCTTGACCTGACTCATGACCTTGGCCTGACTCATGACATTGACCTGACTCATGATCTTGACCTGACTCATGACCTTGACTTTAACCCATGCCTTTGACACCTGTGACCATAAAATTAAGAAATATGAGAAATATCAAACCATTCTTAGAAATCGAGGAACATTTTACCCTATCTCAGAACCCTAACCAACACCCTCAATCTCTGTCCCTCATCTCCCCAAATTAATCGCTGGACCTTCATATCATAAATTATCGTTCCACCCATGCCAATCAATGATATATGCTCATTGACCACTAAATTTCAAATCAAATATATATATTTTTTTAGTGTTAGTCACAAGAATGTGTTTGTAACTCATGTTTCAGCCACCAGATATAATTTACTGTCGGCAAGAGTGCTATCGACCTGTACCGAATAGCGGCGAGGTCATGTAAATTATTACATTTGTTTTTTTATTTATTTTTAAATGTAAATATTTTTATTTAAATATTTTTTTTAAGTAAATCAGGGGTTATTAAAATAAATAAAACACATATACTTTCTTCAAACTAATTTTATTCTGTAACGTACAACACGAGGAAACACATATACACATAGAAAATTTATCTTGTAGGTACACTTTGTTTTGTGTATTTCAAGGCACTGTTTCCCAGTGAGTCCTGACTTCCAGGGGTAATCGGTTTAATGGTTAGAATACAGTTTGCAGACATGAACTTTGTACCCATACAAGGCAATCTGTCAGTTAACCAGCATTGAAAAGTTTTTTTGTGTAACAATAATGCGAAATATTCGTAGTTTTGTCCTTCACCATCAGAAGATCGATATGTTCAGTTTTCTCGTTCTTAGTTACACGTGTAGGCAACTACTTTTCCCTTGGCATTCAGCGAGTACACATTTACAGAAACACCAGGATTGTTGTTCTCAAAGAAACTTATTTGCTGTAGAGGTGTCGGAAAATCCAGTCCGCTAAAATCAAACTTTTCTTCCACCTCAGCATACCTCTTGTCCACATGCAGCGAATGCGATGACTTAACAAATCCAGCCAACACTGACCTCTTGTCATATTGGTTGTCATAGTGGTGGGTATTGATTACCGCATGTTTATGTTTGATAAATTCGGGAAGGTCAACATACGTCGATAACTGTAAAGGTTTATTTTCTATGTTACATAGGGGAAGCCCCTTGCACATATTCATATGCACCCTTAGACCATCCATCAGTGAAATCGACACACCACACTTCGAACATGTGTACTTTATTTGGGTGGTGCTCTTTGTATAGTCATGTTTCTCATGTCGTTGTGCATTGCTGCTACAAGCCAAGGTATTTTCACAAAAGCGACACTTCTAACGTCGGGAATGGTTCAGCAGAGATGGTTGGACATACAGTTGTTTCTGGAACAGATGTCGACGGCCCAGTTCGCGATGCAGATGCCTCAACTGAAGAACTAGATGACACTTCTGCAGTGCGGGTGTCAAACATTCTCGATGACCCTGGCAATTTCGGTAGACACATAGGGACCGCAGCCGTATATGCAGATAATATGACTGAAGAGGAAGACGTCGATGGCACTGCTGGTACCACTCCCGAAGGAGTCGACGGTGGTATTGATACCATGCCCATAGCAGTCGGGAATGGTGCCATTGTAGACAGCCCACCCGAATAAGACGATGGCACTGCTGGTACCATACATGAAGAAGTCCATGGCACGGCCATAGATCCAATTATCTCTGGAATATCAGAAGACATTATGGATGCTGAATATGATGTTGACCGTACAAGTTGGATGAGACGATCTGTGCCTCCACAGTTTTGTCTACGAACTTCTGATCTTCCACAAGGTGCCATTATTTATACCAATAGAACTCCCCCCCCCTCCAAATTTTTTTTCTTCTTATCTTCTCTCAACCCCTTTCCCTTCCATCTGACACACTGCCTGTTTCAACCAGAAGGCATGTATAAATTCCTCTGATTCGCGGGTCGAAGTTGCATTGGGACCAGCCTTCGCTGTAACGACAAATAGGAAGGATGAACCGCTAAGCTTGCATCATGGGATGCTGCACCCCGTTCACACTGTTTCAGATAACTTTTTTTAAATGGTCGGTTCAAGTAAACTGCTTAGAGCACTTCTCACGTCGATATGGTGTGCACATGGAACTCCTTACACATGCGTTCTTTTCATTCCTTCGTGCTTCATTAGCACTTGCGAAAGTATTGTTGCAGTAGCTGCGTGGAAGGAATAAACTATCTTCCCACGGCATTCAAAGCTGACGTTTTCTGCTTCCAGTGTGTGAAGCGCCAGTTACCGTCCCAGTACATCTCCGTTGCAATTTCGGCACATGACGCTTAGCAGGCAGTGAAGTTAGACCAGTACAGGTTTCGAGATACCTTTTCAGGTTGCCACTCGTCAACCATTTTGCGATTTGTATTTTTCATATGAGAAAGTAACATGCTCCACATTCCGAATATTGTTGGCCAAATGTCGCTGAGCATTGCTGCTTTGATAAAAAAATTTTTATCACAGTAACGACACAGTGTTCTGGAATACGTTCCATCCTGGGTCGTATACTCGCTGGATGCCATGGGAAAAGTGGTGTCAACATCTTTGACTAAGAACGAGAAAACTGAACATATCATTCTTCTGATAGTGAAGGATGAAACTACGAATATTTCACAGTATGGTTACATAAAAAATTTCAAGACTGGTTAATTCGCTGATTACCTCGCATGGATATAAAGTTCATGCCTACAAATTGTGTTTTAAACATTATACCGATTACCCACGCAAATCAGGACTTACCGGGGAACAGTGTCTTGCAATACACAAAACAAAGTGTACAAGATAATTTTTCAATGTGTATATGTGTTTCCTCATGTTGTAGATTACCGAATAAAATTAGTTTAAAGAAAGTATGTTGTGTTTTATTTATTTATAAAACCCTTGCTTTATATAAAAAACTATTTTAAATAAAAATAATTACATACAAATATAAATAAAAAAAACATAATAATTTACATGACCTCATCGCAATTCGGTACAGGTCAATAGCATTCTTGCCGACAGTAACTTATCTTCTTTGATTTTTAAGAATGGTTTTATATTTCTCACTATTTTTTATTTTAAAGTCACAAGGGTCAATGCAGTGGGTAAAGGTCATAGGTCAAGGGAAGTCAAGTTCATTGCTCAGGCCAAGGTTAAGGTCATGGTACAAGGTCAATGTCATGGGTTAACGTCATTAAGCTAGGTCAGGGTCATGGGCCAAGATCAGGTTCAATGTCATGGTAATAGGTAAAGGCAATATGTTAATGTCATGGGTCAATATCATAGGTCAAGGTCAAGATCTGTGTCAAGGTCAGGGTCAAGATCATGTGTCAAGTTAATGGGTCAGGTCAAGGTCAGTGACATGGGTTAAGCTCATGGGTAAGGTCAAGGTCATGGGTTAATGTCACAGGGGTCAAGATTATATGCAAATGCCATATGTTAAGGTCAGGGTCAAGGTCATGGGTAAATGTCAGGGGTCTTGGCCAATGTCAGGGTTCACTGGGATCTAGAAGGGGTTAGGATGGCGAGGGGTGTGGTGGTGGGGGTATGAGTGGTAGCGGGCCAATAATTATTAATTTTTTTATTAAAATACTCTTCTAAATAATTTTTTATTAAAATTTTTTCTAGGGGTGATGAGGAGACGAACATACAAAATGTCATCGAGACCTGGCTGCGACGCCAACAAAGACGGCGGACTGCACCGACTAACATGGCCACCGGCCGCGCTTGTGACGTCATGGCGGACAACTCCTACCTCCTATCCCAGATCCCTGTGCCACCGAAGGAACTTTACATACCTACTAATGTTAATTTCACATAAGGCGGAAGAATACAAAGTACACTGAAGAGCCAAAAAAACTTGTACACCTGCCTAATATCGTGTAATATCGTGTAGGGCCCGCGCGAGCAAGTAGAAGTACCGTAAGACGACGTGACATGGACTCGACTAATGTCTGAAGGTATGCAGGAGGCAATTCACACCATGAATCCTGCAGGGTAGTCCACAGATCCATAGGAGTGCGAGGCGGTGAAGATATCTTCTGAATAGCACGTTGCAAGGCATCCCAGATGTTCTCAATAATGTTCATGTCTGGTGATTTAGGTGGTCAATGAAAGTGTCTACAGTCAGAAGAGTCTTCCTGGAACCACTCGGTAGCAACTCTCGACGTGTGGGGTGTCGCATGTTATCGCTACCTTGGAGATGCTATGTCCCATCTCTCGTGCGCCTACTATAACACCACGTTCAAACGTACTTAAATCTTGATAACCTGCTGTTATAGCAACAGTAACCGCTCTAGCTGCCGACCGCATAGCGTTACTCTGATTGGTTCCATACCTATGTTATTTGCATACGCACACCTATACCAGTGTCTTTGGCTCTTCAGTTTAGGTAGACCTAACTAATCGCAAACAGCTTATAGCTCCGGATGGATGTATTTTGCTAGAGGTAGAGATTTAGAGCTAACGCCACCTGTTTATCACAAACGATTTTAGAGCAGGCTACATTAAAAAAATCGACCTAGATAATTGCAGCCTCCTTTTCGTTGTAAGCCACGTGTCTTTGTGACACGACGTTTCCTTACATAGATCAGAAATACTCTAAGTTACTCGGATACTGCACGTCTGTGAATAGCGACCAGGTAGCTAAGACACGTAACAATTAACATCACCGAATCTGAATCACGAAACTGGCCCTGAGATAAAGTGTTTTGGGAATGTGGTTGCCTACTGCGCCGTACTGCACGGGACTTCCCGTATCCTGAGGCAGAATTATTTTTCTAGTATGCACATAGGTCGGGACGTCATATATCTCGTATCTCAGAAGTTCTCCAAAATATAACTGAATATCAGTAAATAGAGAGTCAGTAATTTACCACTTTCGCAGGTACAGGTACGTTTAGGCTGGTACTAACCCAATGACACAATATTTTGCAATAATACAACTGTGTAAAGCTACTATTTGAACCAAAAAACTAGATACATACGAATTTTCAATGCGCAACTAATATGTATATTGTTGCTGTATGTGCTCAGATAAAATGTTGATCAATATACATTAATGACTTTATCACATTACGGATATCATTTAAAACTTTTTATAAATAATAGTTTTCTGTTATCTTTTTATTAAGTTTAGATAAGTGTTAAGTTGTCGGAAGCGTGTCTCTTACGGCAAATGTAAAACAAATAGGCAATTCTATTGGAGCACAACTAGTCGTGCAAGCTTTTGGCGAAAAACAGACGCCCCTATAGTCCGCGGCAAACATGAGGGCACACGAGTTCCTTCATGCCCGTCACGGTCTGTTCTGTAGCTGAGCGACAACGGAACGGCCCGGCAGCACACGCGCCGTCCCACAAACATCCTGTCTTCAGACTCCGGCAGCAGCAGCAATATCGCAGCAGCACCTGATGTTTGTGATACAGCTGACAGCGTGAACAGTGCTGCGCGTGCATCTCTCCCCCCTCCACTCTGCCCGGCACTGTAGTCACGAGAGACACTCCCTCAAGCAAGGTGTAAGAGAGGAGGGAAGAACACCCCAGGCGTGCGACCTCTAACACCGCAACACACGCTCATTAGTTTCGCCTTGCAGGCAAGTACTTGTGAATTGTCACGGGGTCAAAGCGTGAAGCTGATATCAAATACCTGCTCCTTTATCTCGCAACAAGCCCGCTCTCCGCCGCTGGCAGGAGTTCATTAGTAACACCGGAACGTTCTGTTTGGTTATTAGGCCCGCTCCAGAACGAGCAGCCGGCAGTAGGGATGTGCGATATCCGCTTCAATAATAATGTTGACCATATCTGCGCGTTATATCGCTCCCAGAGATTACTGAAAATCGATGGCGATATACAGCTTATATTGATAAAGCAAATATCGGCATTGCAATTATAGGTCATATTGATATCTCATATATCGCATTTCGTCGATATCGTATTTCGCCAACATCACATATCACTAATGTTACATAACTCTAATATCGTTCTGCAAGGGGCCTNTTCGTCGATATCGTATTTCGCCAACATCACATATCACTAATGTTACATAACTCTAATATCGTTCTGCAAGGGGCCCTTACAGTTATTGTCCCTGCGAGAACTATACAAATATTGTTGACGTAGTTCATTTGAAGTAAAATCTGTTCAATGNCCTTACAGTTATTGTCCCTGCGAGAACTATACAAATATTGTTGACGTAGTTCATTTGAAGTAAAATCTGTTCAATGCCAGAGATAGATTGCTTTGCTGCACTGTTATAATATTTTGTATATTCATTGATATACGAAAACGTGGTCCATGAAGATTAGAAACGAAACTGAATCTTGTACATGTAACACGAAATCGCTCCGTATTCGGGTTCTGAAGACGAACATTGCCGAGGTTACACGAAGCGTACTTAGCCGTTTTAACCAGTTTATCGCTTCTGCGTTGGCTAAGAAATCCACGTCACTAAATAGCTTCAATCATTAAGCAGTAGCTCAAATGACTTTTTAACAAATATAAAAACTACAAGCACTCTTATATTACCAGGAGATGGAAAATCGCAATTTCAGCCAACATATTAATGCTAGGTTTAAAAACAGAAATCTTACAGATGAGTGCGTAATCATGGCAACAGGTATTTTTGTATTGTGGTCAAATCCCGCTACGCAATAAAAAATATAAATTTTTATTTATTTTTTACACGCCGTGAAAAATTAGCATTATGAAAAAATAGCATTCGTTCTTACCATCCCATTTCGTGCACCATAGATGTAGAATAAATAATTAATAAATTTACGAAAAGTTTGGTGGGTTCACACAAGGTTGTGCGGAATGTACACNCATAGATGTAGAATAAATAATTAATAAATTTACGAAAAGTTTGGTGGGTTCACACAAGGTTGTGCGGAATGTACACAAAGTCTATTACTGAGGAAATGGAGTGTCCGTAATTTTACGTAAATTTCTGGATAGTTTTTGCCAAAGAGTTTCGAGGAATTTTCTAAAGAATATTGTNCATAGATGTAGAATAAATAATTAATAAATTTACGAAAAGTTTGGTGGGTTCACACAAGGTTGTGCGGAATGTACATAAAGTCTATTACTGAGGGAATTGAGTGTCCGTAATTTTACGTAAATTTCTGGATAGTTTTTGCCAAAGAGTTTCGAGGAATTTTCTAAAGAATATTGTNGAGTGTCCGTAATTTTACGTAAATTTCTGGATAGTTTTTGCCAAAGAGTTTCGAGGAATTTTCTAAAGAATATTGTGCAGAAATGTATGTAAAGCTACATGTACCATCATAAAAGGACAATTATACACATATTAAAGTCACATGTTGTGGCAACATTATTAATGTTACAAGTACAGTAATTTTTTTACTATCCGCAAGCTATCAGTAACTATGCTGTTAATGTAATATATTAAGTTATTAATGTAAACGTAATGTGAAGTAATGTTGTAGCAATGTTGCCTCATTCCTGTACTGTCAACATCAAGGTGGTGTTTATGTTGCGGAAAAAAACAAATTTTATGTTTAATTGATGTCAACTCTTGTGTTAAAAATTATCTTTTGCTAACTTTACTCTACAACAAAATTCCTATGTAAAATAAACTAAGTGCTATTATTTTGTCACAAGAAACATTACCAATGAAGAAACATAAAAGTAATGCATGGAGAATAACCGAACCTGCATGACGATCTACACTTCACAAAATCCAACGTCATACCGATTGCTCTATTTTAACTTTATATTGTTGGCATTCGACAAAATATAATGGCAAACTGCAGCACTCTTTCATTATGAGGAAATATATATACTCTATAAATATATGCATGTTTAGCACACGCAAACGGCTTTGCAAAGTTTGAAAGCTGATCAAAGTTACATTTGGCTTTCATTCTATACTTTAAGATTTGAATATAACGGTTTCATTTTACGAGTTCATCGCTGTTTACTAGTATCCGCCATTTTAAAATGTCAAGTCAGTGTAAAATCATGTCGGCTGGACATTACTTCAATGTCGTAGTAATACAAATATTTTCATCTTCCTGTTATGTTTTGCGTAGTACAACATTTGGTTTCGGCAGCATTACTTAGAGGTTTAAACAATTTTCGCGAATGGGAATCATGGTGGACGATGACGTTGGTCGGCTGGGTTTTCTCGGGGATCTCCCGTTTCCCCACCATTGCATTCCAGCGCTGCTCCATAGTCACCTCATTTCACCCTCGNGGGTTTTCTCGGGGATCTCCCGTTTCCCCACCATTGCATTCCAGCGCTGCTCCATAGTCACCTCATTTCACCCTCACCGGCTCTCAAGACATCGTTGTAAAGAGCCGCCGAATTCTCTCAACTCAACTTGAACAGTACATTTGCATTATAGTATGATAAGCCGTTGTGAATTGTTGACATTATTAACTTTGTGGCAACATTGTTGATTTTGCTACAACATAAACGTTCAAATATATCGCTCAATAATAGTTTTGGTTTTTTTGCAAAAACATTAGATTATTTTTCTGGGTATAGTCTGTTCACGGTAANATATCGCTCAATAATAGTTTTGGTTTTTTTGCAAAAACATTAGATTATTTTTCTGGGTATAGTCTGTTCACGGTAAAGTGAGCACTTTCGAGGCTTCAGTTGCTTGTTCCTTTCTGCCATTTTTTAATCCTACCTTTTTAAGTAAATATTGCCATGTAAGTAATAAACAGAGTGCGTACAATCCACCGTACTCGGAATTTAACGTCTAAGGATTAAATAAAATATATTTATTGACTAATATTCCAAATGAGAGGGCTTTCGAAAGTGCTCACTTTACCGTGGATATGCTATAGTCATACAGTTGTGTTTGTATTGCGGGGTGTACAGCAGGCGGCCGCCATCGCGTGGTATTTGTACGGCCCGCATGTCAAAAACAAGAATACCGAATGTGTTGCGGCAACTGGGAAAACAGTCACACATGGACAAGAGCCACGTCTGCTCTAGTAAATATGTCAGATCCAACCCGCGTGTCACACCCTGTTTTGTTTGGAAGTTCAGCGACGTATTACTGCAGCCAGAAAACATGTTCAATTCTCGTAGTTTTAAAATCAGAGTAGGCTATTGCCATTCTAATTTCCGTTACTGCGAAGTAAGAAAAGTAATTACAATCTTCGTTCTTACTTACATGACATTTACCTACAAAGTGCAGTGATTATTTCTGTTTTCGGGTTTTCTGCCTGGCAGAATAAACACGTAACACGACCTGGAGTTGATTTTGTTTGCGCAGCCCATGTATAGGTTGTTCACGGTAAACTGGGCACTCTCGAAAGCCCTGCTTAGGATATACTTGCATGAACATTCTGCGTTCTTCCACTGTTTGTAAACTTAACATGGTCAAGCGCCTGGTCGCTCTGCTCGTGCGTCGGTCAAGCGAAACCGTGATATTGTTCGAAAAGTAAATATTGAAAAATTATCCTTATTCTTACACTTGTATGCATTAAGACCAGAAAGAAAAGAAACCGTTTCAGTATTCACGAATGTTTGACTCTGTTAATCAAACGTAAAGAGATGGAACTAATTACCCTCCGTCGCTGCCAATTTTACTGGGCGCATGCTAGTCAGCGCGCCCTTCAAGTTATACGCAGGTACATTCTAAATTTGAATCAGTGATTTCAATCAGAATAATTATTTTACTGATTCTTCAGTTAATGGGCTGTTATTTACTGGCGAATCAGTGGAATGCACCGATGTTTTTTTTTAATTTCAAGCAAGTGAAATTTACTAGGAAACAGTAGAAGTCACTGTTCAGCCAGTGAATACCAGCAACTGAAATTATCAGTAGAATTTTACTGATTGGAATGGAACATTTTCAACAGATCTGCAGTCAAATCAGCTGATTTTAAGAAATTTTGAAGTTGCCAAATTTTATTCACGCGTTTTCTGGTAATTTTGGAACGGCAAAAATCCATTAATAATTTGAAAACGATGATGCACTTATTACGTCTTAATTACTTGAAAATTCGGAATTAATGTTTGTTTNATCCATTAATAATTTGAAAACGATGATGCACTTATTACGTCTTAATTACTTGAAAATTCGGAATTAATGTTTGTTCGACAGCGTAATGTATGTTGCTAGAGAGGAATAGTTATTGTTTCGAAATAAGCGTCCCTAAACAAACTGAAATAAGCTGGAAACCAGTCACTCAACATGGCGTGCGTTTCGTTTGTTTCTCGATTTAATTATATCGAGGATTTCGGGAGATCCGACTTCGATGTCTGTTGCGAACGAAACGGAAAATTGAATTTTTGCTGTTAACTTCTACTTGTATCATTTGGGAATTAACGAAATTGACAAAATGTGACAATCATTGTAAGTCTTTTGAAGCATGCGTATCCTAAGGTACATAAATTGCCCGGTATCGAAGTGCTTTTATTTATCTGTGGTATTCCTTCGCGTGGTTCCTTCCTGCTCAGAGCTCAGAGGTCTGAGTAAATGTAGGAGATTTCACGACATTTTCGCCAGTGAAGTCGCTGGACGTGTCTTTACATCGATAAAACATTGATTTATTTTGTTTCTGCACACTGATTATCAAAACTTACACATAAAAGGCTGCCAAACAAATAGTTTCGAATAGAAGGCCTAAATAAAAAAAAATTATAACGTAAAATAATAGTGGTTAAACTAATTTATTGCTAGATAAATTAAGCCATTTGTTGTTTATGAAATTGTCAAATTCTTACTCATTATGTTTAATTTGATAAATTCTTAAAAGTATAATGACAATCATAACAATTGTTAGACATAAGTCTTAATAATCTTCGCATGAGCATGAATTTCTCATTTAAATTTATAAATACTTATTAAATACGTTAATCAAGTCTAAACAACAAAGTTGCCAATCTCGTAAAAAACCTACATTACTAGTATTAATTGTCTTTGTTCAATTTTCTTGAATTTCATTATCTGATTATGAGTCTGTTGTTTATATTTCAAACAGTCAAATGCGCAATCTCAGCACCAGTGCACTTGCCACTAGGTCAACGCGCAATTTCTTCATGACGTCATGCTCCTTGTTAGGTTTCTCTCTCTTCACCAGACACTTGGGTAGTTTCGACATAACGACCATGGTCTATTGTAACGATGCATTCTTTCCTTCTTTGCTGTATTGGACTCGCTTCGCTTGCTGACAGTTGTTGTAGGAACTCTGATAATGTCACTGCAGTTTCCCACCTCATAACAAGTCTTCTCGATGTTTCAGTATCAGAGTACATTCATGTTACTTAACTGCTGCAGTGTCTTTATGGAAATCGAGAGTCCCTTCTCTACTCATATTTATTTCAGTTATCGTATAAATTTTGACACTAATTTTTTTAATGAACAAAAACGATTATTATTACATTGTTCAGGAGTATAATACATGCACGTTCGACAGATAACATATTTCTCATCGTAGAAGAGCGCACTGCTTTGTTGTACAACACAACAAAATGCACACCCACACCGTAGTCTTTCTTGTAGAATAACCCACGCAAACTGAGCTGTTATATATTTGAAGAGCAATGATTCAGCAGCCAACCACACCATTCTTACACCACGTGTTACGTTTATTGTCGGGGTTATTAGCCATGCAAATGTTCAACTACCAAATTAACTTATTCAGCACTGTGGGCATGTGTTCACGAGTTNGTCTTTCTTGTAGAATAACCCACGCAAACTGAGCTGTTATATATTTGAAGAGCAATGATTCAGCAGCCAACCACATCATTCTTACACCACGTGTTACGTTTATCGTCGGGGTTATTAGCCATGCAAATGTTCAACTACCAAATTAACTTATTCAGCACTGTGGGCATGTGTTCACGAGTTATTCGATCNGTCGGGGTTATTAGCCATGCAAATGTTCAACTACCAAATTAACTTATTCAGCACTGTGGGCATGTGTTCACGAGTTATTCGATCAGATGGATCCAGACTTGCAACTGCCTCTTGCAGACAGCTCTTAGAATGCTGCAGTTATCTGGCATTACAAAAAAAAACTGGTTTTCTTTGAACAAGGCGTGACTGCGAATGAACAGATTCCGAGACAATGCAACCACGTCAAGGTCTGAACATGTTAGAAATTAAGTAGATCTGTGCCGGTGCGACGGAAGTCTATGCCACTCGGAGACGAAATGAGCCGAATTCATGCGTACTCGACCATCATCTTGCTGGCCTGTATTATTCCGAGATATACGGTGAAGATATATCTAACTCGATAGTCCGCGCAAAAGTAAAATGTAACTGAACTGAGTTTAGAAACAAAAACCCAAGTAATTTTATCAGAAAACTCTTTCTGCAAGTTACAGAACATTAATCACATGATATGTTTATTATCGACGCGCAATCCTTGTATATTTGTGCTAATGAATGTATGTGTATGAAAATGTATTTGCCCATGTAGATGTAAATGTATATGGCCAAGTATATGTCACCGCACATTCTTATGTACAGTCCATTCACGATTACTTCCAAGTTTCCTCAAGTTCTTCTTCCAGGATATTCCTCCGCCTCATGCAAACAAAGTTCATTCTAGTCTTGAACATTATAGCAATGGGACAACGCACCGCATTCGTGCCCACTAAGTGTAATAATATTTTGCATAAAAACTATTTATTACTAAGCATTGGTATTATATCTACTTCCTCTCTGGTTTTACTCACATTATTTATAAATGAAATGTTATGATTTATTGATACAACATCAATAAAAGTTAAGTTTAACCAAAAATAAGGCAAATTAATGTTCACGCAAGTATGAAACGCTTGTGCTGCATGGCGTATTTACGAAACAAGCAAATGTGTCGTACATGAGGTGATTTTTCAAATGTTTGGTTCAATACGTGTGAAGAAACCACGAATAGACTAAGGAATATGAGTATGACTATGTTTATGTATATGCTTATAGCTATACATATGTGTGTGCTTATTTATATGACTATGCATATGCTTGTGTTTATGTATATGTTTATATATATGTACACATACAGAATGTAAGATGTATATCTGTCGTTAGTAAAAATAGCGCAACATGGCATATGACGTGACTCGCACAAGGACACGCTCAGCACGGCGGCAGCGCGCGACGTTGTGGACGCTCGCAAGGATCGTGTCGCAGGGGAGCGTACAGGGGAGGGGGACAGGGGCGGGCAATGAGCAGCCGCCGTAAGGTCAGAGGTCAGGCGGGTTGCCATGCCTGAGGAAGAAGGCGGAAAAGGGGGGAGGGAGGCACTCGTCCCGGCCTGTTATCAATAATTCCGGCTCGCTTTGTTCTACAAATGACTTGAGCCGCGCCGGGCCCTACCCGAGTGATTGCTAATCCCCCCTGCCCTCACCCCACCACTATAGTTCTCGAGATCGGAGGTCGGCAGGAACATGGAGAGAACAATTTGTGGCCGAACGCCATGATCAGCATTTTTACTACCAACACCATAAATATATTAAGCATCCAGGGCCGTGTTGAAATATTTTCCGTTGGGGTACGTGAATGATCACAAGCATGGATGTCGACACTAGCGGTTTAGCTAGAACTGTTAGTTTAGAAACAAAAAGAAGAGANCGTGAATGATCACAAGCATGGATGTCGACACTAGCGGTTTAGCTAGAACTGTTAGTTTAGAAACAAAAAGAAGAGAAGCACATTCGTGGTATTAACCACTTGAGGACGGCACAAATTAAGTAGCACTCAAAACAAGATTGAAGTGAACGGCCTATATTATTTCCCTACACCAATAGCAGTTGTGTTGCTCTCTGTAATTCTTCCCACCATCGTCCTATTGGTCCTTGCTACACCGGCCACTCCTACTATATTATACAACGCATGTTATTGGCTGTCCATCGGCCAATGAAGTCGCGCCTTGACTGTGTACAAAAAAATGNTACTATATTATACAACGCATGTTATTGGCTGTCCATCGGCCAATGAAGTCGCGCCTTGACTGTGTACAAAAAAATGTGTCGAGAGAGGTGTATCACATTTCACAATTGTAACGTTCGAAAGAATGGACATATTTACTTTAATACTTTCTCTATGCAGTTCAGTTCAGATCACTGGCTGTTTTATTTAAGTCTATGTCTCATTTGNATATTTACTTTAATACTTTCTCTATGCAGTTCAGTTCAGATCACTGGCTGTTTTATTTAAGTCTATGTCTCATTTGAATTGTTTAATAAGAAGTGTTAGTATATTTTTATATTATTAGAAATCGTCGGCCATGGCTGCAAAGGACAGAAAATNAATTGTTTAATAAGAAGTGTTAGTATATTTTTATATTATTAGAAATCGTCGGCCATGGCTGCAAAGGACAGAAAATAAAAATGAGTCGGCTGTTCCCACAATTGAAAACATAAGCACTACTATTTGAGAATATTATAATGCCGAAATTATTTTTCTTCTTGGTTAAAAACTAGGTGTACATAATTGAATTGATATTTCATCGCTATGCAGAAGCATTACAATAATTGTGTGCTCTCGAGTTTTTATGATAGGCAAGGAGGGTAATTTCTGTGTAATAGTTTCAAAGTGTTAATGCTTATGTTAGTATTCCTTTCCCTCTCCCTATATATTTATCACGCGCAACATAAATGTGTTCTTTCTAATAATTTTACGTTTACTGGTAGAGATAAAAGCCATCGATTATGAAAACGATTAAAACAGGTGAATCGAAATATATCGGAAATACAATACATCGATTGTAGCAACCGATGGCGCTTGCAGTTTCGTCTCCGAAACAGAGAATGCGCTAGTAAGCATGGTACTTTCCTCTCTATAACCTCTCTCTACGATTAGCAGGTTTTTTCGAATATTATCTTGCAAATATTGCTTCAATTAAAAATATAGATACCAGCAATAAGAATTTTTCCCAGATGAACTATCACTATATATATATTTATTGGGTGTGCTAACTCGCTATTCGTTGACAAGTTCATGGAAGGCAAGGCTAAAGTTTTATTCTGATACAGCTATACACGGTTAGGAAAGCTTCGGCGCCTCTCAAAGTTAAGGGGTCTGTCACTCTTTAATTCCTGTATGTCATATACATTATCCAGGAATATTCCTTCCATTACTGAAACCACATACATCATAACATAGAATTATTATTATTAAAAATTTCACATTAGACAATGTATTGTGTTCATTTGAGACATTATTAAAAAGCATAATTTTATTCTTACTAAATTAAATGTTGACTGGTTGTAATTTTTTACTTAGATTCCGATAAAGTCCAGAGGACCACTACAACTATGACAGTGGAAGTTTTGACTGAAAAGCAAAGAANTTTTACTTAGATTCCGATAAAGTCCAGAGGACCACTACAACTATGACAGTGGAAGTTTTGACTGAAAAGCAAAGAAATTTCCATATAAACGTAGCCGCGAGTATGCACGTGTATTATTCACGCCTTCCAACGGTGTTTACAAAAGCAAACAGTAGACATACAACTGTGTTTGGCATTGACCGTTAATAAGCACGCTTATACAAAAGGAAAAACGACACGAATTTAAGTGTGAAATAAATACAGCTGTCATCAGAAGGAAATATCTACTTTCCCCGTTTCATTTAAGTAAACTAATCAGCAAAGCCCTAAAAATTATATTTTTTAACAATTTCACTACTTTTTTTTCGATTAAGTTGCCATATTTAAATAAAGTAAATGTGTGAGCTAGCGTTTTGCTAGCCTGTTTACTGCAGAACACTAAACAATATGCGAACATATTCTCTTTTATTTCCATTCTAGTTCGATGAGCGGCGCTTACTATTTACGTCGTTTCTAACTAAATGCAAATATGAATACATTACAGAATTATATTTATTTTATGAAAATTACAATTTTCCCATAACATTGCAAACAAAATGGAAAAATTCGGTACGCATGAGACGCCAGTGCACCCTGGCGGCAAAACTACAAGCACTGAACTTCCCAACCTGAGTAGAATAAACCTTAGCTGTTCTTTAGATCTACTTGCATCACATTGTGTATTCTTCCATCATATGTAAAATTAACATTGCCATGGGCCCCATCACTTTATTCATGCCCCGGTCAAGTGAAATGGTCAAATTATAACGAAATAAAATATTTTACGAATGTGCAAATTCTTACGTTTATGTGCATTAAAAAAAAAAGCATTTCAGTATTCACAAACGTTTAAGTTATCCTAAACAATGTTAATTCAACGTCATGACACGTGACTACTTTCCCCTTGTTACCAACTTAACTGGGCGCGTGCCAGTTAGTGTGGCCGTTATAATACTGTGTATGCAGGCAGGGGCAGGGACATTTTTAAAATGTTGATTTCGAAGGTGCCCACTTTACACTGAGAAAAATGTTATTTTAAATAGAACAAAACTTGTTTGGCGCAGCCCATTTAATTGTTGTATTGGGGCCATTAAATATTTTGTTTACGTAACCAAATAATTTTGTTGTTCTTGTTTGGTTGCCCCAAACAAAGATGTGTTTGGTGTAAAGAAAGATTTGTTAGGCTATACGTACATTTAAACAGTTTTGTGTAATATAAAAAAAATACTTGAAACCCGACAGCGATAAGAATGCAAATCATTCTGTGGCGAAGCGCTACGCTCTAGCACCCTCAGCAAATAAATATTTCAACTTTTAAAAATTTACATTTAAGTTTTCTGTCTAAGTTGTTTTATTGGGGATTTTTTTTTTACCATTGTTACGCATCAATAAATGCTCTAACAAAGACGGTTAATATCTTTATTGTGACAAATATTATAAACAAACTCTCGAGCTGTTTTTTCGAGCAAAGGTAATCAAATGAATGGTAAAAAAAAACTATANTGATTCAACAAAATACTTAATTGACAGTCTTATTTCTTTTGGTCGAACACAGAGGATTTGTTTATTCGAACAGGTATTTTCTTGGACTTACAAAACAAATTTCGTTGCTTTTAAAGTTATGTTTACGCAATAAAATATTTTAATGGGGCAAGTAAATATTTCTGACACTAAAAAAAAAAAAAATTTTGTCAGCCTTTCTCTCAGAGTACCGTGAAATGCCTTCATCTCGCTGATGGTTAGGTATAGTCTATTCGCGAATTCTTCACATTTTTTGTATCAAACCTCTGAAAAATCACCGCATCTATGGCGTGCTTGGTTATTTCCTAAATATGTAAAGCATCACAAGCGTTTTATAGTTCTCTTAACATAAAAATACCATGTTCTTGGTTAAATTAAACGTTTACTTATATTTAACGCATGAGTCATTATATCTGATTTATAATTAACACGAATAAAAACAGGGACAAAAAGGTGCGTTAGCAATTCCAATCAAGAAAATATTTTTATGAGAAACATCATTACACTTGAGTGCGAACGAATGAGGCGCGTCGTCCCTTTGGTGCAATTTTCCAGACTAGATTAAGGCTTAGTTTGCATGAGGCGGAGGAATATCCTGGAAGTAGAACTTTAGCAGGGCTTCAGAAAAGACGAATGTACTATGTAAGTAGGATAGAGAAGCGAGTGTCCTTGTGGTGGCGAGGCGGCACCGAGACACGTGTTCCGGCGACGCCAAGGAGCTGTGCTGGTGTTTACGAGACGGAAGCCAGTTTGTTTTCCCTTGGCAGGAGTCCGGGCCCGAGCTGTTGGCGCCGAGGTGTTTGTTTGTTTCCACGGCGCCGGTTGAACTACAACAGCCAGCGGGCAGCACCGCCGCTTCGCCTCGTTCACCCTCCGTGCCGCCTTCTTCGCACCGCTGTCCCGCTTCTGCGCCGACTATACGGCATGCATCTCGACCACACCGACAAACCGCAGGTTAACCTTGTCATTCCCAGTATAGGCGATTGGGTACTTGTTGCACAAGAAGGTTATATTTTACTTTTACTGTCCACCGTGGAGTGTTGAGTTTGTTACGGCCTTAAAATATAATTGCACTGTGAAGCTTCGATGATAGTTTAAGGCCGTAACAAACTCGTAAAAAGTGTTACTGCTCTACGTAATGACGAACTCATATCCCCGACCACTTAACACAACGTCTGCAGCTCATTGCCTGTATTAACGATACATATTACTTGCCAACGTAATTACAGCACGCGTCAGAAGATGGAAGGGCTCATCGCGAAAAAACAAGGTGGAAACATAAAAGTGAATCCTAAGCGCGGTACATTTCTTTGAAGTTAGACCTGAAGCATTGGTTTATCACATCTGCTGGAGTGAAGTGATTTTTGCAGCTCTTAACATCGAGGTCTTGAGAGCCGATGAAGGTGAAGTGAGGTGAGTATGGAGCAGCGCCGGAATGCAAGTGCGGAGGAAACGGGAGATCCCCGAGGAAACCCGCCGACCAGCGGCATCGTCTGGCACGATTCCCACATGTGAAAATCCGGGAGCGACCCCCGCAGGAAATCGAACCAGGTTCGCCTAGGTAGGAGAATAGTAGTCTGACCACTATACAACCGTGGCACCTTACATCTACTGGAGATGAAACACTAAGTATCTGGATAATATGTAAAATTGATAGTGACACTCGGGTTAATAATCCACCTTTTAAATTCCAAGCATGTTACAGCTTCATGGAGAATAAGTTGAATTAAAGGCAGTAATCGTCGCCCGACCTGTCGTTTTAGGGTGGATTTTCCCTAATTAAGTGTACGTTGGTTCCAATTGCCAGATACATTTTGAAGTTTGAAACATGCTGGTATGGGCTATTCGCGGTTAAACCGTTCAGTCCCCAGTGAGAAAAATGCTGACAAAACATTTGTTTGTAAAGGTCAAAAATATATTTATTATTCCCAACAAAATACTTGTTTTTGAATACACAAAACTTGAAAAGCAACAAATTTAATTTTGTTTATCTAACAAAATACATATTTTAATAAACAAACCTTTGTGTTGGATAAAAATATGCAGACAGTTTACCAAATATTTTGTTTAATCAACTGTACATATTTGTTTGGCCACTCATTTAATTGTCTTCGTTCGATAATATAGTTGGAGATTTTGTTTGCATTTTTGTGACAATTAGGATAGTAACATTGTTTGTTTTGATGCTTAATAATGTTATAAACATTGTGATAAATCAAGTTCAACATGAAACTAAAAAGTAGAGTTGTAAGACTAGAAACATGTATTTGCGCAAGTGGTCCAGTATGTGAGATGTATGTATTTAAATACATCCGACTTTGTCAGTGGTCACGCTAGCGGAGCTCTCGCGTAGTTGAGTGAATAGAGTAATCACGCATATCACAATGTTAAATTTACTTATGGTGGAAGAATACACAATGAGCGTACAAATAGGTCTTGAGCAGGGCTTTCAAAAGTGCCCAGTTTACCGTGAACAGCGCATAGTATGGTAGTTGACAAACTAGTGGGCATAAAAGGTGTGGTGGGGGGGGGG
>NQII01000569.1:635948-783280 GCA_002778355.1 Clitarchus hookeri
CGACCCACGCCGCCCGGAGTCCAGCGACAGGCTCCTGTCGCGCACCTTCTCCCGGGGGCTCGCACCAGTGCGAGGCGCAGAGTGTCTCCTCCGCGACCCGGGGTACGCAACCACCTCTCCCTCGCTCCGTCGCGGCACCTCCAGCTCCACGCGCCGCCTCGGCGGCGACAACCCTGGGTCGCCGATCATCTCTCTCTCTCGCCTCCGCGTACTCTCCGCCTTCGACAGCCTCGACTGTGAGCCGCTCACCTCGGATAGATAGGGGTCGCCGATGACGTCCTCTTCTCGCCTCCGCGGGGCTTTTAACTTCGAAAACTTGGTCTGCCCGCAGTCCAACTCGGACAACCTAGGGACCCCGAAGACGTCCTCCACCCCTCTAAGAGGTCTCTCCGCCTTCGATATAATGGACAACGAGCCGTTCATCTCAATCAAACAAGGGTCGCCGATGACGTCCCCTTCTTGCCTCCGTGGGACTTTCAACTTCGACAACTTTGTCTGTCCGCTGTCCAACTCGGACAACCCAGGGGCCCCGAAGACGCCCTCCTCCTGCCATCGCGTGCTTTCAACCTTCGACTCACTAGACTGTGATCCGTTCACCTGGGAAAAGCTAGCATTTCCGATGATGTCTCCCTCTCGCCTCCGCGGGAGTTTCAACTTCGACAACTTCGTCTGTCCGCCGTCCAACTCGGGCGACCCACGGACCGCGAAGATATTCTCCTGCTGCTTGCACAAGCTTTCCATCTTCGACATTCTGGTCTTCTCGCCTTCAGACTCGGGTGACCTGGGGTTGCCGAAGACGTATCCCTCTCCCCTTCGCATGCTCTCCACCTTTGAAAAACCTGGACCGCAAGGAATCTTCAGTCTCGAACACACCAGGCTACCCGAAGACGTACTTTTCCCGCTTACGCGGACTCTCCACTTTCAACGTTCTGATCTTCTCACGGTCAGACTCGGGTGACCTAGGGTTGCCGAAGACGCCCTCCTCTCACGAATGCGTGCTCCCCACCTTCGTCAACCTGGACTGCAAGGGATCTTCAACCTCGAACGCCCCAGGGTGGCCGAAGGCGTCCTCCTCGCGTCGCTCTACGGTTGACGAGACGTGCCACGACGCCGACACGTGCACTGCGCGCCGTCCACCTCGGCCGAGCCCGTGGGGCAGACAGCTGCCCGCACCCCCCCTCCTTTTCAGGACCATCGAACCAGAATAACTGCCGCTTTACGTAAACGTTTTTCGCGCCTCCGCCGGCCATTTTCCCCCCTCCTGTTCTGCCGGTGGCACTGCTCAGCGTAAACCCGCCCTCATAATAACCCCGTTCGCCCGGGTTAAAATTATCGTGTTAGCTGCCAAACACCCGGCGAGAACCGGCCTGTGGGAGCAGAGTGGCTTGGCGATCGCTGCTCACTTCACTGACCGTCACACCAGTGTTTGAGCTTCATAACTATCGCTTATAGGACATTTCAACAACAGGTAATCGCGAGCATTAATCTTCACTATTCGTTCTTTATTGAACACTTTAGAAATTCTGCTTGATTGTTTCAGTTATACAGAATGTTCGGAAACTCAGTGCCCAAACTCCAAACATAGTTTCTTTGGACCAATTTTAATACGAAATCCCTATACTCTTACAGGGGATGGACAAAATAATATGAACACCATGCAATATAGTGCATTTTGTTGCATGTTGGCAACACTGCTTCCATGTAAATAATGCGATGCGTATGTATTGTACAGTTCACGTTCCAAGTATTGTAGGTTATATTTCAGTGTATTATACGCTTTGTTTTGCAACAGTTAAAACAAGCGATCGGTGAAATGTGTGATCTCTCAGACTTCGAAAGAGGGCAAATCGTTGGTGCTTGGTTAACAGGAGCGTCTGTGACAAACACAGGTGAATTGTTTAACGTTTCACGAGCGACAGTATCCACGGTAATGACAGCATACACAAAACATGGTAAAACATGATCGGCGAAGAGGAATAGTGGGCGAAACCCAAAGTTAAATGACAGAGACCGACGAACATTAAAAAGAATTGTTGCCAGACAACATAAAACTACCGCGGCAAAAGTGACAGCAGATCTCAACACTCACTTGAGTAATACTGTTTCGACAAAAACAGTACGGCGGGAGCTCCACAAAGCTAACATTCATGGAAGAGCTGCAATTGCGAAATCCTTTATAACGGAAGCCAACGCTAAGCTGAGAAAGAAGTGGTGCCACGATCATAAAACCTGGACACTTGATGATTGGAAGAATGTGGTATGGTCCGATGAATCATCGTTTACATTGTTTCCTACAAACGGCCGGGTTTATATATGGAGAACCCCAAAATAAGCCTACGATCCGGACTGCCTGCTTCCTACAGTCAAGCATGGGGGAGGTTCCGTTTTGATTTGGGCGGCTATATCGNCGATTCGGACTGCCTGCTTCCTACAGTCAAGCATGGGGGAGGTTCCGTTTTGATTTGGGCGGTTATATCGTGGTATTCAGTTGGTCCTCTCATTCACATCACTGGCCAGATTACTGTGAATGAATATCTCGACATCCTCAATGATGAAGTTCTTACTATGACTAGCATATTGCTGCCAAACACTGCCATATTCCAAGATGATAATGCGCCCATACACACAGCCGGAAAGGTTCAGTCTTGGTTTGAGGAGCATCAGAATATCATCAAACAATCGCCAGACCTCAACATAATTGAACCGTTACGGGGAGTTTTAGAGCAGGGAGTGAGGAGCAGATTTCCATCTCCAACATCACTTAAGCAATTGACGGATGTTTTGGTACAATAATGGGGCAACATTCCGTTGGAAACTATTCAGACACTCTACGAATCTATTCCGCGAAGAATTGCAGCTGTTCTAAAAGCAAATGGTGGCCCAACACCTTATTAATAAATAAATATTGTGTATATGTCAAGTGTTCATATTATTTTGTCCATCGCCTGTACATCCAAAAACGTATTTTTATATCGGATACAACACCTGCAGAAGAAGGCGGTGCGATTATGCGTGTAGGACAAGTTGCATTGATAGATCGTAGTCACGCGACACTAAATTATTACATACGCACGCCTTCTTCCTATGCAACATTTTGGTACATGCATGATGGCACCGCCTTGTTCTCCAGGCTTTGTACGCCGCAACTTTAAACACAATATTATTTTATACAAGAATATGTTTCCTGATATAAGTGTACATGGCTTTGTATTACTATTGGTCGAAAGAAACTATGTCTGTAGTTTGCGCACTAAGTTTCCGAACACGCTGTGTACACTCACGTGCAGTAAAATTAGACACACCTGCCATGTTGTAATAGCCCCGTAGAATGGACTAGTGCCCAGTCACGCATGACTGGGATATCGTCAGCTGTTGTACTAACCATCTGAACAACAGTGGAGCAAGAAATAGGACAGCAGCTTTTACTGTGCACTTTAATTTAAGGTAAAATATGAATGAGTGACAATATTTTTGAAGTATACCAAGAAAGTACTGACTTCAGGTTTATTATAAAGATGAAGCTACAACCTATAGTTTTAATGCAAATAGGGACTAAAATATAATCAAATTAGTTAAAGTATTTTATTCATATAAAATAATGGGCCTGTTGAAAATTCAAATGTAAACACGTTCACCCCTACTGACCATGCAACTTTGAAAGTTATATTGCTGATGTGTGTTTGATGGCGCTGGGGATATGCCCAGATTACGAAAATCAGTCTATTATATTTATACTCTATGGTGAACATTCTTGCAACTCTTAGAATGAATTCACGAAATTCTCTCTTCACTTCTCTTTACTAGGGCCAACCGTTTTCCGCGAAAATATTTAAGCACATGTTGGAACCAAATATACTGCGTGCACATTTGTGACATTGGTTTGGTAATTATCAGCGTGTGTTTAAGAGAAGACATTGTCTTGCCTTACCCGGCCAATCAGAATTAAGTTCCACCGACACTGAAAGTCCGTGATTCGCGGCCAAACACATGTGACGTGTAAAAATTGAAACCAATCACAGAAGTGTCTGAAGAAAATTGTTTTGGGATACAAGTCTGAAAATTTTCCGCGAACAAAAATGGTGCCCTCATAACTAGTGAACTGGAAATTTCGCGGATTCATTTAGTTGTGACATTTACGACGACACGTAAAAGTAAGTTTTATGTTCACTCACGAGTTTTAACTGTTTATGTGATTGCTTAAAAAAGGCATTAGTTTAATTAAAATAAAGTAGAAATATTGTTATTTAAAAACTAAAGGTTGGCAGAAATTCTAGTCATATTTTTTTACGTGTTATGAACCGTGAAGTCAATATGGAGTAGAGTGATTACACTAGCTGTGAAAAACAATCCCCGTGTCCCAACATTGAATTGCTTTTATGCCAATACGACTATCATAAACGACGTGGATAAGATTAGAGGTTAAAATACTGCTTGTGTAAACAAGTGCTACTCTACCCAATTGTTAATGCAATTAGGCTAAATTCAAATTGATGAAAGTATTTTATTCATTTAAGAAATGTGCTTTGAAAATTAGTATCTGGACAGACACGTTCAACAGTGTTGATCTCGTAACTTCGACAGTTGTATTGGCGTGAGGTAGGTCAATGTTGAGTGCATGCGCAGAAGACAAAAAAATTGGTATACTTCAACTTAGGTCTATGTTCTGAACCATGAGAAAAAAGACGTAGTGGAGTTTGCACGTAGGAGCGCTGGAGGTAAGCTGCTGTCTGCTTGCGTGCCGTGGAGGGAGTTGTTGGTAAGAAGTGGCCGACAGTGCGAATACCGATGCGATCAGCTGGCGCAGCGGGAAGAAACTGGGGCCGCACCACGACACCGAAGTACAATAACACCGAAAACCACAACGGCGGAAGCAGGATTGACCACAACGTCGAAAGGGAGGGAAATACTGTGTACCACAACGCCTAATGATCACGACGCCGAAAAATCCCGCTGTAGCAGTGCCACAAGAACAGACTTACAAGACTGTCACTAGTTATGTTATATAAAGTTAAGCTGTAGCACAATGCCAAAATACCACAACGCCGAATGTACTTACGCCGAAACCTATACTAACCACAATACCGAAACATGAATTGACCACAGTGCCGAATTTTTATTATGTTGCAAAAATTAAATATGCTGCTTCTGTGTGCGCGCACGAGCGGCATTCAAGGCTGTTCACGATAAAGCGAGCACCTTTGGAATTAACCTTTGAAAAATGTCACTGTTTCAACGGGCACACTAACAGGCAAGCGCCCAGAAAAGTTGGCAACAACGGAATGAAAGTAGTTCTATGTCATAACGTTGAATTATAATGTGTTAAGTAAATATTTGTGGATACCGAAGTTATTTATTTTACCTTATGGTTTTTTTTAATGCTTATAAGAGTAAGAATTAGAAAATCTAAAAAATGGCATTTACTTCTACAATAGCGCCATAGTTTCACTTGACCGGAGTACGAATAACGTGATAATGCCGATGGCAATGTTAATTTGACATGCGGTAGGAGAATACACAAGATGCATACAAATAGATCTTAAACAGGGCTTTCGAAAGTGCTTACGTTACCGTGAACAGCCTATAGCAGTATTACTGTACTGAGGCACTGACGCTTGGTACCTATAGCAGTATTACTGTACTGAGGCACTGACGCTTGGTACCTACATAAGTATTTCTGTACTGAGGCACTGACGCTTGGTACCTACAGAAGTATTACTGTACTGAGGCACTGACGCTTGGTACCTACAGAAGTATTACTGTACTGAGGCACTGACGCTTGGTACCTATAGTAGTATTACTGTACTGAGGCACTGACACTTGGTACGTTGTGCTGGAGTGTAAGGAAGTCCCGGTTCTCCACCATTCACACGGGTGTGCGGAGAGACCTCGCCACAAAGCGGAAGGCCAAACTTAAAACAACTGTACCTTTGCGGAGCTTCGTCGCCTGACAGACGTTTATCAGACACGCCCTGACCATCGGTAAACAGATTGGTAGGGAGCCGCGGTGTCGCAGTGGCTAGAACGCTTGCTTCGCACAAAGGCGAACCGGGTTCCATTCCCGGTGGCGACGTTCCCGGATATTCGCACCTTGGGAATCGTGCCAGCGATGCCTCTGGTCGGCTGTTTTTCTCCTTGCATTCTGGCGCTGCTCCATACTCACCTCTCTTCACCCTCATCGGTTCTCAAGACCTCGTTGTTAAAAGATTGGAAGTGGAGTGGACGAATCACGCACGGGCAGCACGAGAGATGCAGCCAATGGAGAAACGTGACTGAAGCACTTGTATAGGGTAGTGTGAAAATCAGACTGTTCCCGAATGAACCCGTGAAATTTCCGGCTCTTTCATCTTTGAAATTTTGTTTACACTCTGCTCGATTCAACCGTCACGAGATAAATCTCTGTCGACGTTTTGTTACTTCTCGCATAACGGACTTGATTGCGTGCGCCGGCGCGGCGGGAGAATGCTACATCGTCGAGAAAGTCTTCCACGCCTGTGCCAACATCTGCGCGGTCTATAAACTGCCCGTTCCAGACCAAATGGCGCCGGCAAACGAGAGCTATAAAGTCGCTCTGAAAGAGCGCAGCGCAGGAATAGCACCGACGTAGAGAAACACGTGTTTCTTTTTATTGAAATTTCCTATTCTTATTTTAACTTCTTAAAAATGCTATCCCGAATATAGTTGTTCGCGTGTGTCGTGTTACAAAATGTAAACTCATGGTCGGTGTTGTACAAGTTGAGAACCTGTCACCAATACATTCGACGTCTTTCCCCTGGTTAATGCTACTGGTTGTTTCCTGTGCCGTTGACAAGTAGAAATACGTTTTATAGGCCCTATCTGGTAATTTATTCCAGGGAATTATTAAGTATTTGTCAGACCAAAAATTTCCTATTTTGAAACACTTATATCAAAAAATTAATGTTTATGTTAAGAGATTAAAATCAGTTGTTGCTTCTTTGTATTATCTGTAAACGAGTAGGATTTCGTTAATTTATATTTTTTAAAGCTTTTATTAACAAGCCACAAAAGACAAAAGAACATATCGGTAAACAGATTTTTTTCTTTGCATGATAGCACATAAGATGAAATTTCTCACTCATAAACATTTTGGATATATATTATTACCTATAATTTCGTGTTATAGGCTGTTCACGGATATTTAAGCAGTTCTGAAATCAACTTTCGAAAAATGTAGCTGTCCTTACCTCCATAAATTTTAACGAACGCAGTGACTGTCAAGCGTCCTATAAGGTTGGCAACGACGGAGGGAAAGTAGTTCCATGACGTAACGTTCAATTAAAAGTGATACGTAAATGTTTTGTGAATACTGCAATTATTTCTTTTGCTTTCAGTATTGGTTTATACTTATAAGTGCAAAAGATAGCGCATTTATAAAATATTTACTATTCCGATGATTTCACAATTTCGCTTCTTTGACGCATGAATAAAGCGACGAGGCACATGATAATGCTAATTATACATATAGTGGAAGAATACTCAAAGTGTGTACAAGTAAACCTTGATCAGGGCTTTCAAAAGTGCTCGTGTTACCGAGAACAGCCTTTACAAGTTGGCTGGAGATGGTTATTTATCGCGAAAATGTAGGCCAGTATGTTAGGTTTCAACATCCTAAGTATTAGGAGACCAGAAGTCTTGGAGACTACCTTGGCACGAAATATTTTGGCCGAAAATCACCATCTCTAAAGATGAGGCGAAGCTTGACTACACAGTCCTCTACACGCTCGAGAAGAGCTCACTTGTTTATTGTCTGCCGCCACAGACAGAACTCATTCTCGTGTTACACCTGGCCACATGGAGTGAACACACCAGAGTGATGAATTTTTACTATTGGTTGTAAGTCCTATATGGCGTGTCGCATGAGCGGAGGTCTAGTGACTCACATGCAACTGACATATACTTGTGTACCGTCTACCTTGTCACTGAATTACACCGCGAATTATACGACCTCTACTTCGGTTTGGGAAAATCAAGACTTCAAAAACTCTTGCCTTCGTGTATCTTTGGCGTTTGGCCCATTACTTACTTGACACTTCGTGGAAGATGCTAGAGCCAGTTTTAAAGACGCAAAGAAACGCAGACCCAATTTTTGTCTCCCACTGTGAGAGCAAGCAGCAAATGAGTGACTGACATCGGTTTGAGTGCAAAAAAAACTGTGAGGTCTAGCGTATATGTCACTTAGCTCACCAGATTTCCCAATTTTTAATTATTCCTATATTTAATCAATAATTTTATAAGCCTTGTATTTCTAGAGACCCGGACATTCGCGGGTTCATTCGGCAACAAGGTAGACTCCACAATCATTTGTGCATTCGAGCATCAGTTAGGAGTTCGTTGGCTGTTACTTCACTTTAAACCAGAGCAGGTTACATGGAATTCTGTTATTATTTTCTTTGCAGGTTCGTTATTGGTTGAAAGTCGTTCGGGGCGAGTCTAACAAACTATGGTCCAATGGAAGCACACGCACATATGTACACGTGAATGCAGTTTAACTTGTTTTCTGCGTCTCTGTGCATTACTAATACTGTAATATTATATAATTTGGCGGTGTAATTCAGTGCCAATGTTGACGGTACATAAGTATGTGTTATTTTCACGCGTGTCGCTGGACATCCGACACACCCTGCATGACTCCTAACCAATAGTAAACATTTAACACTCTTAGTTCTTCACTCCGTGTGGCCGAGTGTAACAGGAGAATGAGTTCAGCCTGTGGTGGCAGTTATTGAACAAGTGACCTCTGCTCGAGAGTGTAGATTTCTGTGGAGTCTGGCTTGGTTTCATCTTGTACAGGTAATTCACGGCAAACTGAGCACTTTTGAAAACCCTGCTCGTGCCCTACTTGTATGACTAGTACAATCGCTAGCTCAAGTGGCGACAGGATAGACTGTTACACTCAGAACGCTATGCCCGAGTGTAAGTTGAGCCACACTCGAAAGGAAAATTTCTGTGCCACTGAAAACATAATTATCAGGGATATAGTTTCATTGTTTCGTTAATGCTTGTCAAGATATTAAAAGAACTTTACAACACACCAACAATGATTTTCGCAAATTAAAATANATTGTTTCGTTAATGCTTGTCAAGATATTAAAAGAACTTTACAACACACCAACAATGATTTTCGCAAATTAAAATATTGAAATTTTCATAACAACTGAATTGAATAATATTTATATTGCATCGCCTACTGCCTATGGAAGGGTATTTGATTGGGAGACAATAAATCCGTCAGTAATTAACTTTATCCTGCGGAATAAGCGTGTCAAATTTCGTTCGAACCAGTAGGACGATGATAAGTGAGAAGGCGGACACTAACAGGAATTCTGGCACTGTACTATAATAGTGGCTATAGGTGACACAAATATAGTTTGGTTTAAATGCTAGTAAATATGTACAGAGTGATAGGGGTTGAACAGTTGTACTATCTTGTTATTCTTGTGATTCGGCTACTCGCTTTCTAACACGGTATGCATGACTCTGAACGACTAATACATGTGTATAAAGACGCCGGGCAAATCTTGTACAACCTGGTACAAAGCACAAACTGCTCATGATGAAGACGCCAGCCAATGAACAAGTGGTAGCACCTGGAGTGTACACATAACTATCGAGTTCGGCCCAGCCGTCAAATGAACTCGCCGATGTATCCAGGTCTCTAATAATAGATAGGGCCCCCTATTTCTAGCGAAAATATTTATGCACAGACTAGATTGAACTTCTTACGTGCAGGTTTGTAAATTTCCTTTGGCTATTGGCTGCGTGTCTGTGTGAGAAGATATTTCCTACTCGACTGGACCAATCAGAATAAAGCTGCTTGGACATTGGACGCCCGTGATTGGCTGGCAGACACTTCAGACGCGTGNTCGACTGGACCAATCAGAATAAAGCTGCTTGGACATTGGACGCCCGTGATTGGCTGGCAGACACTTCAGACGCGTACGAGTTAAAATCATCCAACCGCGATATTGGTTCTGAAATAACGTGTTTTGTAGTACAACTAGTCCTTTAAATGTTTTCGCGAAAAACTGGTGGCCCTACTAATTATAGATTGTTTTCTGTCACTCGATTAATTTTAAAACGATATAGGCTTATCGCTTAATACGTCGTCGACGAGCAATGTTATTGGAGACGGATATACGTGAGCTGACAATCAGAAACAGGGGAAATCTGTCATTGCATGAACATACACTGTAAACAATTTTTGTATTTTTACACAAAAATTATTTGGAATACATTAGACAAGATCATTTTGTACCGCTACGTGGCTGATGAACGTGTGAAACTAAGGTTTATTTTTAACTTGGGATTACGGTAGACTAAAGGTTTAAAGGCGATGCATTAAACATTTTTATGTGTTACATAAGAAAATGAGTTTTAAAATTACAATTTTTGCCTTGTAGTGTTACAAGAAAGTTTTGTAAAATCTTAGTTTCCAGACCATTGTTTGAGAAACGTACAGAACATTATATCTGTTATTAAGGAACCGTATCAACAGTGTCCTCGATTGTCCTCCTTGGGAGAAAAACGATTTGTTGACGTTTCTGCATCTCTCACATGTAGAGACCTGAAATATTCGCGAGTTGGATGACCTGTACGCTAGATTTATGTACAAATATGCGTGAATGGCCAACGCTGACATCAACTAACAACAGCACGTTGTTCACTGGTTGCAAGAAGCGCGCTTGACACAAGTACAGGAGCCGCGGTGGTGTAGTGGTCAGACCACTCGCCTCCCACCTAGGTGACCCGAGTTCGATTCCCTGTGAGGTAGCTCCCTGATTTTCGCATGTGGGAATCGTGCCAGACGATCGTTTATCGGCAGGTTTCCTCGGGGATATCCAGTTTCCCCCGCCCTTGTATTCCGGCGCTGCTCCATACTCAACTCGTTTCACCCTCATCGGCTCTCAACACCTCGATGTTAAGAGCCACCCAAATCTCTCCACTCTGCACAAGAGCAACTGCAACACTTGAGTACGGACATGGATTTGGGATTGAACGGGATATCTCATAATCATTCAGAGAGTGTCTGATAGACTGAACTACAACTACGAAATACATAAAACTACACAACTGTTTGCAGTTTAGCTGGACCTCTGCTGAATTCATGAATTTTTCAGTCTCTAAGAATGCAGCGTTCAATATTGTAACTTATTATAGGCAAGCGTAATAGTTTTGCTGTTTGTTGTCCATTATTTATTTTTTATTTAATAAAGAAAATTTTATCAAGCAATATAGAAATTTCTTTTCGCACTTTTAGAAAACTGAAGGTGCCAATAAGGATTATTATAATTTACTATTTTAAGATAATTAGGCCCCTACGTATTTACTGGTATTCAAGATTAGCTAGACGCAAGTGGTGTTTATTCATCACTACAGGAACGTCGATTATTGTTCTCATTTGTATTCGGACTTACCGCCATTCTTGTGATCCACATTATACCGGATACTCTTACTGTATTAAACTAAATTTACCACTAGCTTTTCGTCTGCCCATAAAGTGGCCATTCATCTGTATCCCAGTTGGCGTGGCCTTATGTGTATGCTGCATGTTGGAAGCCATCGTGCTTATTTAATCATTTAACCATTTCATTTTGTAAATTGTGAAGGATTTTATGTTTTATTATGTAAGGTATTATTTCGGCTACAATATCAGTTGTTAACTCATGGGTGGTAATATAGTGGTTGGTTATTCACCATGTGGATACAAGAGCACACAATTTTTTCTGCAGTTTCAGGTATATTATAATGGAGGTACGCTCATCGCGATGTGAGGAGGGAGGTAAAGTGTTCACTTAATATTTACTGCCACGAACCCTTTTGTAAGAACGTCAATTTAATAGACTTCTTTAAAAGTGGTTTACTTTTAATGTATGTTTTTACATTTTGTGTAATTGGTAGTTGTATACTCATTGGTAGTATATATAGGAACAACGTAGTTGGAGATGTATTGTTTTGTTAACCTCGTAATCTACGATGGCTCTATTATGGCAGCATTAACTGTTTTTTACTAACCCAGAGTATGGAATAGTGTACTAGTCCATGTTGAAACAACGTGTTTACCACCGTTCAAACGACCATTACGCAATCTTAAAATATCCGTTCAAAATTTTCTGTACGGCAAATGAAAACTGTTTCTTTGAGGCTGTTTTGTTGACAGTAAACATTNTCGACTGGACCAATCAGAATAAAGCTGCTTGGACATTGGACGCCCGTGATTGGCTGGCAGACACTTCAGACGCGTGCGAGTTAAAATCATCCAACCGCGATATTGGTTCTGAAATAACGTGTTTTGTAGTACAACTAGTCTTTTAAATGTTTTTGCGAAAAACTGGTGGCCCTACTAATTATAGATTGTTTTCTGTCACTCTATTAATTTTAAAACGATATAGGCTTATCGCTTAATACGTCGTCGACGAGCAATGTTATTGGAGACGGATATACGTGACCTGACAATCAGAAACAGGGGAAAGCTGTCATTGCATGAACATACACTGTAAACAATTTTTGTATTTTTACACAAAAATTATTTGGAATACAGTAGACAAGATCATTTTGTACCGCTACGTGGCTGATGAACGTGTGAAACTAAGGTTTATTTTTAACTTGGGATTACGGTAGACTAAAGGTTACATAAGAAAATGAGTTTTAAAATTACAATTTTTGCCTTGTAGTGTTACAAGAAAGTTTTGTAAAATCTTAGTTTCCAGACCATTGTTTGAGAAACGTACAGAACATTATATATGTTATTAAGGAACCGTATCAACAGTGTCCTCGATTGTCCTCCTTGGGAGAAAAACTATTTGTTGACGTTTCTGCATCTCTCACATGTAGAGACCTGAAATATTCGCGAATTGGATGACCTGTACGATAGATTTATGTACAAATATGCGTGAATGGTCAACGCTAACATCAACTAACAAACAGCACGTTGTTCACAGGTTGCAAGAAGCGCGCTTGACACAAGTACAGGAGCCGCGGTGGTGTAGTGGTCAGACCACTCGCCTCCCACCTAGGTGACCCGAGTTCGATTCCCTGTGAGGTAGCTCCCTCATTTTCGCATGTGGGAATCGTGCCAGACGATGCCGTTTATCGCAGGTTTTCTCGGGGATCTCCAGTTTCCCCCGCCCTTGCATTCCGGCGCTGCTCCATACTCAACTCGCTTCACCCTCATCGGCTCTCAACACCTCGATGTTAAGAGCCACCCAAATCTCTCCACTCTGCACAAGAGCAACTGCAACACTTGAGTACGGACATGAATTTGGGATTGAACGGGATATCTCATAATCATTCAGAGAGTGTCTGATAGACTGAACTACAACTACGAAATACATAAAAATACACAACTGTTTGCAGTTTAGCTGGACCTCTGCTGAATTCATGAATTTTTCAGTCTCTAAGAATGCAGCGTTCAATATTGTAACTTATTATAGGCAAGCGTAATAGTTTTGCTGTTTGTTGTCCATTATTTCTTCTTTATTTAATAAAGAAAATTTTATCAAGCAATATAGAAATTTCTTTTCGCACTTTTAGAAAACTGAAGGTGCCAATAAGGATTATTATAATTTACTATTTTGAGATAATAAGCCGCTACGTATTTACTGGTATTCAAGATTAGCTAGACGCAAGTGGTGTTTATTCATCACTGCAGGAACGTCGATTATTGTTCTCATTTGTATTAAGACTTACCGCCATTCTTGTGATCCACATTATACCGGATACTCTTACTGTATTAAACTAAATTTACCATTAGCTTTTCGTCTGCCCATAAAGTGGCCTTTCATCTGTATCCCAGTTGGCGTGGCCTTATGTGTACGCTGCATGTTGGAAGGCATCGTGCTAATTTAATCATTTAACCATTTCATTTTGTAAATTGTGAAGGATTTTATGTTTTATTATGTAAGGTATTATTTCGGCTACAATATCAGTTGTTAACTCATGGGTGGTAATATAGTGGTTGGTTATTCACCATGTGGATACAAGAGCACACAATTTTTTCTGCAGTTTCAGGTATATTATAATGGAGGTACGCTCATCGCGATGTGAGGAGGGAGGTAAAGTGTTCACTTAATATTTACTGCCACGAACCCTTTTGTAAGAACGTCAATTTAATAGACTTCTTTAAAATTGGTTTACTTTTAATGTATGTTTTTACATTTTGTGTAATTGGTAGTTGTATACTCATTGGTAGTATACATAGGAACAACGTAGTTGGAGGTGGATTGTTTTGTTAACCTCGTAATCTACGATGGCTCTATGATGGCAGCATTAACTGTTTTTTACTAACCCAGAGTATGGAATAGTGTACTAGTCCATGTTGAAACAACGTGTTTACCACCGTTCAAACGACCATTACGCAATCTAAAAATATCCGTTCAAAATTTTCTGTACGGCAAATGAAAACTGTTTCTTTGAGGCTGTTTTGTTGACAGTAAACATTNAAAATATCCGTTCAAAATTTTCTGTACGGCAAATGAAAACTGTTTCTTTGAGGCTGTTTTGTTGACAGTAAACATTATTGCTTTAATTTAAAGAGAAAATTAGAGAAACGTAGGTTTGCTTTTATTATATGTTTTCTTTGTGCGTATTTGTTTTATGCCAACATTACCATACTTTATAGCCAAGTAATAAACATTCGTTGAGCTGCTTTTGTTCACAGTAAAGAAAGGTTTTCGTACGAAAGGTAAGTGTTTGTCGATATTTTAGGTTTTCTGTCGTACACTGTACTTTCCAGTACGTAACGGTTGTCCAGACACAAGTGATAAACCAATATATTCTACACTTACGGAACTGTGACATAGCAAGAACAGTGATCCTGCATACTTTTATTATCATTATGAAGTGAAGTGATTCTCTAAATCACTTACCTCAGTGCTTCCCAAGAGGTGACATATTATGGGCCGTCACCACCTGACAAAATATACCTATCAAAAGTAATCTGCGCATTCTAAGACCAATGGTAGTTTGTTGAAGGGTGTTAGGCTAATTAACATGAGGGGGCGTGGGTTCAAGGCTCGGAGCAGTCATAGTAATTCTTTTTAGTGAATATTTTAAATATTTGCTACTTATTTCTTCTTATTTACTAACCACGGCTGTTTATTAGAGAACATATTTTCTTTACAGTGTAACTAACAATACCACAAAGACTTCTGCTGAATTATTGTNACGGCTGTTTATTAGAGAACATATTTTCTTTACAGTGTAACTAACAATACCACAAAGACTTCTGCTGAATTATTGCAAGGACAATGCGAGGTTATCATAGCCATTACTACAGACGAAACAAAAATTATGTTTGCGGCAAGCCCACTTTGCAGTGGTTCGCATTATATCAATTCATATTTGCGGCAACAATTCACGTGTTCTAACAAAGAAAGCGTTTTTACAGTATCTGTTACAGANACGGCTGTTTATTAGAGAACATATTTTCTTTACAGTGTAACTAACAATACCACAAAGACTTCTGCTGAATTATTGTAAGGACAATGCGAGGTTATCATAGCCATTACTACAGACGAAACAAAAATTATGTTTGCGGCAAGCCCACTTTGCAGTGGTTCGTATTATATCAATTCATATTTGCGGCAACAATTCACGTGTTCTAACAAAGAAAGCGTTTTTACAGTATCTGTTACAGANATTATATCAATTCATATTTGCGGCAACAATTCACGTGTTCTAACAAAGAAAGCGTTTTTACAGTATCTGTTACAGAGTATCAAATCTCACGGATTAAGCCAAAATATTTCTGGGTACAAACGAAGCAGAGGAGGAAGACGACATAGCAAAGTGAAGCAGTTCGAAGTTTATGGGGTTTTTCATAGGAGGGGGAGGGGGGTACGGGACTTTAAAAGCAGACGAAACTCTCAATGTTTCACGAATTACTTCGTCAACTCTAGGCAAGGGAACTTCTTTTTCTTCCAAGTCGCTGTCTCCCAGAAACTTGGAAGGAAGACTTTCGCCGACCAAATGGAAAATAAAAAATATATTACCGAATCCTTATTTATACGGGGTCACTTATTTATATTGGCACTTTTGTTCTGAAAACATGTTTCTTGTCAGTTAGCAGTCAGTATTAAAAAATAAATCATAATATTTTCACCACAAATACACGAGGAATGTCATGGATTTCTTTCAGTGTTATAGAATTATGATAAACTTATATTTTATTTCTTATTACGAAACTATAGTTAGGTTAATATATATGGAGCGAATAAGTTGGTACGTGGGCTTCTTTGCACACTTTTTGAAATAAAAACATTTTTGAAGAAAATTCTTGGAACGTATGATAATGTGGTATTTCTGTCCGCCTATTATTATTTTTTATTTCCACTGCAAATTTATTGTCCATACTTACTATTTTCATGACAGTTCTATTGTCAGAATTCTTTGTTATTTAGTTAATTTATGTGATTGTAAAGTTTTGCAAATGTTTGTTAATTTTATTGCTTACATCTTTAATTACAGTATAGGAGTTGAGTATGATCACATATTGAAATATTTTCAGAATTAATAAATTAACTTAATGTTTTAATGCAGTATTTTAACACAGCAGTGTTAATCAGATTGCTAAAATAAATCTATTTTAATGTAAACATTGATAGTTGACAGCAAAGTACAATATGTAATATCTAGCAAGGGAGTTTTTGTAAGTGCTTCGCCTATTGTGCTAAGGCAAATTCAAACTGGGCTGTGTTGATAAATTATCTCGGTTCTTGGAACTTTTAAGTANCTTCGCCTATTGTGCTAAGGCAAATTCAAACTGGGCTGTGTTGATAAATTATCTCGGTTCTTGGAACTTTTAAGTAGGCATATTGGATACTGAAGCTCATCGAATGTGTGTTGAAAAATGCTTTTTTATTGTGGATTCTATATTCAAGACTTATTCAGGACATTATTGTATGCCGCCGTTGTACGAGTGGCGTAAAAGAAGAAAGCTCAGATAGTCTATTTGCAGAACAGGGCTCTCCGAGTTGATGCATGTCCTGTCTNCTTCGCCTATTGTGCTAAGGCAAATTCAAACTGGGCTGTGTTGATAAATTATCTCGGTTCTTGGAACTTTTAAGTCGGCATATTGGATACTGAAGCTCATCGAATGTGTGTTGAAAAATGGTTTTTTATTGTGGATTATATATTCAAGACTTATTCAGGACATTATTGTATGCTGCCGTTGTTCGAGTGGCGTAAAAGAAGAAAGCTCAGATAGTCTATTTGCAGAACAGGGCTCTCCGAGTTGATGCATGTCCTGTCTGATAACAATTTAATCGCTATCATGAACTACGAGAACTTCTTGCACCAGGAGAATTACTGTTACAGATAAGTAAAGACTGTAATAAGTTACAGATGGCAGTATATCGATATAATATGATTCTCTCTAATTTTTTTTTCGAGATTTCTGCACAACCCGTTCTCATTTGCTTTCCTTATAAAATTTGCCTTCACTTCCTTCAGACGTAGAGGTCTTATGCACCTACCTAAATATTTTATAAATCTGAGAAAACGAGGCAAGAAAAGTTAATTACTGATTAATAGAGTAGAACCAAGTGTGATATTTCTGTTTATTGTACATAGAGTAATATTTTCCCTAGTGTGAAAAGACTACAGTAAGCTGCCAAATGCCAAAAATTTCAACCGTTATTACAATTATATTCTGATTTGAGCGTTTGAGTTTGAGTTGCAAGAATTATTTTATATAAACATTGATTGCTTATGTTTCTTCACCAGAATTTCAATCGTAATTATTAAACGCTCCTCAATGATTGCATTGCTTTATTGATTGGTGGTTTGCTCAATAGTGGTATATTTTTTTTGTAATTATAATGTTGATTATGACTGATCACTTGTTCATATGTTCATTCTACTACACGTTATATTATTTTTTACACTCCAATATACAAGTTACCTATTTNCTGTTACAGATAAGTAAAGACTGTAATAAGTTACAGATGGCAGTATATCGATATAATATGATTCTCTCTAATTTTGTTTTCGAGATTTCTGCACAACCCGTTCTCATTTGCTTTCCTTATAAAATTTGCCTTCACTTCCTTCAGACGTAGAGGTCTTATGCACCTACCTAAATATTTTATAAATCTGAGAAAACGAGGCAAGAAAAGTTAATTACTGATTAATAGAGTAGAACCAAGTGTGATATTTCTGTTTATTGTACATAGAGTAATATTTTCCCTAGTGTGAAAAGACTACAGTAAGCTGCCAAATGCCAAAAATTTCAACCGTTATTACAATTATATTCTGATTTGAGCGTTTGAGTTTGAGTTGCAAGAATTATTTTATATAAACATTGATTGCTTATGTTTCTTCACCAGAATTTCAATCGTAATTATTAAACGCTCCTCAATTATTGCATTGCTTTATTGATTGGTAGTTTGCTCAATAGTGGTATATTTTTTTTGTAATTATAATGTTGATTATGTCTGATCACTTGTTCATATGTTCATTCTACTACACGTTATATTATTTTTTACACTCCAATATACAAGTGACCTATTTNCTGATCACTTGTTCATATGTTCATTCTACTACACGTTATATTATTTTTTACACTCCAATATACAAGTGACCTATTTGACAACTTGGTACAGTAACAACTACTCCCTAGCAACCACACCATACCACAGACACTAAAATCATTCCAGCGGAGTTCATTTTTGCGGCATTTTCACAATAGGGAGAATATTATTCAATGTCCAATAAAAAAATACCTCTCTTGCATCTACTCCATTAATCAGTTATTAACTTTTCTAGCTTCGGCTTCTCAGATTTATAAAATATTTCAGTTTATGCATTAGACCTCTGCTTATGAAGGAAGACTGAGCAAACACTTTATAAACACTATTTCGTAGCTTTTAAACAAAAACAGAAATATAATTTATAAGTTGTTTTATCTAAAAATATCCCAACNATAAACACTATTTCGTAGCTTTTAAACAAAAACAGAAATATAATTTATAAGTTGTTTTATCTAAAAATATCCCAACTGGATGCATCAATGAAATGACTGCATCACAGCTTGCCCTTGAAGTATAATATTACGCTGAACGACGACAAAACTGCAAGCCAGTGCAGGGCCTTGTGTGTAAAGGCGATATCGCATTAGATGTGCCAACCAGCTTGGTCCTTGGTGCTCTAGCCATTATTTGCGTTACACGTACACTGTCTGCAACGCTTTTCTCAACCCACCTGTTAAAGTTGACAGCCCCCCTCCAGTATGTTCCATACACGTTTTCTGCTTTTGGATTGCAGCTGCGTCAAACTTCGTTTGCCATCAGTGATCTAGCAAAGATGAGCGTACCATCCCGCCAGAGCCTGCCTACACCAGTGTGACGCCAGGTCATAGTATGGTCACGTACGACATCGGGGATGAAGCAGAGCATAGGTCAAAGAGAGAGGACTGTGATGGCATAGCTCAATGGGTGCTGGCCCATTACCCAGTAGCGTATGAGCACTACCAGCAAATGGGTTGAGAACCGATGGGGGTGAAATGAGATGAGAATGGAGCAGTGCTGGAATGCAAGGGTGGTGAAAAAGGAAGATCCCCAAGAAAACCCGTCGACCAGAGGCTTCGTCAGGAACGATTCCCACTTGCGAAAATCCTGGAGTGACAGGGCCCAGGATTGAACCCGGTTCGCCTTCGTGAGAGACGAGCATGCTAACCGCTCAACCACCGTGGACCTTATCAAACAAGTGCTTTGTTATGTTTTTATACTTCTTATAACTATTGCTAATGAACTTTGTTAATATTCAAATTGGTGAAAGTATTTTATTAATATNATGTTTTTATACTTCTTATAACTATTGCTAATGAACTTTGTTAATATTCAAATTGGTGAAAGTATTTTATTAATATAAGATGGCTTGTCATTTACAATTTAAGATATAAACAAACACGTTTATCATTGTGACCATGTGACATTGACAGTTGTGTTGCCTTGGATAGGCCATTTTTGGGTACATGTGCAAAAGCGGAACGATCGGTCTATCTCATATTTAGTGTATGGGTATTTGTTTCTAGTTTATTTGGTCCAATGTTGAAACACAGNCGGAACGATCGGTCTATCTCATATTTAGTGTATGGGTATTTGTTTCTAGTTTATTTGGTCCAATGTTGAAACACAGAGAGCGTCTACTGCGCAACTCAGGCGTGCACTTTACTCCATCTTCCATTCCACGGGCCGGGCAAGCCTCGCAGTATGGAGGTGGCTTTGTTTCCTCGCAGACAGGACGAGGTTGCGTTTACTCGCCGCCGGTCGTCCCAGAGGGAACAGGCGCGAGCTGTAAACAGAGGGGCGTCTTTACGACGACTACAGGGCGGCGCGCCACGGCGCTGCCAACCTCGCCCCGACTCACGACGAATATCTTCTGGAGTGTTTACGACAGGCGCCGATCATCTGCCCCGCGCTTCCTGCACGCTCCGTTTCCTGGAGCCAGTCTGTCGTTAACTCACTTCCCGACTGCAAAATGGAGTGTGCGTCCGCTCTGACGTAACAAGGACCCGCCACACAGCCTGGGGGCAACACTAAAGAAAATCAAAATGAACTTTGAAATGATTGATTGGCAGGTGACTGGCGCATAGACTAAAAATGAGCTACACCGCTTATTCGTCTTTTGCGCATGTACCTAACATTAAAATACTCCAGAGGAATGCAAATGTCAAAGTCACATGGTCGACAGTGAACGATGTGTTTGTTTATGTCTTAATATTTAACTGACAAGAACTATTATATTAAGAAAATAATTTGGCCAATTCGAATTTAATCAAACTGCATAACAATTTGGTTAAAGCAAGTATGCATACATATCAAAACATTTGATTCCAAATTAAAATTTATATCCAAAAATCCAAACCATGCCGTTTTCGCTAGACGTGTTGGTAGAAAAGCAGATCGACATTGGGGCAAGATGACTGGTTGTGCGCAGCCAGTGAGATCGGTCTGTCTAATTTTTAGTCTATGAACTGATGAGTCAGAGACTTTGCCCTCCACTCTGATGTAATGAAGATAAGGCCTCTTTGAGATGTAGAGGTCGTGGGGTGATAACATGGCCAAGTGAGTGGAGCTGGTTATCCTGCCTCTATCTCACACGAGCAGCCCGGCAGGAGTGATTTTACCCACATTGCGAGAGCATAAAATTGTCATAGTCGGATGTGAGTGAGTGAAGAGATGCGTGTTGTTTTTTTAATTTTCCCATCTTCATCTTTTAAATATTATCAGTGAAAAATATTTGCTAGTCAAAATAAACTTTTTTGACCATATAGTTTTTCCATAAGTGCTTGCCAAAATTACAATTGTACTATTTAGAAATGTATAAATAATTATATTCTTCTTACATTCAGAAATGAGATAATTCACAATAGAAGAAGATGCCAAGTGTTAATTCAAGACTTCTTTAATATTGCATAAGGAAGCATTTGCAATTAAAAAAACCGAATATAAGGGAATTCATTTTTTTTTTATTTGTGGCTGTACATTACAAAAACAGTGATATTTTGTCTTTGTAATGTGTATTTGTAGAAACCCTGAGATGAAAAAAATTTATAATTGAGGCAATGGTAGTAACACATAATCTCTACCAGTTGAATATCGTATAAATATTAAATAACAGGTTTTTCTGTGGCTAACGGTCTTAACATCGAGGTCCTAAAAGCCGACGAGGATGAAGCCAGGTGAGCATGGAGCAGCGCCGGAATTCATGGGTGGGGGAAACGGGAGATCACCCGAGAAAACCCGCAGACTAGCGACATCGTCCGTCACGATTCTTACATGCGAAACTCTGGGAGCCACCCCGTCGGGAATCGAACCCAGTTCGCCAAGGTGGGAGGCTAGTAGTCTCACCACTACACTACCGCGGTCTGAACAACTAGTGTATATTTCATGTTTATTATAAGCATGTTGGTAAATGATACATTTTTTATAATATTCCCACCACCCTTCCATTTCTCTGCTGCTCGGTACTCACCTCGCTTCGCGCTCGTCGTGTCTGTAATCCACTGCACTAATTAATTGTTAGCACTTAACTCACACTTTAATTATCCCAGGTGTTACAAAGAAGATATTTTTGGCCTGTCGAGTTACGATTTCCTAGTAATGACTTAGACGCTGGACCTTAAGAGAATAATTTGTTTTCCTATGGCACTGGCAGCACCAATAGTAAAATTTTCAAGAGCTACCAGTAGCCAATAGCATTATCCGGGAAATTGACTGTCATTATTGGTGCTAACGTGTGACCTTGTACAGCACCGATCATGACTTTACCTCGCCTGCAACACGACATACGTGAACGTGTATACTCGGGATAATATGTTACGGGTTAAAATGTAATTTTTACGTATTTCTTAGAAAAATTCTTTAACATTTGCTTGATATTACACCTAATGTTTCAAAAACAATATTGAAAGTTATTTTTCAAAACGTTGTTTATAAAAATACAATTTTTACTGTGCATATTATAAAACCGAACAAATTAAAACGGTAATTTATGATTTAGATTTGCTCGGTTTTACTCCACTTTAAATACATTTGTTTCAAATTGGCCTTCGTTTCGCTCAGGCACACAGGAGACACGATAGCAAAAAAAAAAAAAAAAAAGACACTTACAAGCAGAATACATTAGGAAAACTGCCCTTCAGTTTTTTACTATTCCACCATACTTACGTAACAGTCACCCTACATCGATAACGTGAAGGCAGGACTTTGTGGGCAGTGAACACGTGGACGTGGATAAGAGGCGTGCTATTAAAAGCGTATAAAATTAATGCTGTGCCATTGTTATTAATTTTAGAATTTACACCCTTGTTCATACTTCCAGACGTTCCAAACAATATATTAGAAGTAGCACGTGTTTTCGCAAAGAGATAATAGGACCAGTTGGACTCCGAAACAAGTTGGTTGTGATCCAGAACCGTGATTGTGCTATTTTAGCTATCACGCCTCTTAGATGCCTGTCCTTTAATCAAGGACATTCCGTGCCGGGGTGACTAAATTCTGATTGGCCGAATCAGCTAAGAAAATGTCTTCTCACAAGAAACACAGCCAGTAACTAGAGCCACCTGTTTTACGCGGGAATATTCCGCTAGCAGTTGTACTCCAAAACATGTTAGTTCAGAATCAATATCGCGGTTGGGTGAACTGAAATCGCTCGCATCTGAAGTGCCTGCCAGCTAATAACGTTGACGTTAACGACATAGTACCTTTACTCACATTGGCCCAGTCGAGTGGAATATTTCTCCTCACATAGACATTCAGCTAATGGCCAGAGGAAATTTGCCAGCTTGCACTTAAGAAGGTGAAGTCTAACTTGAGCATAGATCTTTGTGGGAGAAACTGGTAGCCCGACCTATATACACAGAGTCGAGATGGCGCGGCGATCACGTCTATGTAGGCGTACTCATTCTCTTATTGGTTGTGTGAGGGTCTGAGTATGGTCCTTGTGTCTGATTGGCTACCGTGTTGGCTGGGCTACGGGCTGGCAAGTAAGTCACCAGTCGCTGATTGGCGAACGGCGTTCCGACATGTTGCTGGCCAGTGAGGTCATTTTGGCGACGTCTGCGGCCGGAGTTCGTGCAGTAAGAGGCTATTTCACCTCCGTATTCTTACTTATGTTATTTTCGCGGTTTCTTCACACTTGTTGAATATAACCTTTGAAAACTCATCCCATGTATAACATTTAAGTTGTTTCCTAAGTTTGTGATTTATAGCCAGCGTTATATACTTGTGTTAACATAAAATTACGCTACTTTGGTTATATTTAACTTTTACTTGTATTCCATTTATAAATTATAATATTTCATTCATACCCATTAATATGAATACGAACAGCGAGAAATAGGTATGCCATAAATACCTAGTAAGAAATAGTTCTTAAGCAAAATATTACACTGAGGGCGGACGTATACGGTGAGTTATTCCTTTGGTGTCTTTATTTGCGTGATGTTGAAGAATGGCCTGGAAGTAGAGCCTTTGCAGGACTTCAGGAAAGTTGGAAGTAACCGTGAGTGGAGTGGAGAGATTTGGGCAGCTCTTAACTTAGAGGTCATGTAAGCCGACGAGGGTTAATCGAGGTGAATATGGAGCAGCGTCGGAATGCAAGGGCGGCGGAGTAAAGGGCAGACCCACGAGAAATCCCGCCGACCAGCGGCATCGTCCGGCACGATTCCCACATGCGAAAATCTGGGGGTAACCAAACCGGGAATCGAACCGCCTTGGTCAGAGGTGAGTAGTCTGACCACTACACCACCGCGGTCCAAGGAGAATCGGTGGAAAACCACTGGTTGTTTGAGCGAAACGATTTGCTGTTTGAATAAGCGACTGCCAATTGCTTGCGGTGAAACAACTAATGTTTATATTTACTTTAGGCAAATTATTACGAGAAATTAACTTATTTCTAATAGTCACTGGTCTTACTGCGCACTTTAAAGTAGTTAAAAAAAAATTAATGGCATCTAAGATTTGAACCTACAACTTCCCTTGTTAGATACTCACTTTACCAATCTATCTACCATGCGAATGTTGACTACAGAGTGGAAAATATAGTTTTTACATTTCGTAATAGATAAAACGTGGCTTTACATCGCATGACTTTTTTTTTGGTTCTTACTTTAATTAGTAACTAAAGACTTTTTACAACAAACATTACGTATGCGTGCTCTTACTTTACCACATTTAATGTAGTTTAAACCTTTAAACCGAGCGGTAAATTGTTACGTGGAAACGAAGCGAAAGGCGTAGAAACGGAATAAAGGACGTAAAAAACAGAATGAAAGACTGAATATTCGGGTTAAAAAACAAATCGCTGAAAACCAGCGCATGAAACTGTCGATGATTCGTGGAAAATGTTGCTGTATCAATAAGTGAAGGATAACAGGCATTACTTCACTAATTCATTATTAAAATTAATTGAAATGACTGTTGAATAAGCCAGATGCAGTTAACTGATATAAACAGTTAAATTCTCACTGATCCAGATTTAATATGTACTTGTTATTTTTTTTTGTTATCTACAGCATTTATGACTAGGTGCTTCTCCAATAAGCAGGTAAAATGAAAATAATGCTATTTAATTAATGAATGTCTGTGATAGATAGCTTAGCGATGACGGAGATTATCGTCCAATCAAAGAAAAAGCAGAGAATTACAACATTTTGAGACGTGTGTCAACAGCAGATATTTTCACGGTATTTCACTATCTTTTCTCGTTGAGTTTTCAGGTTGTCCCTGATCATTTTTGCAATGTTTACTAAGTAATTACTCATGAAAAATGAAGAAACAATTTAACACAGACGGCCAAAACGTCTTTTAGAAGTGCTTAGTGAACTGCGAAGAACCTATACTTGCAATTTCACATCCCAACATCCTATTGTTCAAAATTACACCGGGAGTGATTGAAATTGAGATTAGATTCATTATTCGGTGGTTTCTATACAATGAACTGTTGACTCAACTGAGGTCCAATTAAAATGAATTGTCATGCGTAACACGAGTTACAGTTTATAGCGTTAATTAATACAAATAAAACAAAAATTATTATGTATTACTAAAGTTATGGGTGATGTGATATAGTATTCTATAAGATCATCACAAAAACTTGGAAAGCACATACAGGCGAGTTTTTTCTTCGGGGATGAGAAATTGTCACTCTACCGTTACCGAGTTACACTTGGGAACAGTGCTAAAAATTATGAGAAATATTTGTGGGGTTGAATTATTTGAATAATGTAATAAATTTGAGATAAATTTATAATTCAGTTATGTTTCAGTGGTTAAAGTTATATCTATCTAAATAAATATATTGAAAAAAATAATAACATTTATGAAATTATTTTAGAATAAATAATCATACGGTACCGTACTATTACGAGTTGTGGTCAGGCCCTTAGCTGAGCAGCCTGCCTGATAACACCTTCACTTATTTATCCAGAACACGGGACGCAATGGCTTAAATTAGTTATGAAATCGCAAACCGCAGAAAACTCCCCCCACCGGCCTGTAAACTGGCTCAACGCAGCAGATATAGGGCAGAGTAGTCCGTGGCCTGGTGTCTTTGTCGTCGGACCATTGGAACGAGAAGACCACTGAAGGTGGGTGTGTCCGGCCGTCGAATTGCGCCATCCTATTTAGCCTCCGTAATCATGAACAAGAGGAGGACTCCGCAATTAGGCTATATTCAAAACGTGGCTCGTTAAATCTTCATAATTTTATATAATTGAATATTTTAGTTTTTAGTATAGCGCCCCTCGTTCATATTCAATCATATTTATATTTAAATAGTACTGTAAACCTTCATGTTAAATAAACCTCTTTTTTATAGTGTACATTACATAATTCTTTTCAACAACTTGTAACGCCCCCATATACCCGTTAAGGATAAATAAAAAAAATTACAATAATAACATAACTCAGGGGCCGATCCAGAGTATGGTGGTGGGCGGGGAAATTAGATGTGCATTTTTATTTACTTTTACATCTGTATGTCCACTCGCAGCCCAGTTCCTTTAAAATAGTCAGAAAAAATATGAAATTTGCGAAATGGCAAGCCAATTAGATAGATCCACATGAAAAATAAAGCTCATTTGTAGTCATAAGTTTGCAAGAAATCGTGCAAATGTTCGTGAATTATCTTTCTGAGTTGAACCAGTTATAAAACGAACCATTATGTTGAGCAATCACCTGGAAGAAGAAATTTCGCCCTTTTCGTTCCTGTCCTATCCTCCACTGACTTTATCATTTTGGAAAAACCACTTAGAAATATCATAGTGTTATGTGCCAAACCTGCTGAGATGGAGATAAAAACTAAAGACAGCAGCACATTTGCTGATAAAGGCTTTTGTGTAGATAACTCAGCACTATGCCTTACAAGGACGCGAGGCCGTGAGCTTTCCATCGGTCCTGACATCTACGTAACTGATAACGAACTGACATAAAAACTGCCTCTCACACACATCTAGCCCAGTCTGCTTGGTGACCTGGTGTTCTTCTGATAGCCGTGATTCTACATTGTTGGGGGTGATCAGTACTAGGGTGAGTTATTGTCCGGGGTCGCCATCAGACTAGAGGCACTCACACACCAGGAAGGCCCACTAAGGGTTAACACGTTGTGACGCGTAGAGGTGAGGCCGTGTCGACCAGCTACTCCATTCAATCTCGCCGGGCAATTCCAGCCCGGTTCCACTTGACAGCAGGTTGCAAATCCTCACCATGTATGCGTTTTAACATACACGGACAGCAGTTACAGTAATTCGGGGAAAATTGTACCAATTAAGTAAAACATTGTACTGCATGTTTTCATTTAAAACGAACGCCTTAGATTGCCAATTTTAATGTATACTTATTGGCCAAAAATTTTTAATAATAAGAAAATGGTAATGTGCAAGGATTCTCAGAGATTTCATTTGAAATTATATTAAGCAGACGGTACAAAGTAGCACCAAATGACTGAACCATGAGATACTGCGTAAACCTATCGCTTGACCCATATGATTATTTGACGATTGATGTCGTATCATAGGTATTAGCTTCCTTATTAATTACTGTCTGCATTACTGTTTGTATTTGTTAATGTGATTATGTCCGTATTACTGCCTGTTATTTCAGAGAGTGATGGCAGGGTTATATGATTAACGTACAACTCGTGAAGTACATTTTGTGAATCTGCAACACACAGAATATTTTTGCTACTGGTACCGAAAGGGCAAACCCTCTCGCAACTTATTTGCACAGACTTGCACATGTGTAGATCTTAGCAAAGTCTCAAAGAAAACCAGGTACCAGTTTAAAAAATTGAAGGCGATACAGATTTGTGTAATGTAGCAAGATTATGGAAGTTTATTAGCTCGTGTATTTCGCCAATGAGATTTAAAAAAACTACCCTTGGTAATATTTCTGAATAAAGGCGAAAACAATTTCTGTGTATACTCATATATACACAAATTACTTTTGAATTTAATTGTGCAGATCACAGAAACTTTAATATTAATTTTTGAAATACTTACATATTCAAACATGATAAGAGCTTAATGCAATGTGACAATTGCTTCAGCTGCAATCACCGTTTATATTATGATACGCTACACCATTTTCAAACTTAATTCAAGGTTATGCTTAGGTGAATAGTTTTATGATATTTTGTAACAAGTATAATGTACTGTTGTTTTAAGTATCTTATATTCAGTTCTATTGGGATTATGTTAAGTTCCATGGCTCAAATTCAGCAAGCAATTTGAATTTGGAAAGTTTGGTTTTGAATCTGAATCACTTGCCTGTATAAAACAGAACTGGTATAAAATAAGCCATAAATAAAAATTATGTATAAAATTATATTCTACCGCCACGTAAATTTTTTACCAAATGTGAAAAAAAAATTGTAGATTAAACACTTTTTGTGAATGGTTTTTATGCATTTCTCGAACGTAAACTCATACTTATGATACTTGTGATGTAAAAGTACCCCACATTGATGTTCTAGAAAAGGTAAAAGAATTATTAAAAACAGCTACTTACGATAGTGCTGAAAAAACCTTGTGTTCTAAAACTGATCAAGTGACGAATTTTTCCTCAAAAATTAGAGTATATTATATGATACATGACAGCCATAATATGGTTTTTTAACGTAAATTTGATAATTTTAACTATAAAATATTGATTCGTACACATAAAAAAAATATTATAAAAACCACAAACTTTGGTGTTATGTAAAAATTGTTTTAAAAGTCGCAAGAGTGTCATATTGCAATTTATTAGAAATCCGACTGTTGGCTCTGATGCTGTAACCGTTCTAGAACAAGCCATTCTATCTTTACATTTTATTCATAGAAAGGTTAAGAAAAGGGAAAAAGGCTGAACTACAAAACCTCATTTCTGAGAAATGTATTTAATGACATTGTAATAACACCTACAGTTATTTTGAACTGTAGCTTAACATATAAATTTTTTATAATGTGATATTTGAACGAAAAAAAATATATGAATTTAATAATTCCTATAGACTAAATTAAACATTTATTTAAAGTCACTTCTTTGTAACATCTATTCTGATTATTGTTTGATTCTACAATGACAGAGGAAGTAATATGCCAACAATGTAGAATACTATTTGTGGTGCCTCGGGCACTCTCAAGCACCACAATGGATATCGCACACGTTGATACACAGCATGTGTCTCCCAACATGTGCAGGTCGTCGACTTGTTTGGTAAGTAAAGGGTACGTACGCAAGTTTCTTCAATCACAATTCCTTCTCCACGATAATACGCCAATCCAGCGGCGTAGGCAGGAATTTCTCAAAGGGAGGGTTACGCTGTCTTGAAGCAAGAGAGGGTGGCTAACCTGCTATCGACGATGTTGGTACATTTGTTCTTTACAACACATTCAAGATGAAGGATTATTACTATTAGCAATACTAATTGTATTCACAACCCCTCACACCCCTGTTAAAACTATGTCCCTGCGCCAGTCTAGGGCCGCGGTGGGTAAGTGGCGAGATTACACGCCTCCTACCTAGGCAAACCGGGCTCGATTCCCGGCGGGGTCGCTCTCGCACCTTTGCATGAAGTATTGTTGCCTGAAGATGCCGATGGTCGGCGAGATTTCTCGGGGACATCCCGTTTACCCCGGCCTTGCATTCCGGCGCTGTTCCATGCTCACCTCACTTCACCCTTATCTGATATCAAGACCTCTCGTCCCTCTATCATTCATACTTGTTGAAACAGACACTTGGCAACATGTACAACTGTACATATGTATATGTATCAAATATCACTTTTTTTGTGATGCTTATTCAAGTATGTCAAACATTTACAGCCTTTCAATCCAGCAGTTCGCCAGATAACTGACCTTCCACAACATGCACTACATAGCTATTCTTGTCGCTCTGTGTATCAGCGGTGTCTATGTCAAAAAAGTGAGTATTATTATAATCGTACTACTTATTGTCTTGCATTTACTTTTATTACTTAATTTCATGGGTACAATTTTATAATGTTTCATATATATGTGTGTGTGTATGTGCATATATATATATNTTTATTACTTAATTTCATGGGTACAATTTTATAATGTTTCATATATATGTGTGTGTGTATGTGCATATATATATATGTATATATACAGCATATATAGGAAAAATAACCGAGACTGACTGGCACCAACAAGCAGACACAAANATATATATATATGTATATATACAGCATATATAGGAAAAATAACCGAGACTGACTGGCACCAACAAGCAGACACAAACATGGTTCCAAAAACATGAAATTAGGAGGAAACATTCATTATCTAATGTCGCCAGCTTCTAAGGGGGTATTTTTGAAAATTCAAAAGGTGTAAAATGGGGGCTCAAAGTTTATATGAAAAAAATTTTATGGTCCTATTAACTGGAAACGTTTTGAAAGTAATCTAAAAAAATTTACTAAACACATGTTTTACAGTTTTTAAGAAACAAACTTGTAGTAAAAGCGTTGTGAACACTAAGAGGTTCGTAATATTATTCTTAGAAATAAATAACTAAATTCAGAAAGCGATAACCTATAATGTAAGACCTACTCATGCGTAACACAAAATTATTATATTAATGTCGTAATGTAGTAATATTAAATACACCCTCTTTAGCTGGAGCTATGTACACTTTAATTCCCGCTTTCGTTTAGTTTATGTTTACTTCATCGAGGTATAACCTAGAAGTTTACCAATACATAAACGATATACGTATATTTGTTTGAATTTTTATAGCTGTATAAATTTATTGCGCTGTATATTGATCAGATCTGATTTTGTTTGTACCCATATTTTTTTTTTCTTGCTTGGCTGCGAGTCAAATTTCTACATCTCAATGTAGTCGAAGCCACTAATGTAACTGGATTGGCTAAGGGAGAAGCAATATTTGTGCCACGTATTCCATTAACTCCTAATAACCTGGCTCTTGAATTCAAGAGACTGCAGTTTCCCCTCAAAGTTGCAGGACAAACTCTCAAACTCGCAAGAGTTTACTTGAGCTAGGACTGTGTCTCCCGCGGTCAGTTGTACGTGGCGTGCTCGCGTGTAAGTTCACACCTCAGCCCGGTTGTATTGGTGCCTCACTATAGAACTATAAGAAACATTGTTTGCAAAGAAATATTGTAAAAAGCTTAATTTACATGTTCACACGGCCTATTACAAACAACAAATTCAAACTTACCAGCCACAATTTTCTAATTTCTGGACTTGTAGTTCATTCCACTATCTATTTTTAAATATATGTTATATTTTAAAGACATACTTTCTGTTTAAATAAGATTGTAACGGAAAAAGCTAATTCCACGCAGATCAAGCTAGTGGCCGTGTGTGTGAATGTGTGTGTGTGTATGTGTGTGAGTAGTATTTAAAAATAAAGGCCTTGTAGTGAAATTACTCGCAGTCTACTCTAAGATGTGTCAGGTACAAACCTAAATGTAACACAACTCTACCTCCAAATTTACTCTATTGTGACTTGTTCAATATTTTCCGTGTCTTCGTTAGCTTACACCCTATAACAAAATGTACTGTTTTATAATTTTTACTTAATATATCAGCTTGCATGCTATATTTATATTAAGCCACTAGTATTAAAATATTTCATTATTTATTTAGCAAGGTATTCAATTCTTTATTATTTCCTTTTGAAAGCCTACTCTATCGTAATAAAGAATATAAGTTTTACAGAAATACTCATTGTACACCTTGTATTATTTTTTATTAAGAAACGAATGTGTCCTTACTTACTATAATTATTGAAAGAATAATTATCATTACTCGTATCATTTAGTCTGCAATCTCTATCTTGGCCACGGTGGCGGCCTACCATGATCCCACAACTGGTTTTTTGTGTACTGACAGTTTCTATTATAAACAGTAAAGAACAGGAAACGTTTATGAAAACACTCTAGTTTTAAAAGNTTTTTGTGTACTGACAGTTTCTATTATAAACAGTAAAGAACAGGAAACGTTTATGAAAACACTCTAGTTTTAAAAGACTTACACAAAAACGGAGTACTGAAAATGACACGAAGTGTTTTATTTGGTACTCTTGCTCCACTCGGTCACTTATTCCCAAGTTTGTCTCCAATAAATCAAAATGTCAATCACATGTGTGAGTANTTTTTGTGTACTGACAGTTTCTATTATAAACAGTAAAGAACAGGAAACGTTTATGAAAACACTCTAGTTTTAAAATATTTAGACGAAAACGGTGTACTAAAAATGAACTGAAGTGTTTTATTGTGTACTCTTGCTCCACTCGGTCACTTATTCCCAAGTTTGTCTCCAATAAATCAAAATGTCAATCACATGTGTGAGTATGTTCGATACATGCCACCGAGCTGCTGCCAGATGTTCCTACTTTCGGTGCGACGGCTCTAGTCCATTCCGAACGCCTATCTGGATCGGGGCGTGTTGTTAAGCACTGTTCACACTCCTCTTAGTTCATACTTGTTTTACTCTATAGTTAAATTTTCATCCGGAAACTACCCAAGTATTTGGCATTCCTGCAGCACGTCTCATACCACTATAAACTTCTAATAAGTTCGTAAATGGGCACAAAACAGAAGCTCTTCAACTTATAGCAATTTTATTCCACGTTGTAAGAAGGTGCTGCGGTGGTGTAGTGGCAGAGTTGTTTCCGGATTTTTGCATTGGGATTCCTGAATGAGGGGATTCGTGCGGGACGATGTGGCTAGTCAGCGTGTTTTCTCAGGAATCTCCCGTTTCCTTCGCCTCTTGCGTTCTGGTGCTGCTCGATTCTCAGCTCACTTCACCCTCATTGGATCTCAATAACTCAATGCTAAGAGCCGCGCAAATCTCTCAACTCAATTTCTTTCATCCACACCGATCCTTTCTCAAGACGGAACATTTGTGGTGGCCAAGACCTAATCTTGTTTTGACGCGTCAACAAAACTTTTGGATAGTCAATAAAACAGCGTGAGAAAATTCTTTACATGTGGTGCACTTTAAAATACTTTCAATCGTTAATATTCGCCATTAAACAGTTGATATTTGATGATATTTGTCTGTAAAACATGTTGAACTATTGACAATTTGAACGAGTACATAAGAGAGACGTCTTGGAAATATACTTCGAGATCAAAAAAAGTTTTGGAATAGTAAGCGCTGTTAAANCCTAGATACATGAAAGTAAAGGATTAGGAAACACTGAAGCCATATTAGCTAACAGGATGTTTAGTTGCTGAACTAAAGAATACAATCTTCGACAGCCATTTTGTGTAATGCTGCGGTGGAGGAGACGCTTTACCAATGCAAACAGAAGTAATTATTAGTTTTAAAAGGAAATAGTATATTTTTTGGAGCTATATGATGCATATTTATTGGCGGAATAATTTCAGAAATATCATGATCCAAAAAACTGCTTTTCCTAAATAGTGCGTACGAGTCAATTTGGGATTGAAAATCTCATAGTAACATAGTTCGTGAGAAGGCTGGCCAGCATTCACAGATACTAACTGAATAATTATTTATTGCTAAATTTGTTATATAGTAACGTATTTAATCATAAGTATGTATATCCTTTTTACATTGTACAAAAACAATAAAATTTTATTGTAATTTATGACCTACAGATGGATGATGAAGAGATACAGGCCGCCATCAATAAATGTAATTTACATTATGGAATGAACCTAAGTAAGAACAATTTCTCTTTGTACATAGGCAAATAATAATATTTATATATAAAAAATTATCATTAATGTAGAAAAAATTATAGTTTTTTATCCTCTATTATTATCTGGCCAGTGCTCAAAAGATATTTTACAACTGTTTCTATATATCCATAATTGCTCATACCAAACGGCCTAATAACTTAATATCAGTGACCTTATCTGACCAGCATAGATATTGATTGAAAATATCTATGCTGGTATTGATTGAAAATGTCATATTTCCATGACATCAAAAAATTGATTTTTTTTTTCAATTTAATAATAAAATGAGATACTTCCCTATTTTCGTAAAATGGATAGGCGTTTACTACTAATGATATTACTTTACTGTTTTTCTTTCTTCAGTTCCGAACACGTACTTCAGCAGGAGTCAAATACGATATGCAGATTTTCACACGCGGTATATAACAAATTGTTAACATCTAGTAAATAACTTATGTCTCTTAATTATTTAGGATTTGCGAGAAGTATGTTTTTAATTTATAGTTTCTGACAGGAGTAGTTTAGAGTAAAATATATGATACCAGGTTGGCCAGAATAAATGTCAATTTTCGTGCCCCAAACAACGACTAAGTTTTAGTATGAAAAATTTGAATCTTTAGTATTCTAAAAAGGCTCCGTTTGCACCGCCACATTTCCACCAATGATGCACAAAGACTTCCATCCCGCCCTTGAAAAGGCCACGGTGGTGTAGTGGTCAGAATACTTGCCTCTCGCCAAGGTGAACCGGGTGTGATTCCCAACGAGGTGACTTCCTAATATTCGCACGCGAAAATCGCGTCGGACGAAGTAGCCGGTCGGTGGATATTCTCGTGGATCTCCCGTTTCTTCCTCCCGTGCAGTTCAGTGTTGCTCCATACCCTCCTCGCCTCAACCTCATTAACTCTGAGATATAGTTAATAAGTGTCCCGCCTGCCGGCAACTTGAACTGCGGTGCAGAGTGTGTGAAACCCTGGTTTTATGGCGAAACCATTAAACATACCCCAGGTATGTTTACCTACGTAAAGACATCATACCCCATACCTGGAAGGAATGGTAAATTTAAGTAATAAATATTATTCTGCAGCCCTCCAATATAGATAAAAACGCCTTTTTCAGACTGCCGTTGCCTAAAATATACAAAAAGAACACGCGCCAAACTACGATAGGAGCCTGTACTGAACTTTACTACAGTCTTTTCATCCATTAAATGATAGAGTCGCCACTGAAGGTCCTTTAATTACACGCAGCAATACGATAAACCTGCACACAGTTCAGAACCCTGCGCGTAGCGTTGGTGGCGCTCTTGTAGCGTGTGCCATTATAACCCTTATAGATCCCGCGCTTCTCGGCCAAAACAGGAGAAAAACGACGCAAGCAGGTTAGGCCCTCAAGGCCATTGGTCTCTAACCTTTCCTAAAAAATAAACTCGTGTCTCTTGTAATGCAACCAATATCAGACTACAACAAGGTTGTCCTGGCTTCCGAGACTGTGAAAAGCTACCAGGTGGCAGAGAAAACCAACATTTACAGTAGCAGGCATCTTCAGGGTTGAAATTCAACTGGAATTTAAATTTCATCTCGGAATGAAGAATGTGGACTAGAGAACTTTGGACGGCTCTTACCCACGAGGTCTTCACAGCCGATGAGGGTGGACCGAGGTGGATAAGGCGCAGCTTCGGAATGCTAGGGCGGGGGAAACGGTAGATCCCCGAGAAAACTCGCCAACCAGCGGGGTCTTCCGACATTATTCCCACGTGCGAAAAATCTAAGAGTGACATCCACGGGAATTGAACCCTGTTCGCCTTAGTAAGAGACGAGCAGTCTGACCACTAAACCACAGTCAAATTGACCGTTGAACAAGCCATGTGCTTTTATAGGCTGTTCATGGTGAAGTGAGCACTTTTGAGGCCATAGTTACTTTTAAATTATCAGCCTTTCTATTTGTCTTTCCACACTTTTAGTTATAAATATTGCCATGGAAGTAATAAACACAGTGTAAATATTTTATGAGACTAAAAGTTTACATTTAAGGCTACAATAAAGTATTATTATTGACTATTGTACCAAAATAGAAACCTTCAAAAAGTTCTCACTTTACCGTGAATAGCCTACAACTGTTTTAAACAGTGAAGTTATCAGTGATCCAGATAGAGAGTGTTGCAAAAGGCAATGTCTACGCGGCGATAATCTGACGAGAGCACGCCGCTTGTGGAGCACTACTCTTCTTTGTGGGAAGACAGTCCACTACACTCTCCACCACGGCGACAATAATCCATTTATATTTATTTCAAAATTATTTCATTACTATACTTCCATGCTATTTCTCCGCCTCATACAAATACAGCTTAACCAAGTCTAGAAAATTACACCATGGACGATGCACCTCATTCGTGCATACTATTTTTCAATATAGTGTTGCATTAGAACTATTTCCTATTTAGCTGTTACCAACACAGCTATTTCTCACAATGTGTATTGTAATTTATTCTTCACGAAATATTACAATTTTAAATTAAAATATAGGTATAACTTCAATTCAATTGAAAACAAGATACATTTATTTCAAAATATATGTATAAAGCTTGTGATGCATTACATGTGTACGAATCAAACAAACACGTCAAACATGGGGTGGTTTTCCAAAGTTTCGGTTCTCAAAAGTGTGAAGAAAAGCGCGACTATACTATACAACTGATGTGAACAATGTGGTTTTTCTGTGTTAACAGATACCACAGATATAAAAAATAGATACACCGAGATCCAGCTACATAGAAACACGTCGGACCGGAACCAGATCGTAAGTATAGTGTTTGCAAATATTTCTCTATAAATGCACAAGTCGCGTTTCGTTATTTTCACCAAACTATCATTTAGCAGAATGGTTTTGTTAAACTCAGAATGTGGCCATATAATGAGATAGTTTACAAATCTAGTGACGCTTACCACCACATAAACTTGTATTCAATATACTGCATAGCACAATAAAAATTAAAATTATAAACACCTTTAACATGTGAAAATCTAGTTAAATTTTTATTTTAGATTTAGATTACTACGACAGCCTGAATAAAATATTTATTGTTGATTTAGGAATGAATGTTTAAGAAAGTTTATAAAGTAAACTCTCTGAAAATAAGATTATTTTTTTTTTCTTCCATATTCTCGATCAAATTTCCTTCTAAATTATTAAAATCATCATATTTATCAATCATCCTCTAATCTTAATTACAATATGTTATTTTGGAACTAATAAAAAATATACTTTATAATAGTTTTTTATATTTGTGTTACTTTCGTCGCCTAACTTTTTTTATAGGCGTTTAACAAAGTTTAAAAATTATTTTACTTGAAATTTGTATTCTGTTTCTAGTATTATCAGTATAAAAATTGTATTATTACGTTCAAAATGTTAGAAAGAATTAAAATAATTTTAGAGTATATTAAAATTCGCATTTTATAATAATTATAACTAATGAAGGGAAAATTTCGTAAATAAATTTTAGTACATGCTAGTCTTGATGCACGTGTACATTTCTGACATGTTAACATTTGAATCACAGTTTATTAGACCCGTCCAGATGGACTATGAGCCTATAACAGACCTGCAAGGAAACACACACCGAATCCCGTGCCACCTGGTCTGGGGTAAAACTGGCTACACACTGGGGCAGTAGCCAATGAACAGCCAGCTCAGACTCGGAGATATACAATAGCGTGGAGTATAGCACGCAGGTAGTTCAAATGCCAAATACTCCAGTCCCTACATAATTTCAATCTATTAATTACATTTGTAGTATTGCTATTTATGTTGGGTGTAAAATGCTTCGCAAGAAATGTAATTAAATGAATACAATGCTTATCATGAATAAATTGTTTTGTATAATTCAGTTTAACATTAAACTTTTATAAACATTATCTCAATCCACCGGACAATCATGTGTGGGGGCATCTCAAGGCCATTGTTTATGCAACTCCAGTTCTAGACATAACCGTGCTTCACCCACGAGTGGAACAATGTTGCCACCAGATACGTGCATTCCTGGAGTATTTGAATGTGTCAGACATTCAGTGAGGTAGCGTGTTCAGGCGTGCATTCAGGCACAACGTGGATATTTTGAGCTCTTCTTGTAGAATAACGTATCACTGCCGGTACACGAACATGGCTATAGCTACTCGAACGGGAATGTTTCAAGAAGACTATTACGAATGCATCCAGTGCAACAATTGATGGTCTGTTACTCGGAGACTAACGTCTTTAGGACATATTTTGACAGGGACATTAAGTGTTGTTTTGATGTGTTCTATCCGCACCTCAATTATTTCTCTCAAATATTCAGACATTATGTATGTACATATTCGTGAAAAGGCTGAAGTAGGAGGCACATACTTAGTATCCCACTCGTCTTGTGAAGAGCCGTGGTTTACACTCAGGATTCCACCAACTTTCTTTCATGTGTTATGCTTGAGAGCCTAGTGTATTCCAATTTCTGCATTGAGGGCGATAAAGATTTTTTAATAATTATTTTTAAACTAAAAATTGCATTATGTTAAGGTTACCAGCTCAAATTCAGCATTTCATATCTTCTATTTTGCAATTTGTTCTGTTCCAGTGTTATGCCTTCTGTGCCTTTGTAGCCCTTGGCTCTGCAAACAACGATACTGGTATGATTGAGCCTAAGGAACTGAAACAATTTGCCGAGGAATACCCTTCCTACTGTGTCCCAGCGAGCGATCAGTGTCACTGTGCTGTAGAAGGTGAGAAATCTCAAATACTACTCTTTTGCTGTGTTAAATCTTGTGATAAAAATGATTTAGCCACTTAATTAAACTTAAAGTTTTTCAAGTCTCTCAAATCGCCGCGACTACAAGTCAAGATTTGGCTTGCTTGTTTGTCTGTTTTATGCATCCATAATATTTTTTTTTCAATATATTATAGTTGAAAGATATTGAACATCTCAAATAACATTATACAAAGTATATACACTGGACATATTAAGCACTTATGTGTCAGCTTGCACGTACACACTTGTATCTCTTCTTCCAACTTGCTGTAGGGCGTCAACGTTTTACTGAAACTGAAGAAAAAGGGAACGAGATAAACCGGGACAAGAAATGTGTATTATGTAATGTTATACTGTAATTTCTTAGATTTCGTAGATAAGACAGTCATTTACGATATAAAATGCACATTCAATAAAAAATCATTCCAGCTGTTTTTATTAAAGAGTATTCGGTTAGAGAAGCATATTACTTGAAGGTGTTGTGGTAAGTTATTGAAAAATTTGATTGCCAAGGTAGGACGGCCCTTTCCGGACTAGTTTTAAGTTAACTGAAGCTATGTATATATTCAGGCAAAGCGATATGCGAGAATAAGTTTTCCGGTACGGTTACCTGGCTATTGTCATTGTATATATTGCGAATTATTATTGCCATTTCCGGGTAGGGAGGGTCGTGTTTCTTATCTGCTGCTAGTCTACATTTTCCGCACAAACCTTTTAATCGTAATGTTTTATAACATTCAAATGGTTGGTTTAAATCGCAACTGGCATGGAAAAGAACATTCTTTTTATAATATACATGAAGTACCAAGTATAATTCATCAATATCTGATAGTTGAAAACATACTAACATTATTAACGTTATATTGACGTACTACAAGTCCGGACATGAAGTGGGCAAGGTTAGTTATTTACCAGAAAAATTCTGAATATCATGATATGTGAGTCACATATGCAGAATCGTAAAGAATACGTTACTAATTAAAGGGTGAAATAACGATAACTGCCATAAAAAAAAATTTATCGGGTATGTTGTCACGAATAAATAAATAACTTAATAACGTAAGGCAATATATTCATGAAATCTAAATTTACGACCGATCATTAATCGAGGCGTGGATGTATGTAATTAAATCTCCACTCTACTGCGAAGTAAGAAGTTTGTCTTTACATAGCTTCTGCCAAAATACAAATCCAAAATATTTTACAAACTTACAATGATTTCATGAAAATGGCAGTAATATATTTATTTCCATAGAAAACGGAAATAAACCCGGAGTGTATGCAACCCTATAGCATTTGGCTCATCAATATAATAAACCTCACCTAAAACGTGTCACTCAATCTGAAGCGATCACATAGATACCACGATGTGGTAAAAGATACTGTCTCCAAACATTTGTAGAAGTTCTTTGTTGGCTTCGTTCCGTTGAACATATTATTTATTTTAAGAGCCAATGCCACGGTAATTAAAACACCCAGAATGAGCTGCCAGTGAATGATTTACTATGCGGCGTCAGTAGTACGTCATCCGTGGATTCTGGACGAGTTACGGAAGTTCAAAAAAATGAGCAAGAAATGTAAACCTAAAAAAAAAGACTTATTTCCATTACAAATATGTATTGTTTTACAAAAGAAAATCCAGTTTGGCATTTTCATAAAAATCATAGTTATTGATACCGACCATTGACCAGATTTTTTTAAACAGTTCGTGTTATGAAAATTGATTCTTCAGTCATAATTTAAGTTACGACAGACCTCAAGGAAAATAATCTGTGGACCAGAGATTTTGACACTACACGTACAAAGAAAATAGTCCCTGTGTCAAATATTTTGACACGAGACAAGTTAAGAAAAATTATTCATCGACCAAATTTGTTGACACGAATAAAGTCAAGAAAAGTAACCCATAACATAAAATATACAACAACATACACGTAAGTAAATTGTTACAGTTGTTTCACCTGCAACCGAAATATACTTTTTACATTATAATCAAATGTGCGTTCATGTTGTGTCTTGGTTTGTGTTTCTAGAAGGTAAGATAATCTAAGTTAAATATAAATATGTTAGCTACTCATTTTTTACTGAAGCTATTAGCTAATTATTGACTTAAGAAATAAATTTATTATTACATTTTATTGAACTTGTACCTTTGTGCCAGAGCAAATATAATTTTCATGGTACCTAGATTCTTATATCAGTGAGTGAGTTTCTGTTAAGTACGGAAAATGGTAGTGCAACTTTAGAAAAAAATCTGTTGTCTAATGAATTCAGACCATATCAATGTCGAGTAAGGTAGGCCAAGTTCAGGTGTGCTATTATGGCATCTTAAAAGTCTTGCGTTTTGAAAGACGTATCTGAAAACTGATAAAACGTAATGTCTTCCGGGACTTGTAGTGTCCAAATTTATATTTTGCAGTAACTTATAAAACATACCCCATGCGGTAAAAACATTTAAAATAAAAAAAATTAATTTATTTTAATGAACTTAGTGTTACAATATAACTGGATAATAAAAATATTCTCCTCTTCTGTCGAAGTTTATATCAAGACAGTAGTAAAAATGTACCTAAATAGTCACATGTCAAAGTACATACATGTTGACATACTCTACTCTGTACTTAAGACGTATGTTCATCTTTGCCGTGAAATTCAAGCAAAAAATATCTTCACAATAAACTCACATACAGTAGAAATTTTCGCATAATAAGATTAATATTTAGAAAAATATTGGGGAGATTTATATTATTTGTCATGCGAGACAGTTCGTATTCTCCAAAATAAATAATTTTCCTTAAATTTTTTTTTTATTACATAGGAGTTACTTTATTTGTGTCCTTTCTGTTTCAGGCAATAAACTTGGGAACGATAGTTGCAGCAGAATAGGGAAATATTATGATTGTTTCAAGTAAGTCTTAGTACACCGTTACTCAAATAAATATTTTAAAAGGCGGAAATTTTAAATCATGAAATACAACCTGTAAGTATAGACGCGATAATACTGCGGATTCGTCTGTCAACAAGCTAGACTCCACAACTCGTCATGCACTCGAGCCTCAGTTAGTTGTTAATTGGCTGATACTCCAGTTTTACACTGGACCAGGTAGCACGGGATTATGAGCTTGTTTCCTTGCAGGCCAGTTGTTGGCTCAAATTCGTCTGCGGTGTGTCTTTAAAACTGCAATCCAATTGGAAAAATCGATCGAATGTATTCATGTTTGAATTCTAGCTTGTGCTCAAATGAATTTGACAAATTTCCGAAACTATTCTTCAGGGTATTTTAGCTTAAAAAAACATGCATTTCATTTATTATGTAAGAAAGTATTAAATAAATGTATTGTCCTTTGTTCATTGCATCGCATAAATAAGATGGTTGTTCGGCGTAGCGGACTAAATGCTGCATCTAAAGTAGACTGACTGTCTTAGGCTCCTGGTTATATAAGAAAAAGGAATGTGAAAATTTATATACTACATATGGTCTAAAGGTAATCGCAAAGGCGGCGCATACCTTTGAATTTGGACCTGACACACTAGATTATTACAAATTTTGGAGATACATTTTATGTTGGAACACTGAATGTCTGAATAATGGGTAACGAAAAAAAGATCTGTAAACATGTAAACATGTATGTGGCTGTCATCATATTATTTTGGTGAGATAATCACGGTTACTGCCCTTATTACGAGTTAATCTCCATGACTCTCTAGAAAAGTTGGTATTTAAAGGGGTGATATAATAACCTGGATAACACAATTAACATTACACATTATCCAGACACTCAGTCTTCCATCTCCAGTATTTGTATTTAGCACTTCAGGTACAACTTCAAATATATGTACCACCTTACGATTCACTTAAGATCATAGGTCGTACATTTGTTTTGACGTTCTTTACTCGTGAATAACCAGCAGCTGAAATTTGACGTTCTAATTTAGATACAGCCTATATAACCAGCGTACGTCTTCCTACAACAAAGGTATTACTAATCACTTACAGTAAGGATATTCACCTCATCCGATCCCTTTCCAGTCTAGGGTAGCAACTACCATTTGTTTAATTGGGTAATTTTAGTTAAATTCTAAAAAAAACTCTGTTCTCGTATATTAATTAATTTATTTATTTACAACCACAATAATAAATAAATAACTATATAAGTTCCAATTAGTAAAATGTTTCTAAATAAAACATTTTTAACTCTTTCCTTTAAAATCACAACTTACTGTCTGTCCAAAAGTTTTTAATTTATAAACAGAAATTACTTTTATCATGTTTTCTTGTTGTGTTGTAATAATGAAGGTAATTTATATTTTTATCAATGATTTACATTTATATATTTTGCGTTTCGTGCAAAATAAAAAAATTGTTTTTGATATGTGTATTGTGTTTTTAATTATTGCTGCATTATATAGAAAGTAAAGTGGCTAATGCGGTTTTATTTTATACATATTCGTCCAAGTAAGTATATTACGCTCAGAACTATATATTTATAACGTAGTACCTATTACGGCCCGATATACACCCTTGACTTGTACTCAGATCACCAGATCACAAACAAACTGCAGAATTAACCTCTTAACGTAGCCTTTAATGTTTCGTTCCAGGTGTTGCAAAAGCAAACATTTTTTGTCTAATAAATAGTTACGATTTCCCAATAATAACTTTGACCCTGGATCCCAAGAAAAGAATTTCTATTGGCTTCTGAATTTGTGCAGCAAAGGGTAGTAAAATTTTCGTTTCCTAGCAGTAGCCAATAGTATTATCCACAATCATTGGTGCTAGTTTGTGACCATTTACAGAACTGATCATGGTTTTACCTTTACTGCAACACGTTACACGTGAACAGGTATACTCGGCAAGTGTTTAAAGGGCTGAAATACGATGTAGGGCTTGGTCAAAGGCCTCGGTGCTATTTCTGTCACAAACCAAACGCGCCAGGTATACTTATAGGATAGGGAGGTTGGCTGTAACTTCTTCCGCCAACAAAAATTGAATGCACACAATTGGTACGTTATCTTGACTCTAATAATTTTATTCCTTATATCTACTTAAATAACTCATTTGTAAGTGAAGAGTGGTTGTAGGGAACATTTTCGACAACACCTAAAACGGTAAAGCGTATTTAACAAACGACAGAGTTTAGAGTTTTTCTCAGATATTGTGGATTAATTTGTTTTAAATACAAAGAAGATACGTTTTTTAAAGAAGCACCAAGTCCAGAATATTTGCCGTTATAAATCCGATGAATTTGAGTTTTGTAGTAAATTCCATTGTGCGTATTCACTTCGTAGCCTAAACCAAACTGTGTGATTCCTTTGGGTATAAGAATAAGAAGACCTGAAAATTAAAATATAATTAAATTATCTTATTAACTGCTTTAAAGTATATGTAGTTAACTTAATTATACGACGTATAAGAGTATTCAACGATTTCATAAGATCGAAAGTTGTCTTGCGTTAGCTTGTACCACGAATCTGATTTTAACAAATAAATGGTCTACACGAAAACATTCATTGAGTAAATACTTCATTATCAAAATATTTCCCTGCTGTTTGAAAACATTTAAGTACTTGTTTATCAACTGGTTCAGACACAGCTGTTTCTTGTTCCGAGTTAATCTAGTAAAATATTTACACATAATATTTATACATTTTTCATGGCATCATGATGAAAGTTTAACGCGTCTGGAAAACGTACTTCGTTAATATTACTGATTTAAAATGTAAAGAAAATTCCGTATTGAACTCATCTAGACATATTTTATTCTGTAAATAATAACAGACCCGAAATTAAGTAGAATAACTGTAATCAGAGTACTTTATCCATGAAAGATAATTCCATGTATACAGTGTGAGTAGATATGATTTAGTTTGATTCCATAGGGAGAAACACTTTCGTGAATTCGGAAATTCCAAACATTTTCGCTAGTCAAATATGACAAACCATTTTGTATTTAGCTAATACAATTATCCTGGAAACTTATATCTCTCAGTGTTTATTCTTTAAACAATTTTAGCAGAAGTCAGCAGTAAAAATAATACATTTAGACGTTAGCCACAAAAATTTTGAAATTTTTTTTTTACATTTTGTCCAGAAACGATATTTGAATCTCTGGATGTGCATTATAAGACGTGTATTATGTATGTGTTTGATAGACGTTTATTATGCATGTGTATTATGATACGTTTAGGCATATTTTGCCTAGGAATGAATATTTAGATTATTGATGGGCTGAGAATGCGTTTTTGAGTTTCTATTGCATCGTTAAAATGTCTAACCTTNTTACTCGTGAATAACCAGCAGCTGAAATTTGACGTTCTAATTTAGATACAGCCTATATAACCAGCGTACGTCTTCCTACAACAAAGGTATTACTAATCACTTACAGTAAGGATATTCACCTCATCCGATCCCTTTCCAGTCTAGGGTAGCAACTACCATTTGTTTAATTGGGTAATTTTAGTTAAATTCTAAAAAAAACTCTGTTCTCGTATATTAATTAATTTATTTATTTACAACCACAATAATAAATAAATAACTATATAAGTTCCAATTAGTAAAATGTTTCTAAATAAAACATTTTTAACTCTTTCCTTTAAAATCACAACTTACTGTCTGTCCAAAAGTTTTTAATTTATAAACAGAAATTACTTTTATCATGTTTTCTTGTTGTGTTGTAATAATGAAGGTAATTTATATTTTTATCAATGATTTACATTTATATATTTTGCGTTTCGTGCAAAATAAAAAAATTGTTTTTGATATGTGTATTGTGTTTTTAATTATTGCTGCATTATATAGAAAGTAAAGTGGCTAATGCGGTTTTATTTTATACATATTCGTCCAAGTAAGTATATTACGCTCAGAACTATATATTTATAACGTAGTACCTATTACGGCCCGATATACACCCTTGACTTGTACTCAGATCACCAGATCACAAACAAACTGCAGAATTAACCTCTTAACGTAGCCTTTAATGTTTCGTTCCAGGTGTTGCAAAAGCAAACATTTTTTGTCTAATAAATAGTTACGATTTCCCAATAATAACTTTGACCCTGGATCCCAAGAAAAGAATTTCTATTGGCTTCTGAATTTGTGCAGCAAAGGGTAGTAAAATTTTCGTTTCCTAGCAGTAGCCAATAGTATTATCCACAATCATTGGTGCTAGTTTGTGACCATTTACAGAACTGATCATGGTTTTACCTTTACTGCAACACGTTACACGTGAACAGGTATACTCGGCAAGTGTTTAAAGGGCTGAAATACGATGTAGGGCTTGGTCAAAGGCCTCGGTGCTATTTCTGTCACAAACCAAACGCGCCAGGTATACTTATAGGATAGGGAGGTTGGCTGTAACTTCTTCCGCCAACAAAAATTGAATGCACACAATTGGTACGTTATCTTGACTCTAATAATTTTATTCCTTATATCTACTTAAATAACTCATTTGTAAGTGAAGAGTGGTTGTAGGGAACATTTTCGACAACACCTAAAACGGTAAAGCGTATTTAACAAACGACAGAGTTTAGAGTTTTTCTCAGATATTGTGGATTAATTTGTTTTAAATACAAAGAAGATACGTTTTTTAAAGAAGCACCAAGTCCAGAATATTTGCCGTTATAAATCCGATGAATTTGAGTTTTGTAGTAAATTCCATTTTGCGTATTCACTTCGTAGCCTAAACCAAACTGTGTGATTCCTTTGGGTATAAGACTAAGAAGACCTGAAAATTAAAAAATAATTAAATTCTCTTATTTACTGCTTTAAAGTATATGTAGTTAACTTAATTATACGACGTATAAGAGTATTCAACGATTTCACAAGATCGAAAGTTGTCTTGCGTTAGCTTGTACCACGAATCTGATTTTAACTAATAAATTGTCTACACGAAAACATTCGTTGAGTAAATACTTCATTATCATAATATTTCCCTGCTGTTTGAAAACAATTAAGCACCTGTTTAACAACTGGTTCAGACACAGCTGTTTTTCGTTCCGAGTTAATCTAGTAAAATATTTACACATAATATTTATACATTTTTCATGTCATCATGATGAAAGTTTAACGCGTCTGAAAAACGTACTTCGTTAATATTACTGATTTAAAATGTAAAGAAAATTCCGTATTGGACTCATCTAGACATATTTTATTCTGTAAATAATAACAGACCCGAAATTAAGTAGAATAACTGTAATCAGAGTACTTTATCCATGAAAGATAATTCCATGTATACAGTGTGAGTAGATATGATTTAATTTGATTCCATAGGGAGAAACACGTTCGTGAATTCGGAAATTCCAAACATTTTCGCTAGCCAAATATGACAAACCATTTTGTATTTAGCAAATACAATTATCCTGGAAAATTATATCTCTCAGTGTTTATTCTTTAAACAAATTTAGCAGAAGTCAGCAGTAAAAAAAATACATTTAGACGCTAGCCACTAATGTTTTGAAAAAAAATGTTTTTAACATATTCTCCAGCAACGATATTTGAATCTCTGGATGTTAATTATAAGACGTGTATTATGTATGTGCATGATATACGTGTTTTATGCATGTGTATTATTAGATGGTTAGGCATATTTTGCCTAGGAATGAAAATTTAATTTATTGAATGGCTGAGAATGCGTTTTCGAGTTTCTACCGCAGCGTTAAAATCTCTAACCTTTAGTTAAACGGCAAATAATATTTTGGTGCCGAAATATTTTAATTCTTCTCTTTTGCGATATGTCAGAAATTAAAAAACACTATTAAATAACAATTAATATTTTTAAACCTTTTTGTTTGTAAACGCTGATTTATTGAATATATATATATATATAAGCACATAGTTTAATCATATTTATATATATTCAGAACCAGCACGGATATGGACGCGTAAGAATAGAAATTAAATATCGTTCACTTAAAAAATGTTCCCTGTATCCAGAGAGAAATTACGGATTAAGTTGTAATCGAAAGGAGGTCTATATGTGAAAGAAAAGTCAATTTCGGCATATCCCCCACTACGCTTCTCAGGTGACAGATTGTTCATGTTACATAATTAATAATTTGCACGTTCACATGTATTGCTACACAACACTGGATACAATTATTTAATTTAATTTAATAATACGGCAGTATTTTTACCCCAATTTTAATAGTTAAAATTTTTTAATTTAATGTATTAAATTTTGCCAAGATTACTGAGATTTATGGTGTTTACTGTTGATATGAGAGATGAGATGAATAGAAATAAAATAAAAGAAAGAAATAACACCATTTTTATTAGACATGAGGTTTATAAAAACAACCATTTGAGTTAATCACTAAAATAAAACCCATTTCGCAAGTCGATGGACTTGGCGTTATTTTTGCAACAATTATTATCGTCGAAGTAACTTCACGTTCGGAAAATTACCTACATCATTCAGGTTCGACACAGATCTACGTGTGTAAATGATCTATATTGCCTTACATTTCAGCCGTAATGATGTGTTGTTTTCAAAACTAGCGAGATAACTATACAGTGCTTGTCGACGCCGTATCTGTAAAACTACAGAACGTTTAGTCATTAATTTAAAAAATCAAGTAATATAGCTCATTTATGAAATTATCTAATACGCTACCCCACAGGTGATATCGTACAATGACAATCGATAAATATGTTAGAATGTTGTAAAAGACATTAATATTATTAATAAAATAACTATGTAACTAAAATAATTTCTGGCTATTTGGACATTGTATATTGCAATTTACCAACTACTTAGAGTGATATAACTGAGAGATAATTAATTTCTCTTGAATAAAATTTAAGTTAATTGTTGTTATACTGTATTTTCTGAAAAATAGTTGAAGAGATACTNAATTAATTTCTCTTGAATAAAATTTAAGTTAATTGTTGTTATACTGTATTTTCTGAAAAATAGTTGAAGAGATACTAAAGAAATTGTTAATTTTTTTGATTCATTTTGTTTTTGTTTTAGGAGAATCTGTAATGAACATGGGAAAGGAAACAGCAGCCATCCAAGAAATCGTTAAATTGAACTTATAATTTTGTTGAACTAATAATGATTTAGAATTTTTCTGGTGCAGGTTTATTAAATACATTTTCAAATAACGTTACTTGTTTAACGTGATACCAATATAGATGTACATATAGCATATATAATGTGATTATTGTAAATATGTCACTAGTAATATGTAAAATATATAGTTAAAAATATGTTTGCTTACTCGTCCTTTTATCTGTTTGTAGATAATATAACAATTTGGTAACTTGATATTTGTTGATATAATATTACCTATAAAACCAAATGTTTCCGTTGCACTTGAAACGCATGTATGATCATAAAGGCTGTTCACGGTAAAGTGAACACTATTACGAAACGTCTCATATAGAATATCAGTCAATAAGAATATTTTATTTTAGAGTTAGACGTTAACTTTCGAGTGCTCTGGTATATACATACTTATACTGTGTTTACTAAGTACATAACAATAGTCATTTAAAAAGGTGTCTTAAGGATAACAAATGTCTGGAAGGCATTAGTAACTAGGGCAAAAAAGCACACACTTTACCGTGAATAACCTATAGAATTTAAGCGGAGCCCTCGAAATGCTCACTTATACTGTGAATAGCCTTAACTAGTATTGGCTATTCAACNCCTATAGAATTTAAGCGGAGCCCTCGAAATGCTCACTTATACTGTGAATAGCCTTAACTAGTATTGGCTATTCAACAACAATGCATTGGAAGTACCACATTAGATGACATGCACATAAAAGAGTTTGAAAACATACGTCGTCAGAAGCAGCCATCATCACCCACCTGTCCTTTTTCCTGAGATATANGCACATAAAAGAGTTTGAAAACATACGTCGTCAGAAGCAGCCATCATCACCCACCTGTCCTTTTTCCTGAGATATATTACAACTTGCTTAATCAACACCGTAACACTTTCGTCACTGTACCCTAACTGGAGACTTTCATTTTTCTCATTTAGGGCAAAATAAACTAACTGTGTGGAGTAATGTCAATTCCACAGCCTTCAAGTACTTGGTATGTGTTCTGAGCCACTTTATTTTTACATTTCTTCCCGAAGAAAAGAAAGGCTTATGAAATCACTTTTCTGTCTGTCTGTCAGTCTGTTTGTTTGTATGTTTACTTTAAAAACTCTTGAAAGCCCCAACCGAATTTCATCAAACTCGGTGTACAAATAATACTTAACATAGAACTTCTACAGTCTCCACACTTTCTTAAAATTACGCTCATTTAAATATTTATCGTAATGTCATAATTCGGGAATCTTTACCTATTTAAACCAAATTTTACGTGTTTACATAACATAATGTAACCATGGAAGTTGGAAATGGATAGTTCTGTTTGTCCACCATGTTGTAGAAAAGTTAAGATTTATATGTCATACCTTGAAAACTACTGGACTTATTCGCCAAATTCAGCTCGTAAATAAAAGTATTGTTGGCTGTGTAAAAACATGCGATTTAAACAGATACAGTAGTTACATTCAAAATGTCAGCCATATATCTATCTTAGGTTTATTTGATATGTCTACCACACTATTTGTCCATTTTCGATTGCATTTTGTGCGCTAAAAGTACCTATTACACGCTTTATATATAAGATAGCGCATCGTGAAGAAATTAAATATTTGACTCATACTCTGCCAAAAATCTACTTGTTCTTGCATATTTTAGCAAACAAGTATTGCCACTGTAGGCCGAATAAATTTATATGTTTTATTTGGGCATTAAAAAAATTTCNGCACATAAAAGAGTTTGAAAACATACGTCGTCAGAAGCAGCCATCATCACCCACCTGTCCTTTTTCCTGAGATATCTTACAACTTGCTTAATCAACACCGTAACACTTTCGTCGCTGTATCCTAACTGGAGACTTTCATTTTTCTCATTTAGGGCAAAATAAACCAACTGTGTGGAGTAATGTCAATTCCACAGCCTTCAAGTACTTGGTATGTGTTCTGAGCCANTAACAATGCATTGGAAGCGTCACATTAGATGAACTGCACATTAAGGAGTTTGAAAGCATACGTCGTCAGAAGCAGCCATCATAACCCACCTGTCCTTTTTCCGGAGAAATCTTACAACTTGCTTAATCAACACCGTAACACTTTCGTCGCTGTACCCTAACTGGAGACTTAAATTTTTCTCATTGAGGGAAAAATAAACTAACTGTGTGGAGTAATGCCAATTCCACAGCAGTAAAGTACTTTGTATGTGTTCTGAGCCACTTTATTTTTACATTTCTTCCCGAAGAAAAGAAAGGCTTATGAAATCACTTTTCTGTCTGTCTGTCAGTCTGTGTGTGTGTTTGTTTACATTAAAAACTCTTGAAAGCGCCAACCGAATTTCATCAAACTCGGTGTACAAATAATATTTAACATACAACTTCTGCAGTACCCATACTTTCTTAAAATTACGCTCATTTAAATATTTATCGTAATGTCATAGTTCGGGAATCTTTTAACCTATTTAAACCAAATTTTACGTGTTTACATAACATAATGTAACCATGGAAGTTGGAAATGGATATTTCTGTTTGTCCTACATGTTGTCAAAAAGTTAAGATTTATAAATTATACCCTAAAAACTACTGGACTTATTTCGCCAAATTCAGCCCGTAAATAAAAGTATTGTTGGCTGTGTAAAAACATGCGATTTTAACAGATACAGTATTTACATTCAAAATGTCATCCATATATCTATCTTAGGTTTTTTTTATATATCTACCATACCATTCGTCCATTTTCGGTCACATTTTGTGTGGTAAAAGTACCTATTACAAGCTTCATATATATCCATAAATAGACACTTTTGTCAGCCATTATGTAAGATAGCGCCTCGTGAAGAAATTAAATCTTTACCTCATATCCCGGGAAACAATCTACGTGTTCTTACATATTTTCGCAAACAAGTATTTCTACTGTAGGCCAAATGAATTTATATGTTTTCATTGAGCATAAATATATTTCAATCTGGAGATGACATAGCCATTTTAGCTTACTATGTTCTATCGTCGAAACTATGAAATGACATACAACGNGTGTTTGTTTACTTTAAAAACTCTTGAAAGCGCCAACCGAATTTCATCAAACTCGGTGTACAAATAATACTTAACATACAACTTCTACAGTCCCCATACTTTCTTAAAATTACGCTCATTTAAATATTTATGGTAATGTCATAGTTCGGGAATCTTTTAACCTATTTAAACCAAATTTTACGTGTTTACATAACATAATGCAACCATGAAAGTTGGAAATGGATATTTCTGTTTGTCCGCCATGTTGTCGAAAATTTAAGATTTATATGTTATACCTTGAAAACAAATGGACTTATTTCGCCAAATTCAGCCCGTAAATAAAAGTATGAATGGCTGTGTAAAAACATGCGATTTTAACAGATACAGTAGTTACATTCAAAATGTCAGCCATATATCTATCTTAGGGTTTTTTTATATATCTACCATACCATTCGTCCATTTTCGGTCACATTTTGTGTGGTAAAAGTACCTATTACAAGCTTCATATATATCCATAAATAGACACTTTTGTCAGCCATTATGTAAGATAGCGCCTTGTGAAGAAATTAAATCTTTACCTCATATCCCGGGAAACAATCTACGTGTTCTTACATATTTTCGCAAACAAGTATTTCTACTGTAGACCAAATTAATTTATATGTTTTCATTGAGCATAATAATATTTCAATCTGGAGATGACATAGCCATTTTAGCTTACTATGTTCTATCGTCGAAACTATGAAATGACATACAACGGAACTTTGTATGATTGCTGAATGTTTTATAAATACCAAATGTATCCATACGGAGCGTTTTTGTATTCTGTTTTGTGAGATAGCGAGACATTGGTATTATAAAGTTTTATGTCATCTCGAGAAACAATTAATGACTTTCTACCACATTTGGTAAACACGTAGTACTGCGGCAAGTGATGTAAACTGGCGTGTTTTCAATGGATCGCCTAGCATGCCATATCGTCTGAACCACATGCAATCGATCCCAACTTAACATTGTATGCTGGCAGTAAATACCTGCCGATGAGGGTGAAATGTGTGAGAATTGAGCAGTTCAGGAATGCAAGGCCCGGGGAAAATGGATACCCCAAGTGAACTCGCCTACTAGTGTCGTCGTCCGACACGCTTCCCACTTGCGAAAATCCTGGCGTGACCAGTCCGGGGATTGAGCCTGGTTCGCCATGATGTGTGTCGAGCAGGACAACCGGTCATCAACCGTGGACCCTAATAAAGAAGTGCTGTGAGATGTTTTTATACTTTTTATAACCAATGTGTAATCAAGTTTTTTTATATTCAAATTTGTAAAATGTTTTCTTATATAATAGACTTCTTATTAAAAAAAATAAGAAATAAAAAACAAGTTAATCATTTTTGACCTTGTGACTTTGACAGTTGTGTTGCTTTGGGGTAGGTCATTTTTGGGTACATGCGCAGACGATGATTGATCTTTTTACCTCATATTTAGTCCAGGGGTATTTGTTTCTAGTGTATTTGCTCCAATGTTGGAACACAGCGAGCGTCTACTGCGGAACTCGGTCGTGCACTTTACTCCATCTTCCATTTTACGGACCGGACAAGCCTCGCAGTNCTTATTAAAAAAAATAAGAAATAAAAAACAAGTTAATCATTTTTGACCTTGTGACTTTGACAGTTGTGTTGCTTTGGGGTAGGTCATTTTTGGGTACATGCGCAGACGATGATTGATCTTTTTACCTCATATTTAGTCCAGGGGTATTTCTTTCTAGTGTATTTGCTCCAATATTGGAACTCAGCGAGCGTCTACTGCGGAACTCGGTCGTGCACTTTACTCCATCTTCCATTTTACGGACCGGACAAGCCTCGCAGTATGTAGGTGGCTTTGTTTCCTTGCAGACAAGACGAGGTTGTGTTTACTCGCCGCTGGTCGTTCCAGAGGGAACAGTTGCGAGTTGTTAACAGAAAGACGTCTTTACTACGACTGCAGGGCGGCGCGTCCCGGCCCTGCCAACCTCGCCCCGACAAACGTCGAATATCTGCTGGAGTGTTTACGACAGACGCTTATCAGAGTCCCCGCGCTTCCTGCACACTCCCTTTCCTGAAGCCAGTGTGTCGTTAACACACTTCCCGACCGTGAAACGGAGCGTGCGTCCACTCTGTCGTAACAAGGACCCGCCACAGAGCCTGGGGGCAACACCCAAGCAAATCATAGATAACATTGAGGTGATTGATCAGCAGGTGAGTGACGCGTAGACTCAAGATGAGCTACACTGCTCGTTCGTCTTTGACGCATGTACCTTACACTGACCTTCTCCAGGGGAATACAACTGTCAAAGTCACATGGTCGACTGTGAACGACGTTTTTGTTTATGTCTTAATTTTTAACTGACAAGAACTATTATAATAATAAAATACTTTGGCCAATTTTAATTTAATCAAACTGCATAACAAATTCGTTACAGCCGGTACACATACATCTCAAAGCATTTGATTACAAATTAAATGTTCCACCCAAAAATCCAAACCATGCCGTTTTCGCTAGACCTGTTAGTAGAAAAGCAGTTCGACATTGGGGCAAGGTAACTGGTTGTGCGTAGCCAGCGAGATCGGTCTACCGAATTTTTAGTCTACGGACAGATGGGTGACAGACCTTGCCCTCCTCTCTGATGTAATTACGATAAGGCCTATTTCAGACATAAATGTCGTGGGGTCATCACATGGGCACGTGAGTGGAGCTGGTTATCCTGCCTCTATCTCACACGAGCAGCCAGGAAGGAGTTATTTTACCCACATGGCGAGAGCATAAAGTTATCATAGTCGGATGTGAGTGAGTGAAGAGATGAGTGTTGTTTTTTAATTTTCCCATCTTTATCTTTTAAATATTATCAGTGAAAAATATTTGCTCGTCAAAATAAACTTTTTTGAGCTTATGGTTTTTCCATAAATGCTTGTCAAAATCACAATTTTACTATTTAGAAATGTATAAATAATGATAATCATCTTACATTCAGAAATGAGATAATTCACAATAAAAGAAGTTGCCAATTGCTAATTCAAGACTTCTATAGAATTGCATAAGGAAAAATTTGAAATAAAAAAAAACGAAAATAAGGGAATTCTTGTTGTTTTTTATTTGTGGCTCTACATTACAAAAACAGTGAAATATGTCTTTGTAATATGTATTTTTAGATACCATGAGACGAAAAAAAAATTTTTTTTTGAGGCAATGGTAGTTACACATAATCTCTACCAGTTGAATACTATATCGTATAAATATTAAATAACAGANTTTTTTTTGAGGCAATGGTAGTTACACATAATCTCTACCAGTTGAATACTATATCGTATAAATATTAAATAACAGATTGTTCTGTGGCCAACGGCCATAACATCGAGGTCCTAAGAGCTGACGAAGGTGAAGCCAGGTGAGCATGGAGCAGCACCGGAGTGCAAGGGAGGGGGGAACGGGAGATCGCCCAGAAAACCCACACACCAGCGACATCGTCTGTCACGATTCTTACATGCGAAACTCCGGGAGCCACCCCGTCGGGAATCGAACACTATTCGCCAAGGTGGGAGGCTAGTAGTCTGACCACTACACTACGGCGGCCTCAACTACTAGTGGATATTTCATGTTAATTTAATTATAAGCATGTTAGTAATATTTCCACCAACCTTACAATCCTGCGCTGCTCGATACTCACCTCGCTTCACCCTCGTTGCCTCTCCAATCCACTACGCTAATTGATTATTAATCTCTCAACTTACACATTAATTTTCCCAGGGGTTGCAAAGATGACATTTTTGTGTCTGACGAGTAACATTCTCCTAGCAATGACCTTAAGAAAATAATTTGTGTTGTTCTATGGCACTGGCAGCACCAATAGTAAAATTATCAAGAGCTACCAGTAGCCAATAGCATTATCCAGGGAAATAGGCTGGCATTATTGGTGCTAGCGTGTGACCTTGTACAGCACCGATCATGACTTTACCTCGCCTGCAAACGTCATACGTGAACGTGTATACTTGGGATAATATGTTACGGGATTAAAATGTAATTTTTATGTATTTCTTCGAAAAATTCTTTAACATTTGCTTGAAATTACACCTAGTGTTACAAAAACAATCTTGACAGTTACTTTCCAAAACGTTGTTTCTAAAAATAGTTCTTTTACTGTGCACATTATAAAACAGAACAATTGCAAACGGTAATTTATGATTTAGGTTTGCTCGGTATTACTCCTTTTTAAGTACATATGCTTCAAACTGGCCTTCGTTTGGCTCAGACACGCAGGGGGTAAGATAGCAAAGGCTCAAGGTNGGGGGGGGGGGGTGATAAGGGGCACGAAAGACACTGACGGGCAGAATACATTAGGATAACTGAGTTTTAGTTTTTTACTGTTCCTCCATACCTACGCAACAGTTACACAAAAAAAGAAAAATGTCATTGAAATAATCACTTAGCTGATAACATGAAGTTAGGAATTTGTGGGCAGTGACCACGTGGATTCTTCCTGACGTTCCAAAAAATTTTTAATTAATGGCACGNATGAAGTTAGGAATTTGTGGGCAGTGACCACGTGGATTCTTCCTGACGTTCCAAAAAATTTTTAATTAATGGCACTTATTTTTGCGAAAATATTTCAGGAGCAGTTGGACTCCGAAAAAAGTTGATTATGATCCACATACGTGATTGTGTGATTTAAGCTATCACGCCTCTTAGATGCTTGCCAGCCAATCATGGACGGTAACGTACCTTCATTCACATTGGCTCAGTCGAGTAGAATATTTCTCCTCACATAGACATTCAGCCAATGGCCAGAGGAAATTTGCACTCTTGCACGCAAGGAGGTGAAGTCTAACTTGAGCACGAATCTTTGCGGGAGAAACTGGTAGCCCGACCTATATACACAGAGTCGAGATCACGTCGATGTGGGCGTACTGATTCTGTAACTGGTTGTGCGAGGGTCTGTGTATGGTCCTTGTGTCTGATTGGCTACCGTGTTGGCTGGGCTACGGGCTGGCAAGAAAGTCACCAGTCGCTGATTGGCGAACGGCGTTCCGACATGTTGCTGGCCAGTGAGGTCATTTTGGTGACGTCTGCGTCCTGAGTTCGTGCAGTAAGAGGCTATTTCACCTCCGTATTCTTACTTATGTTCTTTTCGCGGTTTCTTCACACTTGTTGAATATAACCTTTGAAAACTCATCCCATGTATAACATTTAAGTTGTTTCCTAAGTATGTCATTTATAGCCAGAGTTATATACTTGTGTTAACATAAAATTAAGGTACTTTAGTTATATGTAACTTTTACTTGTATTCCATTTATAAATTACAATATTTCATTCATACCGATTAATATGAATACGAACAGCGCGAAAATAGGTATGNTTGTATTCCATTTATAAATTACAATATTTCATTCATACCGATTAATATGAATACGAACAGCGCGAAAATAGGTATGCCGGAAATTGCTAGTAAGAAATAGTTCTTAGGCAAAACATTACACTGTGTGCGCACTTGTACAGTGCGTTATCTCTCTGGTGTCTTTATTTGCGTGATGTTGAAGAATGGCCTGGAAGTAGAGCCTTTGCAGGACTTCAGGAAAGGTGGAAGTNTGGTGTCTTTATTTGCGTGATGTTGAAGAATGGCCTGGAAGTAGAGCCTTTGCAGGACTTCAGGAAAGGTGGAAGTAACCGTGAGTGGAGTGGAGAGATTTGGGCGGCTCTTAACTTAGNGAGCCTTTGCAGGACTTCAGGAAAGGTGGAAGTAACCGTGAGTGGAGTGGAGAGATTTGGGCGGCTCTTAACTTAGAGGTCATATAAGCCGAAGAGGGTTAATAGAGGTGAATATGGAGCAGCGTCGGAATGCAAGGGCGGTGGAGTAAACGGCAGATCCACGAGAAATCCCGCCGACCAGAGGCATCGTCCGGCACGATTCCCACATGCGAAAATCTGGGGGTAACCAAACCGGGAATCGAACCGCCTTGGTCAGAGGTGAGTAGTCTGACCACTACACCACCGCGGTCCAAGGAGAATCGGTGGAAAACCACTGGTTGTTTGAGCGAAACGATTTTCTGATTGAATAAGCGACTGCCAATTGCTTGCGGTGAAACAAGTAATGTTTATATTTACTTTAGGCAAATCATTACAAGAAATTAACTTATTTCTAATACTCGCTGGTGTTATTGCGAAATTTAAACCAATTAAAAATATATATATTAATGCCATCTAAGATTTGAACCCACAACTTCCATTGTTAGATTCTCACTTTACCAATCTAGCTACCAAGCGAATGTTGTCTACAGAGTGGAACATATAGTTTTTTCATTTCGTAATAGAAAAACGTGGCTTTATATTGCTTGAATTTTATTTTGGTCCTTACTTTAATTAGTAACATAAGACTTTTTACAACAAACATTACGTATGCGTGCGCTTACTTTACCAAATTTAACGTAGTTTAAACCTCTAAACCGAGATCTAAATTGTTTCGTGGAAACGAAGCGAAAGGCGTAGAAACGGAATAGAAGTCATAAAAAACAGAATGAAAGACTGAATATTCGGGTTAAAAAACAAATCGCTGAAAACCAGCGCATGAAACTGTCGATGAATCCGTGGAAAATGTTGCTGTATCAATAAGTGAAGGATAACTGGCATTATTTCACTAATTCATTATTAAAATTATATGAAATGACTGTTGAATAAGCCATATGCAGTTAACTGATTTAAATAGTTAAATTCTCACTGATGCAGATTTAGTATGTACTTGTTGCTTTTTTTTTTTTTTTTTGTTATCTACAGCATATATGACTAGGTGCTTCTCCAATAAACAGGTAAAATGAAATTAATGCTATTTAATTAATGAATGTCTGTGATAGATAGCTTAGCGATGACAGAGATTATCGTCCAATCAAAGAAAAAGCAGAGAATTACAACATTTTGAGACGAGTGTCAACGGCAGATGGTTACTAAGTAATTACTCATGAAAAATGAAGAAACAATTTAACACAGAGGGCCAAAACGTCTTTTAGAAGTGCTTAGTGAACTACGAACAACCTATACTGGACGTTTCACATCCCAACATCCTATTGTAATTAGATGTTTTATTGGATGGTTTCCAGCCAATGAATTGGTGACTCGACTGACGTCCAATTAAAATGAATTGTCATGCGTAACACGAGGTACAGTTCTAACTGTTAATTTATGCAAATAAAATAATTTGTTATGTATTACTAAAGTTACGGGTTATGTGACATAGTGTTCTAAAGATCATCATACAAAACTTGGAAAGTACATACAGGCGAGTTTTTCTTCGGGGATCACAAATCGTCATACTACAGTTACCGAGTTACACTTGGGGACAGTGTTAAAAATGATGAGGAATATTTGTAGGTTTGAATGATTTGAATAATGTAATTGATTTGAGATAAATTTTTAATTCATTTAAGTTTCAGTGGAAGTTGTTTTATTTAACTAAATAAATATATTGAAAAAAATAATAAAATTTAAGAAATTATCTTAGACGGAAAATCATACGGTAGCGATTTATTACGAGTTGTGGTTAGGCCCTTAACTGAGCGGCCTGCCTGATAACACTTTCACTTATTTATCCAGAAAAGGGGGCGATGGCTGAAATTACTTATAAAATCGCAAACCACTGAAAACCCCTCCACTGGCCAGTAAACTGGGTTAACGCAGCAGATATAGGGCAGTGTAGTCCGTGGCCTGGTGTCTTTGTCGTCGGACCAATGGAACGAGAAGACCACTGAAGATGGGTATGTCCAGCCGTCCACCTGCGCCATCTTAATCAGCCTCCAGAATCATGAACCCGTTGGGGACTCCGCAATTAGACTTTATTAAAAGCGCGGCTGGTTAAATCATTATAATTTAATATTTCAGTTTTAATTATAGCTCCCCCCGTTCATATTCAATCATATTTATATTGAAATAGTATTAAACAATTTTCATGTTAAATAAACATATTTTTTATAGTGTGCATTACATAACTCTTTCAACAACTTGCTCCCCCCTCACCATTAAAGATAAATATAAAGAAAATATTTAAATAATAACATAACTCAGGGGCCGATCCAGAGTATGGTGGTGGGCGGGGAAATGAGTTGTGCATTTTGATTTACTTTTACATCTGTATGTCCACTCGCAGCCCAGTTCCTTTAAAATAGTCAGCAAAAAATATGAAATTTGCGAAATGGCAAGGCAATTAGATAGATCCATATGAAAAATAAAGCTGATATGTAGGCATAAGTTTACAAGAACTATTGAAAATGTTCGCGTGAATTATCTTTCTGAGTTGGATCAGTTATAAAACGAACCATTATGTTGAGCAAACACCTGGAAGAAGAAATTTCGCCCTTTTCGTTCATGTCCTATCCTCCACTGACTTTATCATTTTTGAAACCACTAAGGAATATAATAGTGTTATGTGTCAAACCTGCTGAGATGGAGATAAAAAGGAAACGCAGCTGCATATTTGCTGATAAGGCTTTTGTGTAGATAACTCAGGGCTATATATTACAAGGACACGAGGCCGTGAGCTTTCCAGCAGTCCTGATATCTACGTAACTGATAACGTGTTGCCATAAGAACTGCCACTCACACACATCTAGCCCAGTCTGCCTGGTGACTTGGTGTCCTTCTGATCACCGTGATTCTAGAGAGTTGGGCGTGATCAGTACTAGGGTGAGTTACTGTCCGTGGTCTCCACAGGACTGGAGGCACTCTCACACCAGGAAGGCCCACTAAGTGTCACCATATTGTGAGGCATCGAGGTGAGGCCGTGTTGACCAGCTTCTCCATTCAATCTCGCCAGGCAATTCCTGCCCGGTTCTGCTTGTACAGCAGGTTGCAAATCCTGCCGATTTATGCGTTTTAACATACACGGACTGCAGTTACAGTAATTCGGGGAAAATTATAACCAATTAAGTCAAACATTGTACTGCAGGTTTTCATTTAAAACGAACGCTTTAGATTGCCAATCTTAATGTATACTTACAGACCAAAAAGTTCTAATATATAAAACATGGCAATGTGCAAGGATTCTCAGATATGTCATTCGAAATTAAATTAAGCAGGTGGTACAAAGTAGCACCAAATGACTTAACCATGAGATACTGCGAAAACCTATCGCTTGACTTGTATGATTATTTGACGATTGATGTCGTACATTAGGTATTAGCTTCCCCGTTGATTACTGTTTGTATTACTGTATGTATTAGTTTATGTAATTATGTCTGTATTACTACCTGTTAGTTCAGAGAGCGATGGCAGGGTTATACGATTACCGTACAATTCGCAAAGTACATTTTGTGAAAATGCAATGTGCACAATATTTTTACTACTGATAGCAACTTATTTGCACAGACTTGCACATGTGTAGAATTTAGCAAAGCCTCAAGTAAAACCAGGTACAACTTTCAAAAATTGAAGGCGATACTCATTTGTTTAAAGTAACGGGATTATAGAAGTGTGTATTTCGCCAAGGAGATTTAAAAAAACTATCTTGGTAATATTTCTGAATAAAGCCCAAAAAAGGTTTCTGTGTATACCCACATATACACAAATGAATTTCTTTTGTATTTAATTATGCAGTTCACCGAAACTTTAAAACAAATTTTTAAAATATTTACATATTCAAACCTGACAAGAGGTAAATGCAATGTGACAATTGCTTCAGCTGCAATCACCGTTTATATTATGATACGCTACATCATTTTCAAACTTAATTCAAGGCTATGCTTAGGTGAATAGTTTGATGTTATTTTGTAATTAGTGTAATGTTCTGTTGTATAAAGAAGCTTATATTCAGTTCCATTGGTGTTATGTTAAGCTCCATGGCTCAAATTGAGCAATCAATTTGTATTTGGAAATTTTGGTTTAAATCTGAATCACTTGTCTATAAAAACAGAACTGGCATAAACTGAACTACAATTAAAAATTATGTAACAAATTATATTTTAAAGCCACATAAATTTTTTAATTAAAAATGAAAAAATTATGGAAATTAGATTCGTTTTGTGGGTAGTTTTTATGTAATTATCGAACGCAAGCACATATTAATGATACTTGTGATGTAAATGTACCCCACATTGATGTTCTATATAAAATCAAAGAATTATAAAAAAACAGCCACTAATGATAGCGCTAAAAACATCTTGTGTTCTAAGGCTGGTCAAGTGACGAATTTTTCCTCAACAATTAGAGTATATTTTATGATAAATGAAAGCCATAAAATGGTTTTTAAACGTAAATTTGATAATTTTAACAAAAATTCTTGATTCGTACACATTAAAAAATGTTATAATAACCACAAACTTTGGTTTTATGTAAAAATTCTTTTAAAAGTCGCAAGACTGTCATATTGCAATTTATTAGAAATCCGACTGTTGGCTCAGATGCTGTAACCGTTCAAGAACAGGCTATTCTAACTGTACATTTTATTCATAGAAAGGTTAAGAAAACGAAATACGGCTGAACTACAAAACCTCGTTTCCGAGAAATGTATTTAATGAAATTGTAATGACACCTATAGTTATTTTGGACTGTAGCCTTATATAGAAATTTTTTTATAATGTGATATTTAAAAGAAAACATATATGAATTAAATAATTCCTATAGACTAAATTATACATTTCTTTAAAGTCACTTCTTTGTAATATTTATTCTGATTATGGTTTTATTCTACAATGACAGAGGAAGTAATATGCCAACATTGTTGAATATTATTTGTGGGGCCTCGGGCGCCCTCAAGTACCGCAATGGATAATGCACACGTTGATACTCNTTTATTCTACAATGACAGAGGAAGTAATATGCCAACATTGTTGAATATTATTTGTGGGGCCTCGGGCGCCCTCAAGCACCGCAATGGATAATGCACACGTTGATACACAGCATGTGTCTCCCAACATGTGCAGGTCGTCGACTTGTTTGGTAAGTAAAGGGTACGTACGCAAGTATCTTCAATAACAGTTCCTTCTCCACGATAATACGCCAATCCAGTAGTGTAGCCAGGAATTTCTCTAAGGGAGGTTTACTCTGTCTGGAAGCAAGAGAGGGTGGCTAACCTTCTATCGACGATGCTGGTACATGTGTTCATTTCAAAAAATTGTAGGGGAAAATTATCTCTCAATATAATAAAACGCTTCATTGTGAACAACAATTGCAATTACAGGATTATTACTATTAGCAATACTAATTGTATTCACAAGCCCTCACACTTCTGTTAAAACTACGTCCATGCGTAAGTCGGGGGCCGCGGTGGTTAAGTGGCGACACTACACGCCTCCTACCTAGGCAAACTGGGCTCGATTCCCGGCGGGGTCGCTCTCGCACCTTTGCATGAAGTTTTGTTGCCTGAAGATGCCGATGGTCGGCGGGATTTCTCGGGGACATCCCGTTTACCCCGGCCTTGCATTCCGGCGCTGTTCCATGCTCATCTCACTTCACCCTTATCTGATATCAAGACCTCTCTTCCCTCTATCATTCATACTTGTTGAAACAGACACTTGGCAACCTGTACATGTATATGTAGCAAATATCACTTTGTTTGTGATGCTTATTCAAGTATGTCAAACATTCACAGAGTTTCAATCCAGCAGTTCGCAAGATAGCTAACCTACCACAACATGCACTACATAGCTATTCTTGTCGCTCTGTGTATCAGTGGTGTCTATGTCAAAAAAGTGAGTATTATTATAATCGTACTACTTATTGTCTTGCAGTTACGTTTAGTACTTCATTTCATGGGTACAATTTTATAATGTTTCATATATATGTGTGTGTATGTGCATATATATATATATATATATACAGTATATATAGGAAAAATAACCGGCATGACTGACACCAACACACAGCCACAAACAGTGTGCCAAAAACATGAAATTAGGAGGAAACATTCATTATCTAATGACGGTAGCCACAAAGGGGATCTTTGAAAATTCAAAGGCTGTAAAATGGGGGCTCAAAGTTTATATGGAAAAAAATTTTATGGTCCTATTAACTGGAAACGTTTTGAAAGTAATGTAAAAAAATTATTTAAACACATGTTTTACAATTTCTTAGAAACAAACTTGTAGTAAAACCGTTGTGAACACCAATAAGTTCCTAATATTATTCTTAGAAATAAATAACTAAGTTCAGAAAGTGATAACCTATAATTTAAACCTACTCATAAGTAACACAAAATTATTATATTAATCTCGTAATGTAGTAATTTTAAATACATCCTCATCGGCTCTCAAGAACTCGATGTTAAGAGACACGCAAATCTATCAGTCAATTTCTTTCATCCACACCGATCCTATCTCGGAACGGAACATTGTGGTGGTCAAGTCTAAATCTTCTTTTGTTCCCTCAACAAAATTTGTGGATGGTCAATAAAACAGTGTGAGATAAAACTTTACAAGTAATGCGCAATAAAATACTTTCATTCGATATATTAGCCATTAAACGTTTGATATTTGATTATATTTGTCTGTAAAACCTGTTGAACTGTTGACGATTTGTAGTAGCATATACGAGAGACGTTTTGGAAATATACTTCGAGATCAAAACACGTTTTGCGTTTTGGAATATTAAGCGCTGTTAAAGATACATGAAAGTAAAGGGATAGGAAACACTGAAGCCATATTAGCTAACAGGATTTTAGTTGCTGAACTAAAGAATACGTTCTTCGATAGCCATTTTGTGAATTGCTTCGGTGGAGGAGAGGCTTTACCAATGAAAACAGAAGTAATTATTAGTTTTAAAAGGAAAAAGCATATTTTTTGGAGCTATATGATGCATACTTATAGTGCGTACAAGTCAATTTGGAATTGGAAATCTCATAGTAACATAGTCCATGAGAAGGCCGGCTGGCATTCACAAATCCTAACTGAATATTTTTTAATGCTAAAATTGAAATACAGTAACAGTTTTAAAAATAAGTATGTATATCCTTTTTACATTGTACAAAAACAATAAAAAATATTTGTAATTTATTTCCCACAGATGGATGATGAAGAGATACAGGACGCCATCAATAAATGTGATTTGCAGTATGGAATGAACCTAAGTAAGAACAATTTATCTTAGTACATATTCAAATAAAAATAATTTAATACAAAAAATTATTATTAACGTATAAAAAATTAAGGTTTTTATATCCTCTATTATTGTCTGGTCAGTACTCAAAAAATATTTTACAATTGTTTCTATATCTCAATAATTGCTCATTCAAAACTGCTTAAAAACTTCCTATCACTGAGCTTATCTTATCAAATTTCCATGACACCGAAAAATTGCATTTTTTTCAATTTAATATAAGAATGAGATATTTCCCTATTTTCATAATATGGATTGCTGTTTACTATTAATGATATTACTTTGCTATTTTTCTTTCTTCTCTTAATAACACGAACTTCAGCAGAAGTCAAATACGATATGCAGATTTTCACTTGTGGTATATAACAATTCTTAACTTCTAGTAAATAACTTATGTCTCTTAATTATTTTGCATTTGCGAGAAATATATATTTTTAATTTATAGTTTCTGACAAGAGTAGTTTAGAGTAAAATATATGATACCATGTTGGGCAGAAAAATTGTCCGTTTTCGTGCCCCAACAACTACTAAGTTTTAGTATGAAAAATTTAAATCTTTATTATAAACAGTCTCCGTTTGCACCACTACATTTCCACCAATGATGCACAAAGACTTCCATCCCGCCCCTGAAAGGGCCACGGTGGTGGGGTGGTCAGAATACTTGCCTCTCGCCAAGGTGAACCAGGTTCGATTCCCAGCGAGGCCACTCCAGAATATTCACACGCGAGAATCACGTCTGACAAAGTAGCTGGTCGGTGGATTTTCTCGTGGATCTCCCGTTTCTTCCTCCCTTGCAGTTCAGCGTTGCTCCTTACACACCTCGCCACTCCTTCATCGGCTCTGAGATATAGTTTATAAGTGTCCCGCCTGCCGGCAACTTGAACTGCGCTGCAGAGAGTTTGAAACCCTTGTTTTATGGCGAAACCATTAAACGTGCCCCCAGTATGTTTACCTACGTAAAGACATCATACCCCATACCTGGAAATAATGGTAATTTAAAGCAATAAATATTATTCTGCAGCCCTCCAATATAGATAAAAACGGCTTTTTCAGAATTCCGTTGCTTGAAATATACAAACAGGACGCGAGCCAAACTACGATAAGAGCCAGTACTGATCTTAACTACAGTCTTTTCATCCATAAAATGATAGAATCGCCACTGAAGGTCCTGTAAATACACGCAGCGATACGACAACGCTGCACGCAGTCGGGAACCCTGCGCTTAGTGTTGGTGGCGCTCTTGTAGCGCGTGCCATTATAACCCTTATAGATCCCGCGCTTATCGGCCAAAACAGGAGAAAAAAGACGCAGGCATGTGGAATCCTCAAGCCCATAGGTCTCTAACCTCCCCTGAAAAAAAAACACGTGTCTCTTGTAATGCAGGGAAGTCTGCACAATTCTTGAAGCGATTACTTTCGTATTGAGAAAGGGATTGAACAGTATCAGACTACAAGATGGTCGTCCTGGCTTCCGAGACTGAGAAAGGCTACCGGGTGGCAGAGAAAAACCACATTTACAGTAGCAGGCATCTTCAGGGTTGAAATTCAACTGGAATTTAAATTTCATCTCGGAATGAAGAATGTGGACTTCAGAGTTTTGGACGGCTATTAACAACGAAGTCTTGACAGCCGATGAGGGTGGATCGAGGTGGATACGGAACAGCTTCGGAATGCTAGGGCGGGGGAGACGGTAGATCCCCGAGAAAACTCGCTGACCAGCGGGGTCTTCCAACATTATTCCCACGTGCGAAAAATCTAAGAGCGACATCCCCGGGAATTGAACCCTTTTCGCCTTAGTAAGAGACGAGCAGTCTGACCACTAAACCACAGCCATATGCGGTTATAGGCTGTTCACGGTGAAGTGAGCACTTTTGAGGCCATAGTTACTTTTAAATTATCAGCCTTTCTATTTGTCTTTCCATCACTTTTAGTTATAAATATTTCCATGGAAGTAATAAACAAGGTGTATATATTTCATGAGACTAAAAGGTTACATTTAAGACTACAATAAAGTATTATTATTGACTATTGTACCAAAATAGAAGCCTTCAAAAAGTTCTCGCTTTACCGTGAATAGTCTATAACCGCTTTAAACAGTGAAATTCTCAGTGATCCAGATAGCGAGTGTGGCAAACTGCAATGTCTAAGCGGCGATAATCTGACGTGAGCACGCCACTTGTGGAGCACTACTCTTCTTGGTGGGAAGACAGTCCNCAATGTCTAAGCGGCGATAATCTGACGTGAGCACGCCACTTGTGGAGCACTACTCTTCTTGGTGGGAAGACAGTCCACTATACACTCCACCACGGCGACAATAATCCATTCATATTTATTTCAAAAGTATTCCATTATTATACTTCCATGCTATTTCCCCGCCTCATACAAACACAGCTTAACCAAGTCTAGAAAATTACACCATGGACGATGCACCTCATTCGTGCATACTATNGCCTCATACAAACACAGCTTAACCAAGTCTAGAAAATTACACCATGGACGATGCACCTCATTCGTGCATACTATTGTTCAATATAGTTTTGTATTAGAACTATTTCCTATTTGGCTGTTACCAACACAGCTATTTTCTCACAATGTGTATTCTCATATATATTCTTAACGAAATGTTACAACTTTAACTTAAAATATATGTATAACTGCAATTCAATTAAAAATGCATTACATAAGTACGAAACAACAAAAAACGTCAAACATGGGGTGATTTTTCAAAGTTTCTGTTCAAAATATGTGAAGAAACCGCGACTATACTGATGATGTGAACAATGTGCTTTTCTTTGTTAACAGCTGCCAAACAATTAAGAGATAATTACACGGCGATCACAATACACAGAAACACGACGGACAGGAACGAGACCGTAAGTTTAGAGTTTGCAAATATTTATCTATAAATGCACAAGCCTCGTTTCGTTATTTTCACCAAACTATGATTTAGCAGAATTGTTTTGTTAAACTCAGAATGTTGCCATCTAATGAGAAAGTTTTCAAATATAGTGTTGCTCATCATCACATAAACTTGTATTCAATATACTGCATAGGACAATAAAAAATAAAAATTATAAACCGCTTTAAAATGTGAAAATCTAGTTAAATTTTTATTTTAGACTTTGATTACTATGACAGTGTGAATAAATTACTTATTGTTGTTTTAGGAATGAATTTTTAAGAATTTTAATAAATTAAACAATTTCAAAATCCGATAATTGTTTTTGGTTCCATATTTTTTTACGGTAAAATGTCCTTCTAAATTATTAAAATCATCATATTTATCAATAATTCTCCAATGTTAATTACATTATGTCATTTTAGTTTTGAAAGGAATAGTATTTGGAACTTATAAACAATAGACCTTATAACACTTTTTTATATTTGTGTTACTTTCATAGCTTACATTTTTTATAGGTGTTTAACAAAGTTTAAAAATGATTTTACTTTAAATTTTTGTTCTGATTCTAGTATTAACAGTATTAAAATTGTAATATTTTGTTTAAAATGTTAGAAAGAATTTAAATTATTTTATATGTTATTTAAATGTTCATTTTGTAAAAATCATAACTATAGAATAGAAAATTTCGTAAATAAATTTTAGGACAAGCTAGTCTTGACGCACGTGTACATTTCTGACGTGTTTACAATTGAATCACAGTTTATTAGACCCGCCCAGATGGACTATGAGCCTATAACAGACCTGCAAGGAAACACACACCGAATCCCGTGCCAGCTGGTCTGGGGTAAAACTGGCTACACACTGGGGCAGTAGCCAATGAACAGCCAGCTCAGGCTCGGAGATATACAATAGCGTGGAGTATAGCACACAGGTAGTTCAAATACGAAATTTTCCTGTCCCTACTTAACTTAATTTAATTAATTAGTCTTGTTTTGTTGCTATTTATGTTAGGTGTAAAATACTTCGCAAGAAATATAATTAAATGAAAACAATGCTTATCATGAATAAAATCGTTTTGTATAATTTAGAGTTACATTAAACTTTTATAAACATTATCTCAATCCACCGGACAATCACGTGTGGGGGCATCTCAAGGCCATTGTTTATGCAACTCCAGTTCCAGACATAACCGTGCTTCACCCACGAGTGGAACAATGTTTCCACCAGATACGTGGACATTATGTATATACATATTTGTGAAAAGGCTGAAGTAGGAGGCACATACTTAGTCTCCCACTCGTCTTGTGAAGACACGTGGTTTACGCCCACGAATCCACCAACTTCCTTTCATGTGTTATGCTTGAGAGCCTAGTGTATTCCAATTTCTGCATTGAGGGCGATAAAGATTTTTTAATAATTATTTTTAAACTGAAAATTGCATTATGTTAAGGTTACCAGCTCAAATTCAGCATTTCATATCTTCTATTTTGCAATTTGTTCTGTTCCAGTGTTATGCCTTCTGTGCCACTGTAGCTCTTGGCGTGGCGAACAACGATACTGGTATGATGAAGCCTAAGAAACTGAAAAAATTTGCCGAGAAATACCCTTCCTACTGTGTCCCAGCGAGCGATCAGCATCACTGTGCTGTAGAAGGTGAGAAATCTCAAAGACCACGCTTTTGCTGTGTCTAATCTTGTGATAAAAATGTTTTAGCCTCTTAATTAAACTTAAAGTTTTTCAAATATCTCAAATCGCCGCGACTACAAGTAAAGATTTGGCTTGCTTGTTTGTCTGTTTTATGCGTCCATAATATTTTTTTTTCAATACATTATAGTTGAAAGATATTGAACATCTCAAATAACACTATACAAAGTATATGCACTGGACATATTAAGCACATATATGTCAGCTTGCACTTACATTCTTCATATCTCTTCTTCCAACTTGCTGTAGGGCGTCAACGTTTTACTGAAACAGAAAAAAAAGGAAACTAGATAAACCGGGACAGAAAAATGTACAATGAAATGTTATACAGTAATTTCTTAGTTTTGGAATATTATATATTTATTTACGCTATAAAATCCACATTCAATAAACAATCATTCCAGCTGTTTTTAAAGAATTTTTATTTAGAGAAGAATATTTCTTGCAGGCGTTGTGGTAAGTTATTGAAATATTTGGTTGCCAAGGTAGGACGGCCCTTTCTAAACTTGGTTTAAGTTAACTGAAGCTATGTATATATTCAGGCAAAGCCATATGCGAGAATACGTTTTTCGGTACGGTTACCTGACTATTGGCATTGTATTTTGAGTACTAACTGTATAATCGTAATATTTTATAACATTCAAATGAATGGTATAGCGCGTAATAACGCGGTATTCTTACATTTTCGGAACACGTGTTTCATTTTCGTTCTTTTTTCTTAAGATTTGTAATATTTGTATTGGGTTTGAAGTTTAAAGCCGTGGTGACTCGTTTCCCATGATAGTTTGTTTATCCGGCTGACGTGTGCTATTTTACGTTTATCGGGCAGACGTTTGCAGTTACGTTTCGAACATCGTAGTTTTCAATTTTTGTTAAGCGTCAGCATTATTTAGATACTTTCAGGCTACCTCGTACAAATTTTATACGAGAAGTTCATTGGTCGGTATGTTGACTTTGACAGTTTTAGTTCCTACTGCGCAGTTTCGATAGCATGCGCAGTGTCGATAACATGTGGAGAGCGTGGGTGGCCAGGCCCTTATCTTCGAAGAGGGGGGGAGGGGTGATAGGCAACACAAAGACGCGTGTGCCTGTCGCCTTTCAGAAGTCACTTCAGGTCAAGCTTCACTTCAGGTCAGTCTCCTCTCAAGAATGCTCGCCTAGGCCGCGTCGAGCGGGACGAAAACCCCCACATCGGCAACTAGACTTTGTTATTTTATTTCTCCGCCGGTGTGGGAGGTAGCAGCATTTCTGTAAACGACGGTGGCGCTGTTTCTGCACTTGTATGGTTATCTGTGAACGTTCGTACTCTTCATATTCTGAACTTCGGCCGTGAACTGTGAAAATTCAATAGTAAATAAAAATATATAACAACTACTCGGGAACTTGAACTTATTTCTTAATTAATCGGCGTCAATTTTACTGAGTCTCGTGTTCCACCTGTGAGCTAGCAGTGACAACGTAAGATCGGCTGTAACTGCACGCCGAACGTTACAAGCGCAACTGGCATGAATAAGAACATTCTTTTTACAATATACATAAAGTACCAAGAATAATTTATCAATATTCGTTACTTGAAAACATACTTAAATAATTAACGTTATAGTGGCGTAAAATAAGTTCGAAAGTGAAATGGGCAAGGCCAGTTATTTACGAGAACACTTCGGAATATCAGGATATGTACGTCACTTTTGCAAAATTATAAACAATACGTTACGGATTTAAGGGCGAAATAAAGATAACTGCCATAAAATGGAATTTATCGGTTATGTTGGCTCGAATAAATAAAGTACCTAATAACGTAAGGCAATATTTTCATGAAATCTAAATTTGCGACCGATAATTAATCGAGCCGTCGATGTATGTAATTAAATTTCCACTCTACTGCGAAGTAAAGAGTTTGTTCTTTACACAGGTTCTGCCAAAAAACAAACTCAAAACATTTATGTTTGGTGTTAATAAAGTACTTTTACCGTCATTATATAAATAAACCATAGAAAACGGAAATAAACCCGGAGTGTATGCAACCCTATAGCATTTGGCTCATCAATATAATAAACCTCTCCTAGAACGTGTCACTCAATCTGAAGCGATGACNGCAACCCTATAGCATTTGGCTCATCAATATAATAAACCTCTCCTAGAACGTGTCACTCAATCTGAAGCGATGACAGAGATACCACGATGTGGTAAAAGATACTGTCTCCAAAAATTTGGAGAAATTATCTGTTGGCTTCGTACCTTTGAACTTATTATTTATTTTATGAGCCAATTCCACGGTAATTAAAACACCCAGAATGAGCTGCCAGTGTATGACTTACTATGCAGTAGTACGTAATCCGTGGATTCTTGTCGAGTTACCGAAATTCAAAAAAATTAGCAAGTAATGAAAACCAAACAAAAAAAGGAATTATTTACACTTCAAATATGTATTGTTTCACAAAATAAAATCCATCTCGACATTTTCATAAAAATCATAGTTATTGACACAGGCTATTGACAACAAGAGATTTTGTGGAACAGTGCGTGTTATGAAAATTAATTCTTCAGTCATAATTTTAATTACGACAGACGTCAAGGAAAATAATCCATGGACCAGAATTTTTGAGACTACACAAACTAAATGTTTGACACGAGAAAAGTTAAGAAAAATTATTCATCAACCAAATTTGTTGACACGAATAATGTCAAGAAAATTAACCCATAACATAAAATATACAACAACATACACGTAAGTAAATTGTTACAGTTGTTTCCCCTGCAACTGAAATATACTTTTTACATTATAATCAAATTTGCGTTTATGTTGTGGCTCGGTTTTTGTTCCTAGAATATAGGATAATCTAGCTTAAATATAAATGTGTCAGCTACTCATTCTTTACTGAAGATATTAGTAAATTATTGACTTGAGAAATAAATTTATAATTACATTTTACTTAACTTGTATCTTTGCACCAGAGCACAAATAATTTCCATGGCACCTAGATGCTTATATCAGTGAGTGAGTTTCTGTTGAGTACGGAAAACGGTAGTGTCACTTTAGAACAAAACCTGTTGTGTAATGAATTCATACCATATCAATGTCGATTAAGGTAGGCCAAGTTCAGGTGTGATATTATGGCATCTTAAAAGTTTTCTATTTTGAAAGAAGTATCTGAAGACTGAAGAAACGCAATGTCTTCCAGGATTTGTATTTTCCAAATTTATATTTTGCAGTAACTTATAAAACATATCCCATGGGGAAAAAACATTTAAAATAAAAAATTTTAAATTTATTTTAATGAACTTGGTTTTATAATATAAATGGATGATAAAAATCTTCTCCTCATCTGTTGAAGTTTATATCAAAAGGGTAGTAAAATATTCTCTTCATCTGTTGAATTTTATATCAAGACGGTAGTAAAAATGTACCTAAATAGTCACATGTCAAAGTACATACATGTTGACATACTCTACTCTGTACTTAAGACGTATGTTCATCTTTGCCGTGGCATTCAAGCAAAAAATATCTTCACAATAAATTCACATACAGTAGAAATCTTCGCATAATCAAATAATTATTTAGAAAAATATAGGGAAGATTTATATTATTTGTCATGCGAGAGAGTTCGTATTCTCCAAAATAAATAATTTTCATTAATTAAATATTTATTACATAAGAGTTACTTTATTTGTGTCCTTTCTGTTTCAGGCAATAAACTTGGGAATGATAGTTGCAGCAGAATAGGAAAATATTTTGATTGTTTCAAGTAAGTCTTAGTACACCGTTACTCAATAAAATATTTTGAAAGGTGAAAATTTTAATTAATGAAATACAACCTGTAAGTATAGACACGATAATATTGAGGATCCATCTGCCAACAAGCTATAATTCAAAACTTTTTATGCACTCGTTCCTCAGTTAGATGTTCATTGGCTAATTCTCCAGTTTTACACTAGACCAGGTAGCAAGGGATTCGGAGTTTGTTTCCTTGCAGGCCAGTTGTTGGCTCAAATGCGTCTGCAGTGTGTCTTTCTAACTGCGATACAATTGGAAAAGTTGGTCGAATGTACACATGTTTGAATTCTAGCTTGTGCTCAAATGAATTCGCCAAATTTCCGAAGCTATTCTTCATGGCATTTTAGTTTTAAAAAAATGCATTTTGTTTATTTTGTAAGATAGTATTAAATAAATCTATTGTCTTTTGTTTATCCCACTGCATAAAGAAGATGGTATGTCGCTGTAGTGGTCTACAGGATGTATCTAAATTATACCGACTGACTAAGACTCCTGGTTATTTACGAAAAACGAATGTGAAAATTTATATACTACATATGGTCCAAAGATAATCGCAAAGGCGGCGCATACCTTTGAATTTGAACCCGACACACTTGATTATAACAAATATTGGAGATAAATCTTAAGTTGGAACACTGAATGTCTGAATAATGTGTAACGAAAAAAAGATCTGTAAACACCACAACAAATGTATGTGGCTCTCATAATATTATTTGGTTGTAATAATCACGGTTACTGCCCTTATTTCGAGTTAATCTCGATTACTCTCCAGAAAAGTTGGTATTTAAGGGGGTGATATATTAACCTGGATAACACAATTAACTCTACACACTATCCAGACACTCAGTGTTAAATCTCCAGTATTTGTATTTAGTGCTTCAGGTCCAACTTCAAACATATATACCACCTTACGATCACTTATGATCATAGGTCGTAAATTTGTTTTGACGTTCTTTACTCGTGAATAACCAGCAGCCGAAGTTCGTCGGTCGAATTTAGATACATCCTATATAACCAGTGTACGTCTTCGTACAACAGTGGTATTAGTAATCACCCGTAGTAAGGATGTTCACCACATACGATCTCTTTGCAGTCTAGGGTAGCTACTACCATTTGTTAATTGGGTAATTTTTGTTAAACTCTTACGAAACTCTGTGATCGTATATCAAATAATTTATTTATTTACAACCACGATAATAAGTAAATGACTATATAAGTTCCTATTAGTAAAATGTTTCTAAATATAACCCTTTTAACTTTCCTTTAAAATCACAACTTACAGTCTGTCCAAAAGTTTTTAATTTATAAACAGAAATTACTTTTATCATGTTTTCATGTTGTGTTGTAATAATGAAGGTTATTTGTATTTTTTTCAATTATTTACTTTTAAATATTCTGAGTTCCATGCAAAATAAAAAAAATCGTTTTTAGATATGTGTATTGTAATTTTAATTATTGCTGCATTATATAGAAAGAAAAGTGGCTTATGCGGTTTTATTTTATAAATATTCGCCCAAGGTAATATATTACGCTCGGAACTATATATTTGTAATGTAGTACCTAATACGGCCCGATATACAGCCCTGGCTTGTACTCAGATCACCAGATCACAAACAAACTGCAGAATTAACCTCTTAACGTAGCCTGTAATGTTTTGTTAAAGGTGTTGCAAAAGCGAAGATTTTTTGTCTGATAAGTAGTTACGATTTCCTAGTAATACCTAAGACTCTGGATCCTAAGAAAAGAATTTCTGTTGGCTACTGCATTTGGCAGAAAAGGGTAGTAAAATGTTTGTGTGCTAGCAGTAGCCAATAGCATTATCCATAATCATTGGTGCTAGTTCCTGACTTTGTACAGAACTGATCATTGTTTTACCTCTTCTGCAACATGTTACACGTGAACATATATACTCGGTAAGAGTTTAAAAAGGCTGAAATACGATGTAGGGCTTCGTCAAAGGCCACGTTACATTTTTATCACAAACTAAACAGTGCCAGGTATGCATATAGGATAGGGAGGTTGGCTGTAACTTCTTCCACCAATAAAAATCGAAAGCAAACAATTGGTATATTATCTTGATTCTAATAATTAGATTCCTTATATCAACTTAAATAACTTATTTGTAAGTGAAGAGAGGTTTTAGGGAACATTTTCGACAACACCTTTTCAGTTTTTCTTATATATTTTGGATTAATTTGTTTTAAATACAAACCAGATACGTTTTTTTTAAAAGAAGCGCCAAGTCCAGAATATTTCTGTTATAAATCTGATGAATTTGAATTTTGTAGTATATTCCATTTTGCGTATTCACTTCGTAGCCTAAACCAAACTGTGCTATTCCTTTCGGTATAAGACTAAGAAGAACTGAAACTATTTAGAAATTAAAATAAAGTTGTTAACTGCTTCAAAGTATTTGTAGATAACTTAATTATTCAATGTAGAAGAGTATTCAACGATTTCTTGTGTTAGCTTGTACCACGAATCTGATTTTAACTAATAAACTGTCTACACGAAAACATTCGTTGTGTAAATACTTCGTTATCACATTATTTCCCTGCTGTTTGATAACAATTAAGTACTTGTTTATCAACTGGACCAGAAACAGCTGTTTCTCGTTCCAAGTTAATTTAGTAAAATATTTACAAATAATTTTTTTACATTTTTCGAGGCACCATGATGGAAGTTTAACACGCCTGGAAAACGTACTTCGTTAATATTACTAATTTATAATGTAAAAAAAAATTCCGCGTTGAACTCTTATTGACAAATATTTTTCTGTGAATAATAACAGACACAAAATTAAGAAGAATAACTGTAATCAGAGTACTTTATCCATGAAAGATAATTCCATGTAAACAGAGTAATTAAATATGATTTAACTTTATTTCATAGGGAGAAACACTTTCTTGAATACGGAAATTCAAAATATCTTCGCTTACAAAATATGACAAATCATTTGTATTTAGCAAAAATAATTATCCTGGAAAATTATATCTCTCAGCGTTTATTCTTTAAACAATTTTAGCAGAAGTCAGCAGTAAAAAAAATACATTTAGACGCTAGCCACTAATGTTTTGANGTTTATTCTTTAAACAAATTTAGCAGAAGTCAGCAGTAAAAAAAATACATTTAGACGCTAGCCACTAATGTTTTGAAAAAAAATGTTTTTAACATATTCTCCAGCAACGATATTTGAATCTCTGGATGTTAATTATAAGACGTGTANTTTTGAAAAAAAATGTTTTTAACATATTCTCCAGCAACGATATTTGAATCTCTGGATGTTAATTATAAGACGTGTTTTATGCATGTGTATTATTAGATGGTTAGGCATATTTTGCCTAGGAATGAAAATTTAATTTATTGAATGGCTGAGAATGCGTTTTCGAGTTTCTACCGCAGCGTTAAAATGTCTAACCTTTAGTTAAACGGCAAATAGTAATTCGGTGCCGAAATATTTTAATTCTTCTCTTTTGCGATCTGCCACAAACTAATTAACACTATTAAATAACAATTAATATTTTTAATCCGTTATGCTTGTAAACTCTGATTTATTGAATATATTTAAGCACATAGTGTAAGCATATTTATATATATTAAAACCAGCGTGGATATAGACGCGTACGAATAAAAATCAAAAAGCTTTCATTTAAAAAAGGTCCCCAGTCTCCAGGGAAAAATTACGGATTTAGTTGTAATCGAAATCAGGGCTATATGTAAAAGAAAATTCAGTTTCGGCATATCCCCCACTACGCTTCTCAGGTGACGGATTGTTCGTGTAACATAATTAATAATTTGCACGTTCACATGTATTGCTACACAACACTGGATACAATTATTTAATTAAATTTTATAATACGGCAGTATTTTTACCCCAATTTTAATAGTTAAAATTTTTTAATGTAATGTATTAAATTTTGCCAAGATTTCTGAGATTTATGGTGTTTACTGTTGATATGAGAGATGATATGAATAGAAATAAAAGAAAAGAAAGAAATAACACCATTTTTATTAGACATGAGGTTTATAAAAACAACCATTTGAGTTAATCACTAAAATAAAACCCATTCCAAAAGTCGATGGACTTGGTGTTGATTTCGCAACAATTATAATCGTCGAAGTAACTTCACGTTCGGAAAATTACCTACATCATTCAGGTTCGACACAGATCTACGTGTGTAAATGATCTATATTGCCTTACATTTCAGCCGTAATGATGTGTTGTTTTCAAAACTAGCGAGATAACTATANTCTATATTGCCTTACATTTCAGCCGTAATGATGTGTTGTTTTCAAAACTAGCGAGATAACTATACAGTGCTTGTCGACGCCGTATCTGTAAAACTACAGAACGTTTAGTCATTAATTTAAAAAATCAAGTAATATAGCTCATTTATGAAATTATCTAATACGCTACCCCACAGGTGATATCGTACAATGACAATCGATAAATATGTTAGAATGTTGTAAAAGACATTAATATTATTAATAAAATAACTATGTAACTAAAATAATTTCTGGCTATTTGGACATTGTATATTGCAATTTACCAACTACTTAGAGTGATATAACTGAGAGATAATTAATTTCTCTTGAATAAAATTTAAGTTAATTGTTGTTATACTGTATTTTCTGAAAAATAGTTGAAGAGATACTAAAGAAATTGTTAATTTTTTTGATTCATTTTGTTTTTGTTTTAGGAGAATCTGTAATGAACATGGGAAAGGAAACAGCAGCCATCCAAGAAATCGTTAAATAAAACTTATAATTTTGTTGAACTAATAATGATTTAGAATTTTTCTGGTGCAGGTTTATTAAATACATTTTCAAATAACGTTACTTGTTTAACGTGATACCAATATAGATGTACATATAGCATATATAATGTGATTATTGTAAATATGTCACTAGTAATATGTAAAATATATAGTTAAAAATATGTTTGCTTACTCGTCCTTTTATCTGTTTGTAGATAATATAACAATTTGGTAACTTGATATTTGTTGATATAATATTACCTATAAAACCAAATGTTTCCGTTGCACTTGAAACGCATGTATGATCATAAAGGCTGTTCACGGTAAAGTGAACACTATTACGAAACGTCTCATATAGAATATCAGTCAATAAGAATATTTTATTTTAGAGTTAGACGTTAACTTTCGAGTGCTCTGGTATATACATACTTATACTGTGTTTACTAAGTACATAACAATAGTCATTTAAAAAGGTGTCTTAAGGATAACAAATGTCTGGAAGGCATTAGTAACTAGGGCAAAAAAGCACACACTTTACCGTGAATAACCTATAGAATTTAAGCGGAGCCCTCGAAATGCTCACTTATACTGTGAATAGCCTTAACTAGTATTGGCTATTCAACAACAATGCATTGGAAGTACCACATTAGATGACATGCACATAAAAGAGTTTGAAAACATACGTCGTCAGAAGCAGCCATCATCACCCACCTGTCCTTTTTCCTGAGATATATTACAACTTGCTTAATCAACACCGTAACACTTTCGTCACTGTACCCTAACTGGAGACTTTCATTTTTCTCATTTAGGGCAAAATAAACTAACTGTGTGGAGTAATGTCAATTCCACAGCCTTCAAGTACTTGGTATGTGTTCTGAGCCACTTTATTTTTACATTTCTTCCCGAAGAAAAGAAAGGCTTATGAAATCACTTTTCTGTCTGTCTGTCAGTCTGTTTGTTTGTATGTTTACTTTAAAAACTCTTGAAAGCCCCAACCGAATTTCATCAAACTCGGTGTACAAATAATACTTAACATAGAACTTCTACAGTCTCCACACTTTCTTAAAATTACGCTCATTTAAATATTTATCGTAATGTCATAATTCGGGAATCTTTACCTATTTAAACCAAATTTTACGTGTTTACATAACATAATGTAACCATGGAAGTTGGAAATGGATAGTTCTGTTTGTCCACCATGTTGTAGAAAAGTTAAGATTTATATGTCATACCTTGAAAACTACTGGACTTATTCGCCAAATTCAGCCCGTAAATAAAAGTATTGTTGGCTGTGTAAAAACATGCGATTTAAACAGATACAGTAGTTACATTCAAAATGTCAGCCATATATCTATCTTAGGTTTATTTGATATGTCTACCACACTATTTGTCCATTTTCGATTGCATTTTGTGCGCTAAAAGTACCTATTACACGCTTTATATATAAGATAGCGCCTCGTGAAGAAATTAAATATTTGACTCATACTCTGCCAAAAATCTACTTGTTCTTGCATATTTTAGCAAACAAGTATTGCCACTGTAGGCCGAATAAATTTATATGTTTTATTTGGGCATTAAAAAAATTTCAATATGGAGGTGATATAGCCATTTTAGCTTATTATGTTCTATCGGCTTAACTATGAAAGTAATTACAATTTAACTTTGTATGATTGCTGAATTTTTTATAAATACCAAGTGTATCCATACGGAGCCTTTTTGTACTCCGTTTTGTGAGATAGCGAGACATGAGTATTATAAAGTTTTATGTCATCTAGAGAAACAATTAATGACTTTCTACCAGATTTGGTAAACACGTAGTACTGCGGCAAGTGATGTAAACTGGCGTGTTTTTAATGGACCGCCTAGCATGCCATATCGTCTGAACCACATGCAATCGATCCCAACTTAACATTGTATGCTGGCAGTAAATACCTGCCGATGAGGGTGAAATGTGTGAGAATGGAGCAGTTCAGGAATGCAAGGCCCAGGGAAAATGGGTACCCCAAGTAAACTCGCCTACTAGAGTCGTCGTCCGACACGGTTCCCACTTGCGAAAATCCTGGTGTCACCATTCCTTGGATTGAGCCTGGTTCGCCATGATGTGTGTCGAGCTGGACAACCGGTCATCAAACGTGGACCCTAATAAAGAAGTGCTGTGAGATGTTTTTATACTTCTTATATCCAATGTGTAATCAAGTTTTTTTATATTAAAATTTGTAAAAAAAGGTTCTTATATTATAGACTTCTTATTAACAAATTAAGACATAAATAAACACGTTTATCATTTTTGACCTTGTGACAATGACAGTTGTGTTGCTTCGGGTTAGGTCATTTTTGGGTACATGCGCAGAAGATGATTGATCTTTTTACCTCATATTTAGTCCAGGGGTATTTGTTTTTAGTGTATTTGGTCCAATGTTGGAACACAGTGAGCAACTCGGTAGTGCACTTTACTCCATCATCCCTCTACGGGCCGGGCAAGCCTCGTAGTATAGAGATGGCTTTGTTTCCTCGCAGGCAGTACGAGGTTGTGTTTACTCGGCGCTGGTCGTCCCAGGAGGAACAGGCGCGAGATGTAAACACAGGGGCGTCTTTACGACCACTACATGGCGGTGCGCCCTGGCGCTGCCAACCTCGCCCCGACACACGTCGAATATCTGCTGGCGTGTTCACGACAGACGCTTATCAGAAGTCTTGCGTCTCCTGCACACTCCGTTTCCTGGAGCCAGTCTGTCGTTAACACACTTCCCGACCGCGAAATGGAGCATGCGTCCACTCTATCGTAACAAGGACCCACCACAGAGCCTGGGTAAAACCCCCAAGCAAATCATAGATAACTTAGAGATGATTGATCAGCAGGTGAGTGACGCATAGACTAAAGATGAGCTACACTGCTTATTCGTCTTTTGCGCATATACCTAACATTGACCTACTCCAAAGGAATACAACTGTCAAAGCCACATGGTCAACAGAGAACGACGTATTTGATTATATCTTAATTTTTAACTGAAAAGCAATATTACATTGATAAAATACTTTATCCATTTTTAATTTAGTCAAAATGCATAACAAATTGGTTACAGCCGGTATACATTTATCTTAAAGCATTTGAATCCAAATTAAATCTTCTATCCAAAAATCCAAACCATGCCGTTTTCGCTAGGCGTGTTGGTAGAAAAGCAGTTCGACGTTGGGACACGGAGACTGGTTATGCGCAGCCAGCGAGATCGGTCTACCTAATTTTTAGTATATGGACTGCTGAGTGAGAGACCTTGCCCTCCACTATTGTGTACTGAAAATAAGGCCTCTTTCAGACCTAGTGACCGAGGGTTGGCACATGGCCACGTGATTGACTCGCTTGTTCCACCCTCCCTCTCACACGAGCAGCAAGGAAGGAGTGTTTTTACCCACCTAGCGAGATCACAAATTTGTCACAGTTGGATGTGAGTGACTGAGTGAAGAGTTGTGCGTACTTTTTTATTTTTACCATTTTCTATTTTAAAATATTATCAGTAAAAAATCTTTGCTCGTCCAAAACTATTTTTTGTAGGTATAGTTTTTATATAAATACAAGTCAAAATAACAATTTTACTATTTAGAAACGCATAAATAATGAAAATCATCTTATGTTCAGAAATGAGATAATTCACAATAGAAAAATATGCCGAGTGCTACTTCAAGACTTCTATAAAATTGCAAGGAAACATGCGCAATTTAAATCCAGAAATAAAGAGATTTTTGCTTTTTTTTTTNTCAAGACTTCTATAAAATTGCAAGGAAACATGCGCAATTTAAATCCAGAAATAAAGAGATTTTTGCTTTTTTTTTTTATTTGTGGCAGTACATTACAAAAACGGTGAAATTTTGCATTGGTGGGTAATTTCGCAGAGCAATGANTTTTTTTTTTATTTGTGGCAGTACATTACAAAAACGGTGAAATTTTGCATTGGTGGGTAATTTCGCAGAGCAATGAGATGTAAAACTTATATTTATTTTGAGGAAATCGTAGTCACATGTAATCTGTTTAAGTTAAACACTATTTCATATAAATATTAAATAACAGATTTTTCAGTAGCCAACGGCCTTAACATCTATATTCTATAAGCCGACGAGGGTGAAGCGAGGCGAGTATGGAGCGGCGCCGGAATGAAAGGGCGGGGAAAACGGGAGATCTCCGAGAAAACGTGCAGACCAGCGGCATCGTCCGTCACGATTCTCACATGCGGAACTCCGGGAGCCATCCCGCCGGGAATTGAACCCGGTTTGCCAAGGTGGGAGGCTACCACTACACCAACGCGGCCCCAACAATTAGTGGATATTTCACGTTTATTATAAGCATGTTGGTAAATTATTAATTTTTTATAATATCTCCCCAACCCTTGCATTCCTGCGCTGCTCGATACTCACCTCGCTTCTCCTTCGTTGTATCTCTAATCCACTGCACTAATTGATTAATAACCTCTTAACTTACACATTAATTTTCCCAGGTGTTGCAAAGGGGACATTTTTGTTCTGACGAGTAACGATTTCCTAGCAATGACTTAGACGCTGGACCTTAAGGAAATAATTCCTGTTGTTCTAAGGCACTGGCAGCAAAATAAATAAAATGTTCAAGATCTACCAGTAGTCAACAGCATTATCCAGGAAAATATGCTGTCGTTATTGGTTTTAGCTTGTGACCTTCTACAGCACCGATCATGACTTTACCCCACGTGCAACACGTGGGCTAATATGTTACGGGATTAAAATGGAATTTTTGTGAATTGCTTTAAAAAATTTTGTAAAATTTGCTTGAAATTGCACCTAGTGTTACAAAAACAATCTTGACAATTAGTTACCAAAACGTTGTTAGTAAAAATAATATTTTTACTGTGCACGGCATAAAACAGAACAAATGCAAACGGGAATATATATAAATTAAGTTTGCTAGGTATTTCTTTACTTTAAGTACATTTTCTTTAAATTGATCTTCGTTTGTCTCAGGCACACAGGAGATACTGTAGCAAAGCCATGTAGAGAGGAAGATAAAGGCACTAAAGACACTGACAAGCACAATACATTAGGAAAGCTGCCGTTCAGTTTCTTACTATTCCACCATACTTACATAACAGTCACCCTACATCGATAACATGAAGGCAGGGCATTGTGAGCAGTGAACACGTGGACGTGGATAAGGGGCATGCAATTAAAAGTGTATAAAATCAATGCATTGTTATTAATTTTAGCCTTTCAAACATTTGCATACCTCCAGACGTTCCAAATAAGTAGTGGCATGTTTATTTGCGAATAGATTTTAAGACTAGTTGTAATCCGAAACAAGTTGGTTGTGTTCCACATATGTGATTGTATGATTTTAGCTGTCACGCCTCTTAGGTGCCTGCCTACTAACCAAGGAGGTTCCGTGCCGGGGTGACTTAATTCTGATTGGCCGAATCAGCTAAGCAAATGTCTTCTAACAAGAAACGCGGCCAATAACTACAACCACCTGTTTTACGTGGAAAGATTCCGCTAGCAGTTGTACTCCAAGACACCTTAGTTCAGAATCAATTCAGTGGTTGGATAACTTAAACTTGCGCGCGTCTGAAGTTCCTGCAAACCAATCACGGACGTTCAGTGTCATTGTACCTTCATTCTGATTGGCCAAGTCAGTAGAAAATTNGAAGTTCCTGCAAACCAATCACGGACGTTCAGTGTCATTGTACCTTCATTCTGATTGGCCAAGTCAGTAGAAAATTTCTTCTCACATAGACATGCAGCCAATGGCCAGAGGAAATTTGCAAACTTTCACGTAAGAAGGTGAAGCCTAGCTTAAGCATGGACTCCTACATGAGAGAATCTGAGGGTGACCCAACAGGGAATCGAACCACGTTGGTCGGAGGTGGGCATTCTGACCACTACACCACCGCGGTCCCTTGAGAATCGTTGGAATACCACTGGTTGTTTCAGAGAAACAATTTGCTTATTTAATAAGCAACAACCAATCGTGTGCGGAGAAATAAGTATAGTTTTTATTGAATTTAGGTAAATCATTACGAGAAATTAACATATTTATATTAGTCACCGTTATTGCGTAATTTAAAGTAATTTAAAAAAAGTTAAATATTAACGATAACCAGAATTTTAACCCACAACTTCAAGCTGTAAGATTCTCACATTACCAATATAACTTCCAAACGAATAATGACTACAGTGTAGAACATATATTTTTTACATTTCGTAATAGAAAATACGTGGCTTTACATGGCATGATTTTTCTTTTGGTTCTTACTTTTATTAGTAACATTAGGCTTTTTAAAACAAACGTATGCGTTCGCTTACTTCACCATTTTAATGCAGTTTAAACCTTCAAACCGAGTGCTAAATGGCTACGTGGAAANACGTATGCGTTCGCTTACTTCACCATTTTAATGCAGTTTAAACCTTCAAACCGAGTGCTAAATGGCTACGTGGAAATGAAGCGGAAGGCGAAAAAACGGAATGAGAGACGTAAAAATTGCATGAAAGACTGAATGTTTGTGCGAATGAAACTTGTCACTGAATCAGTGCAAAATGTTACTGAAACAATAAGTGAAGGAGATCTGGTACTATTTCACTAATTAATCATTTAAATTAATTGAAGTGACTGTTGAATAAGCCAGATGCTGGTAACTGATTCAAACAGTTAAATTCTCACTGATCCAGATTTAGTATGTACATTACATGTTTTTGGTTATCTACAGTATTTATAACTAGGTGCTCCTCCAATAAATAGGTTAAATGAAAATTATGCTATTTAATGAATGAACTTATGTTATAGATAGCTGAACGATAACAGAGATTATCGTCCAATCAAAAGCAGAGAATTACAACATTTTGAGACGAGTGCCAAAAGCAGATATTTTCACGATATTTCACCAACTGTTTTCGTCGTGTTTACAGGTTGTTCCTGATCAATTTTGCAATGTTTACTAAGTAATTAATCATGAAAAAAGAAGAAAACATTTACCTTAGAAGATCAAAAGATATTTTAATATTACTTAGTGAACTGAGAACAACTTACACTGGCAGTTTCACACACCAACATCTTATTGGTTAAAATTACACCGGGAGTGATTGAAATAGTGACTAGATTCATTATTGGGTGGTTTCCAGCCAATGAATTGGTGACTCGACTGTGTTCCTATTAAAACGAATTGTCATGCGTAACACGAACAACAGTTCTACTGTTAGTTTATGCTAATAAATAAAAAAATATACATGTCGTATCACGAAAGTTACGGATGATGTGATACCGTGTTCATATAGGTTCATCTTAAAAAACTAGGAAAGCTCATACAGGCGAGTTTTTTCTTCGTGGAGCAGAACTCGCCATTTGAGAACAGTGCTAAAAATGATGAGAAATATTTGTAGGGCTGAATGATTTTTATAATGTAATAAATTTAAAATTAATTTATAATACAGTTAATTTAAAGTGTTAATAATTATATTTAAAAAAATTTGAAAAATATAATTAAATTCTAGAAATTATCTTAGAAGGAATAATTATATGGTAACAAATTGTTACGAGTTGTGGCCAGGCCCATATCTGAGCGGCCTGCCTGATAGCACCTTCACCTATTTATCCAGGACACGGGTCGTGTTCGCTCAAAGTAGTTATGAAATCTGAAACCACAGAAAGCCCCACCGCCGGTCAGTAAACGGGGGCAACGCAGCCGATATAGAACAGTGTAGCCCATGGATGGTGTCTTTTGTCGTCGGGCTATTGGAATGAGAAGATCACTGAATATGGGTGTGTCTGTCTGTTGATTTGCGATACCTGAATCAACCTCTGGAATCATGAAACTCTCCAATTAGGCTTTATTCAGAACCAGACTGGTTAAATCTTCATAATATAATATAATTTAATATTTATTTGTATTGGTATAGCTCCCCCCCCCCTTCATATTCAATCATCTTTATATGGAAATAATTTTGTAAAATCTTAATGTTAAAAAAACCTATTTTATGTAGTGTTCATTACATAACTATTATCAATAACTGGCTACGGCCTTATATCTCCGTTATGGATAAATATCAACAAAATATCAAAACCGTAACAGATCTCAGGGGCCAATCTACATCATGGACTTTAATGGAGAAATAAGTTGTGCATTTTTATTTACTTTGTCTACATTTGTCTATCCACTCGCCGCTCAGTTTCTTTAAAATAATCAGCAAAAAAACTTATTGCGATATAGCTATGCAAATAGATGTATCCACATGAAAAAACAACTCACTTGTAGGCATAAATTTTAAAGAACTCTTGTTCGTGAATTATCTTTCTGAGTTGGATGAGTTATAATACACACCGTTGAGTACAGTAAACACTTGGAAGAAGAAATTTCTCCCCTTTTCACTCCTGGCGTATCCACCACCGACTATATAATTTTTGAAACCACTAAGAAGATTGTAGTGTTGTGTGTCAAACCTGCTGAGACAGAGATAAAAAGGAAAGGAACGAGCACATTAGCTTATAATGGCCATTGTGTCGATAGCTCAGCGCTATATGTTACAAGGACGCCCGGCCGTGAGCTTTCCAGCAGTCCTGACATCTACGTAACTGATAACGTGTTGCCACAAGAACTGCCACTCACACACATCTAGCCCAGTGTGCCTGGTGACTTGGTGTCCTTCTGATCGCCGTGATTCTAGAGGGTTGGGCGTGATCAGTACTAGGGTGAATTCCTGTCCGGGGTTGACACAAGACTAGAGGCATCTACACACGCTAAGGGTCAGCACATTGCGAGGCCTCGAGGTGAGGTCGTGTCGACAAGCTAATCCAGGCATCCTGTCCCAGCCTGAGACGTCAGGCAATTACTGCCCGTTTCTNAGGTGAGGTCGTGTCGACAAGCTAATCCAGGCATCCTGTCCCAGCCTGAGACGTCAGGCAATTACTGCCCGTTTCTACTTGTACAAAGCGGTGTAAATCAAACAGATTGATGTGTTTACCAGACACGGAGAGCAGTTACAGTAATCTAAGGAAACCTGTACCGATTAAGTCAAACATTGTACTGCATGTTTCATTATAAACGAATGATTTACACTACCAATTTTAATGTATAATTAATTGCCAACAGTTTTTAATGTAAAGAACGTAGTTTTGTGCAAGGATTCTAAGAGTCTTCATTCGAAATTAAATTAAGCAGGTGGTACACAGTTGCACCAAATATCTTAACCATGAAATACTGCGAAAACCTATCTGTTGACCTATACGATTTTATAATGATTGATGTCGTAATATAGGTATTAGCATCCTTCTTGAATACTTTCTGGATTACTGTCTGTATTACTGTTGGTTAGTTTACAAAGCGATGGCAGAGTTATACCATTACCAGCACATTTCGCAAAGTCCCTGTTGTTAATCTGAAACACGCACAATATTTTTGCTCCTGGCAGCATCAGATCAAACACAAACGCGAATTATTTGCACAGACTTTCACCTGTGCAGATTTTAGCAAAGCCTCGAACAAAACCATATACAAGTTTCAAAAAGTGAGGGAGATACTCATTTGTTTAAAGTAACGGGATTACGGAATTGATTAACTTGTACATTTCACCAATGAGTTTTTAAAAAAATTACCCTGGTAATATTTCTGAATAAAGCCCAAAATATGTTATGTGTATACCCATAAGTACACAAATGTATTTCAATTGAAATAAATTGTGTGGTTCACCGAAACTTAATATTAATTTTTTTAATATATTAGAAATTAAAACCAGACAAAAGTTAAATGCAATGTGACAATTGCTTCACCTGCAATCACCATTTATATTATGAAGTGTTACACCTTTTTCGAACTTCATTCCGGACTTTGCTTAGGCTAATAGTTTTATGTTATTTTGTAATTAGTGTAATGTTCTGTTGCATTAAGAATATTATACTCAGTTCCATTGAAAGAATGTTAAGTTCCATGCCTCAAATTGAGCAATCTATTTGAATTTGGAAAATTTGGTTTGAAACTGAATCACATGTCTGTATTAAACAGAACTGGCATATGTTAAACCACAAATAAAAATGATGTAACAAATTATATTTTACCGCCACGTAAATGTTTTTATTAAAAGCGAAAAAACACTGTTGATTAAATAATTTTTTTGAATAGTTTTGATGTATTTATCGACCGCAAACACATACTTTTTATACTTCGGATGTAAAAGTACCCTTCAATAATGTTCTAGAAAGGGTCAAAGAATGATTGATAACAGCTACTAATGAAAGCGCTGAAAACAATTAAAATATATTTTATGATATATGACAGCCATGATGTGGTTTCTAAACGTAAATTTAATAATTTTAACTATAACATCTTATTTTTGTAGATTTTAAAAAAATATTATAAAAACCACAACATTTGGTTTAATGTAAAAATGGTTTATATGGTCGCAAGAGTGTAATATCGCAATTTATTAGAAATCCGACAGTTAGTTAATCTGCTGTAACCGTTCAAGTTCACTCTTTTTCTGGCCTTACATTTTATCTGAAATGTTAAGAAAAACGAAATACGGCTGAATAACTTAAACTCACTTCCTTGAAATGTATTTAATGACATTGTAATGACACCAACAGTTATTTTGAGATGTATCCTAACATAGTAATTGTATTAATTGCGATACTTGTACGAAAAAAGCTATACATTTAACTATTCCCAGAGCCAATATTATACATTTTTCTTAAGTCACTTAGTCGTTATTTTTGTTCTGACTTTTGTTTTATTCCACTCCAGCACGCGCACAGGAGAATGCACACGTTGATACACAGCATGTGTCTCCCAACATGTGCAGGTCGTCGACTTGTTTGGAAAGTATCGGGTACGTACGCAAGTATCTTCAATCACAATTCCTTCTCCCCGATAACACGCCATTCCAGTGACGTAGCCAGGAATTTCTCAAAGGGATGGTTATGCTGTCTTGAAGTAAGGGAGGGTGACTAACCTGCTATCGAAGATGCTGATATCTGTGTTCATTACAACAGATTCTGGGAGAAAATTATCTCTCAGAATAATAACATGCTTTATAGCGAACAGCAATTGTAATTACAGGATTATTAATATTAGTAATTAAAATTATGTCTCCTCTGTTACAACTACGTCACTCCGCCAGTCGGGGGCTGCGGTGGGTTAGTGGCGAGACTACTCGCCTCCCACCTAGGTGTACCCTGTTCGATTCCCAGCGGGGTCGCTCTCGGACTTTTGCATGAGGCTATCTTGCCGGACGATGCCGATGGTATACGAGTTCTCTCAGGGATCTCGTATTTACCCGGCCTTGCATTCCAGCGCTGCTCCATCCTCACCTCACTTCACCCGTATCTGCCATCAAGACCTCGGTGTTAAGAGTCACCCAACTCTCTTCACTCATTCATTCTTACTTGTTGAAACAGACTCGTGGGAAACCTGTACAACTGTGTGTATATGTAGCAAATATCACTATGTTTGTGATGCTTATTCATGTATGACAAACATTCACAGCCTTTCAATCCAGCAGTTCGCCAGATAACTGACCCACCACAACATGCACTACATTGCTATTCTTGTCGCTCTCTGTATCAGCGGTGTCTATGTCCAAAAAGTGAGTATAAGTATAATTGTACAACTTATTTTCTTGCAGTTACTTTTATTACTTAATTTCATGATTATAATTCTTAAATGTTATATATATATATTTATATATATATGTGTATATATATGCACATATACACAGTATATATAGGAAAAATTACAGAGAGTGACTGACATCAGTGCACAGCCTCAAACATTTTTATGTAAACATTAAATTCTGTGAAAACATTCATCATCTAATGTCGGCAGCCACTAAGCGGGGATTTCGGAAAATTCAGAAGGTGTAAAATACTGGCTCAAAGTTTATATGAAAAAAAATTAGATGGTCCTTTTAACTAGAAATATTTTAAGGTAATGTTAAAATAATTAATTAAACACATGTCTTACAGTTTCTTAGAAATAAACCCCTAGTAAAACCGTTGCATATACTAGGAAGTTCGTAAAACTATTCTTAGAATTAAATAACTAAGTTCAGAAAGCGATAACCTACAATTTAATCACCTACTCATAAGTACCACAATATTATTATATTAATATCACAATTTAATAATAATAAATACATACTCTATAGCTGTAGCTATGCACATTTTAATTCATGGTATCGTTTAATTTATATTTATTTCACCGAGGTATAACCCAAACGTATACCAATACAACACCGAATTACGTATATTTGTTCTAATTTTTATAGCTGTATTTTAATACGCGGTATATTGATCCAATCCAATTTTGTTTGTACCTCTATATATTTTTTCTTACTAAGCTGCAAGTCAAAGCTCTACATATCAATGTTGTCGAAGCCACCATTATAACTGGATTGGCTTAGGGAGAGAAACAATGTTTGTGCCGCGTATTGCATTGATTCCTCATAAGCTCCCTTTTGAATTCAACAGACTGCAGTTTCTTCTCAAAGTCGCAGGGCAAACTCTCATACTCGCAGGAGTTTACTTGAGGTAAGACTGTGTATCCCGCGGTCAGTTGTACGTGGCGTGATCGCGTGTAAGTTTACACCTCAGCCTGGTTGTTTTGGTGCCTCCCTCTAGAATTATATGGAAAATTGTTTACAAGGAATTCTTGTAAAAAGTCTAAACAACATGTTAACCCGGACGATTAGAAACAACAAATCTAAACTTACCAGTCACATTTTTCTGATGTCTGGACTTGTAGTTCATTCCACTTTCTATTTATAAATATGTATTATACTTTAAAGACNAGTCACATTTTTCTGATGTCTGGACTTGTAGTTCATTCCACTTTCTATTTATAAATATGTATTATACTTTAAAGACATACTTTCTGTTTTAAAAAAATATTGTAACGGAAAACGAATTCCACGCGGACAAAACTAGCAGCCTTGAGTGTGTGTGTTGGTGTGTAGAATTTAAGAAATAAGACCGTTTTGTGAAACTACTTGCAGCCTTTTCTAAGATGTGTAGGTACAAACCATAATGTACCATTACTCTACCTGCAGACTTACTCTATTGTAACTTAATTATTATTTTCCACGTTGTAGTTAGCTTACAAGCTATAACAAAATGTACTGTTCAATTATTTTTGATGAATGTATCAACTTGCATGCTATAATTAAATAAAGCCAATAGTATTCAAATACTTCATTATTTATTTTGCATTGTTTTTAATTCTCTATTATTTCGTGTTGAAAGCCTACTCCATCGGAATGAAGAACTTAAGTTTTACACAAATACACCTCCCCAGAATATTACATTCGACCATTTTCTGACATCGCTCATACGACGTTGGGTTGTGGGCAAGCAGCCAATGTGCTATACCGTCGCACTGATCACTGTACGTTCTTGGCTTGTCAGCGGTCTCGCCATCACAGACACAGGTTATACAANTGCTATACCGTCGCACTGATCACTGTACGTTCTTGGCTTGTCAGCGGTCTCGCCATCACAGACACAGGTTATACAATTGTTACCAGGAGTTACACTGATGTAGACTGTCTCTGGACGAAATGGCACGTACATCTTGAGCACTGGTTTCGACTGGCCGGGCAGACACAGCTTATATAGCTGTCGTACTCTACGACGACATAATGTCAATGGTCCTTGAACAATAATAGTCGTATAAAGGCAAAAATGCCTTACATTATTTTGCAACATTTAGTTATTAGCTCTGAGTTCATCAGTAATCTTATTTATTTCTTCGCTGACAGAAATATATTCCCTTCTCTGTAATGCAACCAGCACATGTAGTCTATCAACCAGGTCGTTGAGGTCTTCAGAAAATAAGTAGCTAGACTTCACGACTCTCTTCGCAAAAGGTTCATAATACATGTTTGCATCAATGTTCTTCTGTGATGGGTAGTTTGTGAGATACCTCTGAGCCAGAATACTTGCTTCGAATCTTCGCTTATTCTGTCTCCACTTCAAGTAACCGCCCTCTTCATCATCGTGTTTACGCTTTTGCTTTGAAGATGCAGTTACTTCATCATCGTCACTAGAATATGTATATTTCGCATCATCATCATCATCCTCATCATCATCATCGTCCTCTGACTTGACGGTTACACTTTCGTGCTGGATAGTTGTAACATCCCCGTTTTTCATATTACACCTTAGCAATACATGTTTGTTGTTCACATCGTTGAACGATCTGTATAGTTTGCACTGTTCATAATACATGTCCGCAACAGGCGTTTTTCCTTCTTCAAAGAATGTTTTGGAACTTGATGCATGTCCGGATAATGTTATGGGCGATGGTATAATCCATAGTTTACATCACGAATCAGTAAGGGAGTCAGCCATTGTATTGCCTTGCGTCAATAAGTTCAATGCTTGCTGTCTTGTGCCAAGTAAAGGTGAGTTACCTTTACATATAGCAGTATGTCTCTTTAGATTATCACTTCTACCAAATGTCGCACCGCACATATTACATGATAGTATTCTGGAGGTTGGATTCTTTTGACACTCACTGTGTTCATGTCGCCGTGCATTGTAACTTTTACTTAATGTCTTGTCACTGTAACTGCATTGTTTTCCAAGTAATTATTGAACACTTGGTGTAGTTTTTTATGTAGGCAAACAGANAGTAATTATTGAACACTTGATGTAGTTTTTTATGTAGGCAAACAGATCATTTTGGATTGCATGCTCTCCACACTTTTCATCATCTTCAAGTATATGACAACTTAAACATGTGTACTACTACTATGCAGTGCAGACTCCTTCCCTCTGTGGACTCCTCCCCTCTTCGGACTATTCTTTTCTTCAGACTCCTCCCCTCTGCAAACTCCTCTTTTCTGCAGACTCCTCTCCTCTGCGGACTCCTCTACTCTGAGGACTCCTTTTTTCTGCAGACTCGTCCCTTCTGCGTACACTACTACCATCACACAGTAGTGTTGCTGTACACAATAGCTTAGCAACTATGTTAATTTCTGTGGTTACTCTAATTTATACCCTCATTCTGTATGTCGAATACGAAGTTAGGTTGTAATTTTCTCTGTAGTGGATTAGAGGGGAAATAGGCAAGTCGCTGAAGTAAAATTTGTTCTCAACTATAGCTGATAAATTATATATAATGCCCAACTGGTACATATTCAAAATCGTCATCAGCAGACTTGAAGGTCACACTTGCGTTCTCGATAGTTATAGCACCTTCGTTTATTACCTTAGATGATAGCAGAGTATGTTTGTTGTTCATATCTTCTCGTGATCTGGATAGCTCGCACTCTTCACAGTAAATGTCTACAACACTCGTAATTCCTTCTTCACACTCAGTGAAGGGTTTTGTAGGTTGTCGTACAGGACATTGTCAATTGCATGTCCTCAATCTACAGACATCTATTTGTCATGTGGCCTAAGTAAATTTGTTCTCAAATGTAGCTGCTGTATCTCATATAATGTCCAACCGGAACCCTTTCCCATATACTCTTTTTCCTCATGATAAATTTTCTGTATACTAGCTTAAATGCTATCTTCAATTTTGTGTGTGTTGTACAGAGGTACATTCGAGGTCTTAAAGGCTCTCTCGCTATATTCATCTTCGTGTGGTCCTGGTTTGGTATATTTACAGTCCAACCATATATTATATCTTATCGCACATTATTATTCCATCTCGCATGTAAGTTAATCTAAAATTTTCCGTTTCATATGCTTAAGATATGTACAAATATCTTCCACCATGTCTGATGAATAAGATGCAACATACGTCTTCATAAGACCTCGGAATGCAGATTCTTTCAGTATGAACACATTCTCATTTGGTAAGTTTATAACATGTGCAGGTGTAGGTAGGTGCTTTATATGTACACGTTTTGTCATGTTTGTAATACGACTCACGGCATAGTTTTACCTGATGGTCGTGTATTTCGAGTCGCATGCTGCCTGGAACACCTGTTACTTCATAACATTTGAATTCACGACCACACTTATAACAACAATTATTATAGTAAGCCCATTGCATCTTCTTCAACCATTTCCCAGATTTCTCATGTTGACGAGCACTGCTACTTTTACTAAAGGTCTTGGCGCAGTAGTGACATGAATATATTGATGCCTGTAGTGAACTGTTCATGTCCAGGTCTGATGTTGACGACGATGGTGACAGCGCACCGGAATCCGATGCAGCAGATGTCTGCCCTTCACATGTTTTTTCAGCTGTAGGCAATACACTACGCCTCTTAGCTGACATAGGACAGAGTCACTCACAAGATGCAAGATGTCTTTTTAAGTTATCGCGACATCTAAATTGATACTTACACTGTTCACGTGTTAAGCTAGATTGCTTCATGTTCATAGAACAAGCAGTTTCATGTTGGCGGGCATTACGGCTCTTAGTAAATGGGTTCTTGCAGAAACAGCACAAATTACTTTCTGAGGTATTTTCCATCTTCGCTCGAGACAATGTATACTCTTTGAAATTCGAATAACAACTAAGACGAATCCATCTATTTCACATATATATGTGAATATCTCTTTTATTTCATCAGTGGGATTTAAGTTTGATTATGCGTTTTGTAAACATATATTCAGCTAATGTCTCTCCACCGCTACATGCCGTTTTACATCTCTCATGTCGACGTGCGTTGCTACTTTTACTAAAGATCTTACCACATTTGCGACAATGTTTTCTATATGTTGGTGAAGGATTGTGTTCATTGTTCACACGAAGGTCAGGAGTTGGTGATGTAGGTGTATCAATACTTTGTACAGCAGACACCTGATCGTCACAATTTTGTAACGTTAACAATGCACTGTGTTGCTTTGCATGTAGAGGAAGAAGGTCTTTCCATTTTTTCATATGTCTGTTTAAACTGTCTATACGAGTGAACAAAATTTTTCATTTATGACATCGATAGCCTGTGCGATATGGATTCAGCTTGCATTTATTCTTTATATGCCTCTTCGCATTGTAGGCATATGCAATTGTACTGTTACAGTAGTGGCATGGATATCTAGAAGATGTGACTGTTCCAGCCATTGTTTTCACATTAGGGTACGTTGCCTTTAATGATATTGATGGTTCGGATATTTCTTTTGCTGATATATTCCCATCAAAAATTTGCTCTATTCTCAGCAAATACTGATTGATGTGTGTGGGAAGGAGCGCTTTGCATGTTGCGTTATGCCTTTTTAAGCTATCAAATCACCGAAAATATGATTTGCATTTTTACATGATAAGATAATACATTTCATATTTTTTTGGCAACCAGTCTCGTGTCGACGAACATGACAGCTATGAGAAAAAGTCTTCTTACAGTAATGACATAAATAACTTTCTCGATTATTTCCCATCATAGGAAAAAAACAGCTCTGTTCGCTGTTAGAAGTGTGAATAGCAACTGAGTCAGTTATCCTATCCTATAATAATATATATACATACATATGCAATGGAGGTGACCTTTATGTCAGCTTTGTTAGTGTCGATACGCTTTCGAGACATGTTAAGCTTCTTTATCGCTGTGTGCGACAGCACCCTTTATGTTAGACCTGTGAGAGCCTCACATAACCTGTAAGGCCCCTTTATGAATAGGGGTGTTCTCTCATTATTACGGTGGTAGCTTACATTCATGCTTTATATGTCTCTTCGCACTGTAGGCATATGAAAATGATATGTTACAGTAGTGATGTGATTGTTCCCACCATTGTTTTCATAGTAGTGTGCATTGCCTTTAATACTTTTTAATTGTGATTGTTTGGGAAGACTCTGAGATAACCTTCGTACATATGTTTGGGAAGACTCTGAGATAACTCTCCCAGCTTAGCCTGCAAGGTCGTGGTGTATATTTTGTAGGAAGGACAAATATAAATCTAATTTAGAAAAACTTAACCCTTTCGTGATGACAGGAGAGATTTTATGAGGTTGCCGAACGTATCTTACATGATACAGAACTTATGCACACCTATGCTTGTGGGTCTTAAACCACTCTTTATATCAGGTGGTGTGCATCATTTAAATGTTCGGCACCATCTTTTTATATTAAAATGCATGTGTCATTGAAGTGTTCGGTAGTGCTCTTTATGTTATGCCATGCACGCTTAGTCAGAGTGTTCGGTGTCACCCTTTATGTTAGGGTGCGTGCATCGTTGAAGTGTTCGGTGCCATCCTTTATATTAAAAGGCATGTGTCGTGGAAGTGTACGGTAGCCCTCCTTTTCGCTATGCCATGCGCGCTTCGCCGCAGTGTTTGGCATCGCCCTTTATGTAAGGGTGCGTGCGTCGTTGAAGTGATCGGCATCACCCTTTATGTTAGGGTGCAGGTGTGGTTAAAGTTTACGGCATCACCCTTTATATTAAAATGCATGCATTGTTAAAGTGTACGGTGGTGTGCTTTATGTTATACCGTGCATGCTTCTCCGCAGTGTTTGGCATCACCCTTTATGTTAGGGTGCTTGCATCATTGAATTGTTCGGCAACATTCTTTATGTTACACCAAGTGCAATGGCGACGTACTTTATGTTATGCATCGCATCCTGGCGATTGGGGAAGACTCTGAGATAATCCTCCCAGCTTGGAATGCTTGCATGTGATGTCTGAGACAACTACTAGCTTGAAATGCGAAAGCATGAAGTATATTATCTAGTAGTAATTAATTAAATGGTAATCGTATTTGGGAAGACTCTGAAATAACCCATGATGTAGGGAGCAGTCGGGTGACATGGTAGTGATTTGGGAAGACCTGGAGAACCCCCCTGTTAGAGTATGATGTAGGGGCCAGTTGGGTGGCATGTGATTTGGGAAGACTTGGAGAACATCACCTGAAATTGTGTGGTGTAGGGGCCAGTCGGGACATCAGGGACTGCTCGGAGAACACCATCTTGCCTATGTTATGTATTTGCTGGTTGTACCTTAAATGGTTCGGGAATTACTGACAACTATGCNGGAGAACACCATCTTGCCTATGTTATGTATTTGCTGGTTGTACCTTAAATGGTTCGGGAATTACTGACAACTATGCTTATAAGTTCGCATAGGGCTTAAATGACCGTTTGTTAATTTTCCTTGTCTGCGTCGATGCCTATAATATATATTTGACGACTACATCTTAAACGGTTCTTGAATTACGGCCAACTATGCTTTTAAGTTCGTATAGGGCTAAAATGGCATGTGTAGTTTATATCGTATTTGGGAAGACCCCTCATCTCCTCAGCTCCTCAGCTCTTGATTGCCCAAAAATAAGTCATTCCTCCACATTGTGGGATCATTGAAAATAATTTTAAAAAATAATGTTTTGAGGGAAATTAGGGAAATTTTGAGGCAAAAAATGGAAATTTTTTTAGGGAACAAGGGTCATTTCGAAGGAAATACGCGACATTTCGAGGGGAAAAGGAATATTTCGAGGGAAAAACAGAAAAAATTGGCGGCAGCATTCATCTTGTCCTCCCTGTCTCTCTGTCACGAACTAGTGTTCCAACCGGCTACTTATAACTACTAATGTTGAAACACAGAGACTGTCTACTGCGCAGCTCGGGCGTGCACTTTACTCCATCATCACCTCTACGAGCCGACAAGCCTAGCAGTATGGTGGTGGCTTTGTTCCTAGCAGGCAGGACGAGATTGTGTTTACTCGCCGCCGGACGTCCCAGAGGGAACATGTGTGAGCTATAGAACAGAGGGCCGTCTTCACGACGACTACAGGTCGGCGCACTACGGCGCTGGCAACCTCACCCCGAAACAAGTCGAATATCTTCTGAAGTGTTTACGACAGGCGCCGACTGCTGCTCCACGCTTCCTGCACACTCCGTATCCTGGAGCCGGTCTGTCGTTAACTCACTTCCCGACTGCAAAATGGAGCGTGCGTCCGCTCTGACGTAACAAGGATCCGCCACACAGCCTGGGGGCAACACTATAGAAAATCAAAATTAACTTTCAAATGATTGATCGGCAGGTGACTGACGCATAGACTNTGTTTACGACAAGCGCCGATCAGTTGTGCCGCGCTTCCTGCACACTCCGTTTCCTGGAGCCAGTCTGTCGTTAACACACTTCCCGTCCGCTCTGACGTAACAAGGATCCGCCACTCAGCCTGGGGGCAACACTATAGAAAATCAAAATTAACTTTCAAATGATTGATCGGCAGGTGACTGACGCATAGACTNCAGCCTGGGGGCAACACTATAGAAAATCAAAATTAACTTTCAAATGATTGATCGGCAGGTGACTGACGCATAGACTAAAAATGAGCTACTCAGCTTAATCGTCTTCTGGCCACTTACCCAACATTGAACTTCCTCAGAGGTATACAACTCTCAGTCACATGGTCAACAGCGAACGATGTGTTTGTTTGTCTTATTTTTTAAACTACAAGTACTTTTATATGAATAAAACACTTTAGCCAAATTAAATTTTTATCAAACTGCATAAAAAATTGGTTATAGTAAGTATACTATATACATTTCAAAGCATTTTATTACAAGTAAAATTTTCTGTTCAAAAATCTAAACCATGCCGTTTCTGCTAGACATGTTGGTATAAAAGTNCATTTTATTACAAGTAAAATTTTCTGTTCAAAAATCTAAACCATGCCGTTTCTGCTAGACATGTTGGTATAAAAGCAGTTCAACGTTGGGACACGGAGACTGGTAATGCGCAGCCAGCGAGATCGGTCTACCTAATTTTTAGTCTATGGACAAATGATAGAGAGACCTTGCCCTCCACCATGGTGTACTGAAGATAAGCCCTTTTTCAGAATGAGTGTTCGGGGGGTGGGGGTGGTACATGGCCATGTGATTGGCGCGGCTGTTCCAACCACCCTCTCACACGAGCAGCCAGGAAGAAGTCATTTTGCCAAAGTAGCGAGATCACAAATTGTCACAGTCGGATGTGAGTGCGTAGGAAAAGAGATTTTTATTATTTTATAGTAGTACCATGGTCAACGTAAAAATATTATCGCTACCAATTCTTTCCTTTCCAATTTTTTTTTCTTTGTATAGATTTTCCATAAATTTATTTTAAAATCACAATCTCACTATTAAGAAATGTATAAATAATGAAAATCATCTTACTTTCAGAAATTAAATAATTCACAACAGAATAAGAGGCCAAGTGCTACTTCAAGGCTTCTATAAAATTGCGCAAGGAAACATTTGCGATTAAATAAACCAAATATAAGAGAATTCTTACTTCTTTTTATTTTTGGCTGAACATTACAAAAACAGTGAAATTGTTTCTTTGGCACGTATTTTTGCAGAAACCACAAAATGGAAATATTTTTTATTTGAGGAAATGGTAGTTATAGATAATCTCTTCAAGTTGAACACTAAATCGTATAAATATTAAATAACAAATTNTTATTTGAGGAAATGGTAGTTATAGATAATCTCTTCAAGTTGAACACTAAATCGTATAAATATTAAATAACAAATTATTTTGTGGCCAGCGCCCTTAAACACGAGGTCCTAAAAGCCAATGAGGGTGAAGCGAGGTGAGCATGGAACGGCGCCGGAATTCAAGGATGGGGGAAACGGAAAATCACCTTTAAAACCCGCAGACCAGTAGCATCATGCATCACGATTCTCACATGCGAAACTTGGGGACAGACCCCGCCGGAAATCGAACCCAGTTTGTCAAGGTGGGAGGTGAGTAGTCTGACTATTAAACCTCCGCGGGACAAACATATTGTGGATATTTCGTGAATATTATAGGCATGTTGGTAAATTATACATTTTTCATAATATTTCCCCCACCCCTGCATTCTGGCGCTGCTCGATACTCACCTCGCTTCACCATCGTTGTCCCTCCAATCCACCGCGCTAATTGATTATTAATCTCTCAACTTACACATTAATTTTCCCAGGTGTTGCAAAGGCGATATTATGGTATGTCGAGTTACGATTTCCTAGTAATGACTTAGAAGCTGGACCTTAGGAATATTATTTATGTTGTACTATGGCACTTCCAGCACCAAAATTTTCAAGAGCTACCAGTAGCCAATAGCATTATCCAGAAAATTAGCTGTCATTATTGGTGCTACCTTGTGCTCTTGTACAGCGCCGATCATTACTTTTCCTCACTTGCAACACATCGTACGTCGACGTGTATACTCGGAATAATATTTTACGGGATTAAAATGGAATTTTTGTGAATTTCTCAGAAAATATTTGTAACATANCGTGTATACTCGGAATAATATTTTACGGGATTAAAATGGAATTTTTGTGAATTTCTCAGAAAATATTTGTAACATTTGCTTGAAAATACACCTAGTGTTACAAAAACAATCTTCACTATTAGTTACCAAAATGTTGTAAGTATAAATAGTATTTTTACTGAAAACATCATAAAACTGAACGAATGCAAACGGTAATTAATGAATTAGGTTTCTGGGTATCACTCCTCTTTAACTACATTTGTTTCAAACTGGCCTTCGTTTGGGTCAGGCACCCGGGATGTACGATAGCTAAGCCATCAAGGGAGGGACATAAAGACACGAAAGACACTGACAAGGAGAATTGATATGGAAAACTGCCGATTAGGTATTTACTTTTCAAACATTCCTACGTAATAGTTACACAAAACAGAAAAATGTCCTTGAAATAATCACGCAGCTGATAACATGAAGGAAGGACATTGTGGGCAGTGACCACGTGGACGTGGATAAGAAACATTCGATAAAAGTGTAAAAAATAAATGCGGCGCAATTGTATTGTTTTAGAATTTAAAATGTGCGCATACTTCCAGATGTTCCATACAATCTATAAGNTTTGGGTCAGGCACCCGGGATGTACGATAGCTAAGCCATCAAGGGAGGGACATAAAGACACGAAAGACACTGACAAGGAGAATTGATATGGAAAACTGCCGATTAGGTATTTACTTTTCAAACATTCCTACGTAATAGTTACACAAAACAGAAAAATGTCCTTGAAATAATCACGCAGCTGATAACATGAAGGAAGGACATTGTGGGCAGTGACCACGTGGACGTGGATAAGAAACATTCGATAAAAGTGTAAAAAATAAATGCGGCGCAATTGTATTGTTTTAGAATTTAAAATGTGCGCATACTTCCAGATGTTCCATACAATCTATAAGTAGTGGCATGTGTTTTCGCGAAAATATTTTAGGACCTCTTGTACTCTTAATAAAGTAGGTTGTGATCCACATTCGTGATTGTGTGATTTTAGTTATCACGCCTCTTAGATGCCAGCCCACTAATCAAGGACGTTCCTTGCTGGTGTGACTTAATTATGATTGGCCGAATTAGCTAAGAAAATGTCCTCTCACGAGAAACGCTGCCAATAACTAGGACCACCTTTTATATGCGGAAAGATTCAGCGATTAGTTGTACTGAAAAGCACGTTGGTTCAGAAACAATACCGCCGTTGGGTGAATTTAACTCGCACGCGTCTGAAGTGTCTGCCGGCGAATCACGGAAGTTCAGAGTCATCGTACCTTCAATATTATTGTCCCAGTCGAGTAGAATAATTCTTCTCACATAGACATGCCGCCAATGGCCAGAGGAAATTTGCAAGCTTTCACGTAACAAGTTGAAGTCTAGCTTGAACATGGATTCCCACTTGCGAAAATATGGGGGTGACGCAACCGGGAATCTAACCTCATTGGTTGAAGGTTAATGGTCTGACCACTACACCACCGCGGTCCCTTTAGGATCGGTGGAAAATGACTGATTGTTTAAATGAAACTATTTGCTGATTGAATAAGCGACAGCCAATTGTGCGTGGTTAAATTAATATTGTTTATATTGAATTTAGGCAAATTCATTATGAGAATTCAACATATTTCCAATAGTCACTGGCGTTATTGCGTAATTTAATGTAATTAAAAAAGTTTAAATATTAATTATATANGTGACGCAACCGGGAATCTAACCTCATTGGTTGAAGGTTAATGGTCTGACCACTACACCACCGCGGTCCCTTTAGAATCGGTGGAAATTGACTGATTGTTTAAATGAAACGATTTGCTGATTGAATAAGAGACAGCCAATTGTGCGTGGTTAAATTAATATTGTTTATATTGAATTTAGGCAAATTCATTATGAGAAATCAACATATTTCCAATAGTCACTGGCGTTATTGCGTAATTTAATGTAATTAAAAAAGTTTAAATATTAATTATATANTCAACATATTTCCAATAGTCACTGGCGTTATTGCGTAATTTAATGTAATTAAAAAAGTTTAAATATTAATTATATAGTCATAATTGGAACCCACATCTTCCCAATTTCAGATTCTCACATGACCAATCTAGCTACCACGTGAATGTTGACTACAAAGTGGAACAAAAAATTTTACATTTCGTAATAGAAAATGCGTGGCTTTAAATTACAAACCTTTTCTTTTGGTCCTTACTGTAATTTGTAACATTAGCTTGTTAAAGCAAACAGTACGTGTGAGTGCGCATACTTCACCACATTAAATGCAGTTTAAACCTTCAAAATAAGCGCTAAGTGGTTACGTGGAAACGAAGCGAAAGAAGTGAAAAAGGAATGAAAGACGTAAAAACGGAATTAAAGACTGAATTTTCATGTTAAAATAAAAATCCGTGAAAACCAGTTAATGAAACTGTCGATGAATCAGTGGAAAATGTTACAAAATAAAGAAGTGAAGGCTTACTGACACTATTTCACTAATTGATCATTTAAATTAATTTAAATGACTTAAATAAGCCAGATGCTGTTAACTGATTAAAACAGTTAAATTCTCTCTGATCCAGACTTAGTATGTACTATATATAATTTTTCTATGTACATCATTTATGACTAGGTGCTTCTCCAGTAAACACTTTAAATGAAAATTATGCAATATAATTAATAAACGTCTGTGATAGACAGCTGAGCGATGCCAGAGGTTATCGTCCAATCAAAGAAAAAGCAGAGTACCACAACATTTTGAAACGAGTGTCAACAGGAGATATTTTCACGGTATTTCAACATCTGTTCTCGTCGTTTTTACAGGTTGTTCCTCAATATTTTTTCATATTTACAAATTAATTACTCATGAAAAATGAAGAAAATATTTACCATAGAGGGTCAAAATTTCTTTTATATTTGCTTAGTGAACTGCGAACAACCTATACTGGCAGTTTCACNATATTTACCATAGAGGGTCAAAATTTCTTTTATATTTGCTTAGTGAACTGCGAACAACCTATACTGGCAGTTTCACATACCAACATCCTATTGGTTAAAATTACACTGTGCGTGATCAAAATTGCAGCTAGATTCATTATTGGGTGGTTTCCAGCCAATGAATTGGCGACTCCACTGTGTTCCAATTAAAAAGAATTGTCATGCGTAACACGAGCTACAGTTCTAACTGTTCATATATAAAAATAAACAAAATAATTTTATTTTCTATCACGAAAGTTACGAGTGATGTGATGCAGTGTCCAAATAATATCATCANTATTTACCATAGAGGGTCAAAATTTCTTTTATATTTGCTTAGTGAACTGCGAACAACCTATACTGGCAGTTTCACCTACCAACATCCTATTGGTCTAAATTACACGGCAAGTAATGGAAATAGTGGCTAGATTCATTATTGGGTGGTTTCCAGCCAATGAATTGGCGACTCCACTGTGTTCCAATTAAAAAGAATTGTCATGCGTAACACGAGCTACAGTTCTAACTGTTCATATATGAAAATAAACAAAATAATTTTATTTTCTATCACGAAAGTTACGAGTGATGTGATGCAGTGTCCAAATAATATCATCATAAATACTAGGAAAGCACATACAGGCGAGGTTTTCTTCGGGGAACAGAAATCATCATACTATCGTTGCCGAGTTTCACTTGGAAACAGTGCTAAAAATGATGAAAAATATATGTAGGGTTGAATGATTTCAATAATGTGATACATTTAAGATAAATTTAAATTAATTTATGTTCATGTGTTAATAGTTATGTATATCTCAAGAAATGTTTGTAAAAAATGTATTATATATAAGAAATTATTTTAGAATGAATAATTACTAAGATAACGAACTTTCACAGGTTGTTGTCAGGCCATTAGCTGAGTTACCTGCCTGATAACACCTTCACTAATTGATCCATAACACGGGACGGGATGAGTTAAATTAGTTATAAAATCGCAAACCACTGAAAACCCCTCCACTTGCCAGTAAACAGGGTCAACGCAGCAGATATAGGGCAGTGTAGTCCGTGGCCTGGTGTCTTTGCCGTCGAATCATTAGAACGAGAAGACCACTGAAGATGGGTGTGTCGATTGGCAACTTGCGCCATCTTAACAAGCCTCCAGAATCATGAAAAATAGGAGGACTCTACAATTAGGCTTTTTTTCAGAACGTTGCTGGTTAAATATTTATAATTTAAAGTAACTTAATATTTCAATATGTTAGTTTAGCTCCCCTGTTCATATTCAATCATATTTATACTGAAATAATAATGTCCAAACCTTATGTTAAATAAAACTCTATTATATACTAGTTTTCATTACATTACTCATACCAATACCTTATTACTGCCCTATATCCCCGTTAAGAATAAATATTAACTAAATATCAATACCATAACAGAACTCAGGGGCCGATCCACAGTACGGTCTTGAATGGGGAAATGAGTTGTGCATTTTGATTAACTTTTACTTCTGTCTATCCACGCGCAGCTCAGTTCCTTTAAAATAGTAAGCAAAAAAATGTATTGCGATATAGCTATGCAATTACATAGATCCACATAAAAAATAAAGCTCATTTGTAGGCATAAGTTTGCAAGAACTCGTGCAAATGCTCGTGAATTATCTTTCTGAGTTGGATCAGTTATAAAACGAACCATTATGTTGAGCAAACACCTGGAAGAAGAAATTTCGCCCTTTTCGTTCATGTCGTATCCTCCACTGACTTTATCATTTTTGAAACCACTTAGGAATATCATAGCGTTATGCGTCAAACCTGCTGAGATGGTGATAAAAAGGAAAGGCAGCAGCACATTTGCTGATAACGGACTTTGTGTAGATAACTGAGCACTATATGTTACAAGGACGCGAGGCCGTGAGCTTTCCAGCAGTCCTGATATCTACGTAACTGATAACACCCTGCCATATAAACTGCCCCTCACAAACATCTAGCCCAGTCTGCCTGGTGTCTTGGTGTCCTTCTGATAGCCGTGATTCTAGAGGTTTGTGCGTGATCAGTACTAGGTTGAGTCTCTGTCCGGGGTCGCCACAAGACTGGAGGCACTCTCACACCAGGAAGGCCTACTAAGTGTAATCACATTGTGAGGCGTTGAGGTGAGGCCGTGTCGACCAGCTTCTCCAGGCAATTCCTGCCCATTTTTACTTGCGCAGCGGGTTTCAAATCCTGCCGATTTATGCGTTTTAACATACACGAACAGCAGTTACAGTAATTTGGGGAAGCTTGTAACAGTAAAGTCAAACATTGTACTGCAGGTTTACTTTTTAAACGAATACTTTACAGTACCAATCTTAATGTGTATTTAATGACCAACAATTTTTTATATAAAGAACATGACAGTGTGTAAGGATTGTCAGAGTTTTCATTCGAAATAAAATTAAACCGGTGGTACAAACTTGTCACAAATTAATGTACTAAGAGATACTGCGAAAACCTATCACTTGACCTATACGATTTTTTGTCGGTCGATGTACCATAGGTATTAGCTTCCTTGTTGAGAACTGTCTGCATTGTTGTGTGTATTACTGTCTGTATTACTGTCTGTTAGTTCAGAGAGCGATGGCAGGGTAATACGATAACCAGTACAACTCGCACAGTACATTTTGTGAATCTGCAACACGCACAATATTTTTGCTACTGGTAGCGAAAGGGAAAACCTTCTCGCGACTTATTTGCACAGACTTTCACATGTGTAGATTTGAGCAAAGCCTCAAACAAAACTAGATACAAGTTTCAGAAAGTGAAGGAGATACTCATTTGTTTAAAGTAACGTGTTTACGGAAATTCCATAAAATATATATTTTGCCATAGAGAATTAAAAAAATTATCTGGTAATGTTTTTGACATTACACCAAAATATTTTCAGTGTATACCCAATAATACACAAAGAATGACTTTTGAATTTAATTGTGTATTTACCCACACTTTAACATAGATTTTTTTAAAATTATATTTAAATATTCAAAACAGACAAAAGTTAAAAGTAATGCGACAATTGCTTCTTCTGTAATCACCGTTTATATCATGTGGTGTTACACAATTTTCAAACATCATTGAAGGCATTGTTTATGCCAATAGTTTTGGGTTATTTCGTATTAAGCGTAATGTTCTGTCATATTAGGTATCTACTGAAAGTATGTAAAAATCCATGGCTCAAATTGAGCAATCAAATTGAATTTGGAAAGTTCGGTATGAAACTGAGTCACTTGTTTGTATAAAATAGAGTTGGCATAAAGTAAATCACAATTAAAAAATATGCAACAAATTATATTTTTCCTGCATGTAAACATTTATATTAAAAGAGAAAAATCGTTGTACATTAAACAATTTTTTGACTGATTTTTGTGTATTTCTGGACCACAAAAAATTACTTTTATTACTTCGGATGTAAAAGTACGCCTCATTAATGTTCTAGAATAGGTCAAAAATTACTTGGGCTCTAAAACCGTTCTATTGACAAATTTTTCTTCAACAATTAAGTTTATTTATGACAGCTATGATGTGATTTTTAAGCGTGGATATGATAATTTTAACAATTAAATATGGATTCGTATAGATTAAAAAAATATATTATAAAACCANTTTTTAAGCGTGGATATGATAATTTTAACAATTAAATATGGATTCGTATAGATTAAAAAAATATATTATAAAACCACAATATTTGGTTTCATAATAGCGGTTTATTTAGTCGCAAAAGTGTCATATTGCAATTTATTTAAAATCCGACCGGTCGCTCAGCTGCTGCAATCATTCAAGTTCAGGCTATTTTGAGTTTACATTTTATTTGAAAGGTTAAAAAAACGAAATACTGTTGAACCACATAACAAATTTCCGAGAAATATATTTAGTGACATTGTCATCACGCCAGAAGTTGTTTTGAGCAAAATCCTAGGATACTAATTTTTTAATTGTGATATTTGTATAAAAAATATATATAAATTTCATTATTCCAATAGCCTATCTTAAAGATTTTTTTATTTAAGTCACTCAGTTGTAATTTTTGTTCAGCCTATTGCTTTATTCCACAAAGACAGAGGAAGTAACATGCTAGAAATGTTGAATACTATCGGCGGTGCCCCTCAAGCACGCGCGCTGGAGACTGCGCTCGTTGTAACACAACATGTGCAGGATGTCGAGTTGTTTGGAAAGGTACAAGTATGTACGCACGTTTCTTAACTGACCATTCCTTCTCCCCGATAACACGCCAATCCAGTGGCGTAGCGAGGAATTTCTCAAAGTGAGGGTTACGCTGTCTGAGAGTAAGCTGAACTGCTATCGACGATGATGAAACATGTGTTAATTACAAACAATTCTAGGGGAAATTACCTAAATGTATAATAAAATGCTTCATAGGGATCAGCAATTGCTATTATAGGAATATTAATAATTGTAATACTAACTGGTTTGCACAACCCCCATCCACCTGGTGAAANTCAGCAATTGCTATTATAGGAATATTAATAATTGTAATACTAACTGGTTTGCACAACCCCCATCCACCTGGTGAAACCACGTAACGGCGCCAGTCGGAGGACGTGGTGGGGTAACTGGGGAGACTACTCGCCTCGCAACTAGGCGAACCGGGTTAGATTCCCGGCGGGGTCACTCTAGGATTTTGCATGAGGGTAATCGTGCCTGACGATGCCGAGGGTCAGCGGGTTTTCTATGGGATATACCATTTTCCCGGCCATGCAATCCGGCGCTGTTCCGTCCTCACCTCTCTACACCCTTATCTGCTCTCAAGACCTCGGTGTNTTTTCCCGGCCATGCAATCCGGCGCTGTTCCGTCCTCACCTCTCTACACCCTTATCTGCTCTCAAGACCTCGGTGTTAAGAGCCACCTAATTCTCTACACTCATTCGTTCTTACTTGTTGAAACAGACTCGTGAGCAACCTGTACAACTGTGTGTATATTTAGCAAATATAACTTTGTTTGTGACGCTTATTCATGTATTTCAAACATTCACAGCCTTGCAATCCAACAGTTCGCCGGATAACTGACCCACCACAACATGCACTACATTGCTATTCTTGTCGCTCTCTGTATCAGCGGTGTTTATGTCCAAAAAGTGAGTATAATTATAATTGTACTACTTAATGTCTAGCAGTTACTTTTACTATTTACCTTGATGGGTATAATTTTATAATGGTTCATATTTATATGTGTGTATATATGTGCATATATACAAACAAATATATAGGAAAATGACCGAGACTTACTGACATCATCGTACAGCCTCAATTATTGTTCAATAAACATGGAATTCGGAGGAAATGTTCATTATGTATTAACAGCAGCCACCGAGGGGGAATTTTTGAAAATTAAAAAGGTGTGAAATGGAGACACAAAATTTGTATGGAAAAAAAATTGATGGTCCTATTAACTGGAAACTTTGTAAAAGTGATGAAAAAATAATTAAATAAACACATGTTTTACAGTTTCTTATAAAGAAACCCATAGTAAACCCGATCTATAAACTAGGAAGTTCGTAAAAGTATACTGAGAAATAAACAAATATGTTCAGAATATAACATATAATTTAACAATATACTTATAAGTAAAAAAATCATTATATTTATATCAAAATAAATTAAAATCGAATACATTTTCTATAGCTGGTGCTATAGATTATATACCTCGGTGTTTACATCACCGAGGTATTACCAAAAGTTTACCAATACACTATTGAATAATGTATATGTGTTCTAATTTTTATTGTTGTTTAAGTTGATTACTGTGTGTATTGGTCTGATTCGATTGGGATTGTAAATATATATTTTTTTTCTTACTAAGCTGCAAGTCAAAGCCCTACATCGCAATGCANTCTGATTCGATTGGGATTGTAAATATATATTTTTTTTCTTACTAAGCTGCAAGTCAAAGCCCTACATCGCAATGCAGTCGAAGCCACTATTGTAACTAGATTGGCTCAGGGAGATACAATGTTTGTGCCACGTATTCCATTGATTCCTAATAACCTGCATTTTGAATTCAAGAGACTGTAGTTTCCCCTCAAAGTCGCAGGCAAACTCTCAAACTCGCAAGATTTGACTTGAGGCAGGACTTTGTCTCCCGCGGTCAGTTGTACGTGGCGTGCTCGTGTGTAAGTTCACACCTCAACCTGGTTGTTTTGGTGCCTCACTCTAGAATTATAANTCTGATTCGATTGGGATTGTAAATATATATTTTTTTTCTTACTAAGCTGCAAGTCAAAGCCCTACATCGCAATGCTGTCGAAGCCACTATTGTAACTAGATTGGCTCAGGGAGATACAATGTTTGTGCCACGTATTCCATTGATTCCTAATAACCTGCATTTTGAATTCAAGAGACTGTAGTTTCCCCTCAAAGTCGCAGGCAAACTCTCAAACTCGCAAGATTTGACTTGAGGCAGGACTGTGTCTCCCGCGGCCAGTTGTACGTGGCGTGCTCGTGTGTAAGTTCACACCTCAACCTGGTTGTTTTGGTGCCTCACTCTAGAATTATAAGGAACATTGTTTACAAAGAAGTATTGTAAAAAGCCTAAATAACATGGTCACTCGGGAGATTACAAACAACAAATCCAAACTTACCAGTTACAATTTTATAATTTCTGGACTTTCATTTCATTCCACTTCCTATTTTTAATTATGTATTACATGCTAGAGACAACCTTATTACTTTTAAAAAAAGTAACGAAAACACGAATTCCACGCGGACAATAGTGAACGTGTGTGTGTGTGTGTATATATATATATATACATGTTTGTGTTGTAATTAGGAAATGAGACCTTGTTGGGAAATTATTCGCAGCCTACTCTAATATGTGTAAGTACAAACCAAATAGAACAACCACTATAGCTCCAGATTTACTCAATTGTGACTTTGTGAATATTTTCCACGTCGTTGTTAGCTTACACGCTATTACATAATGTACTGCTCAATTTTTTAAAAGTAATATATCAGCTTGCATGCTATATTTATTTTAAGCCAAAAGTATTAAAATATGTCATTATTATTTTGCATGGAATTCATTTCTATATTATTTCATGTTGAAAGCCTAATGCATCGGAATGAAGAACTAAAGTTTTACACAAATACTTATTGCACATCTTGTATTATTTTTATAAACAAACGAATTTGTCTTTTCTTACTGTAATCATTAAAGAAATATTTGTCAATACGCAGATAATTTTGTCTGCAATATCTATTATGGCTACGGTGACTGCCTACCGTGATCCTACAATTTTTTTTGGACTGAAAGTACCTATTTTAAATAGTAAAGAACAGGAAATGTTTATGAAAACACTCCAGTTTTAAAATATTTACACTTAAACGGTGTACTGAAAATGAAGCTTTGTGTTTGTTTTGTACTCTTGCACCACTCGGTCACTTATTCCAAAGTTTGTAATTAATTAAACAAAATGTCAATCACATGTGTGAGTATGTTCGATACGTGCCACCGAGCTCCTGCCAGCTGTTCCTACTTTCGGTGCGACGGCTCTAGTCCATTCCGAACGCCTATCTGGATCGGGGCGTGTTGTTAAGCACTGTTCACATTCCTCTTAGTTCATACTTGTTTTACTCTATAGTTAAATTTGCACCCGGACACTACGCAAGTATTTGGCATTCCTGCAGCACGTCTCATGTCACTATAAACTTCTAATAAGTTCGTAAGTGGGCACAAAGCAGCAGCGCGTCAACTTCTCGCAATTTTATTTCACGTTGTAAGAAGGTGCCGCGGTGGTGTAGTGGTCAGACTACTTGCTTCCCACCTAGGTGAACCGGGTTCGATTCTCGGTGGGGTTGCTCCCAGATTGTTTCATTGGGAGTCCTGAATGAGGGNTCCCACCTAGGTGAACCGGGTTCGATTCTCGGTGGGGTTGCTCCCAGATTGTTTCATTGGGAGTCCTGAATGAGGTAAACGTGCTGGACGATTCCTCTGGTCAGCTTGTTTTCTCGAGAATCTCCCGTTTCCTCCGCCCCTTGCATTCCGGCGCTGCACCATACTCACCTCACTTTACCCTCATCAGCTCTCAAGAACTCGATATTAAGAGACACGCAAATTTCAACTCAATTTCTTTCATCCACACCGATCCTTTCTCAGGATGGAACATTGTGGTGGCNTCCCACCTAGGTGAACCGGGTTCGATTCTCGGTGGGGTTGCTCCCAGATTGTTTCATTGGGAGTCCTGAATGAGGGAAACGTGCTGGACGATTCCTCTGGTCAGCTTGTTTTCTCGAGAATCTCCCGTTTCCTCCGCCCCTTGCATTCCGGCGCTGCACCATACTCACCTCACTTTACCCTCATCAGCTCTCAAGAACTCGATGTTAAGAGACACGCAAATTTCAACTCAATTTCTTTCATCCACACCGATCCTTTCTCAGGATGGAACATTGTGGTGGCNTTAAGAGACACGCAAATTTCAACTCAATTTCTTTCATCCACACCGATCCTTTCTCAGGATGGAACATTGTGGTGGCCAAGTCCGAATCTTGTTTTGTCGCGTCAACAAAAATTGTGGATAGTCAATAAAACCGTGTGTGACAATACTTTACTAGTAATGCGTTAAAAATTCTTTTAATCGTTAATATTATTCATTAAACAGTTGATATTTTATTGTATTTGTGTGTAAAATCTGTTGAACTATTAACAGTTTGTCAGGGTACATAAGAGAGACGTTTTAGAAATATACTTTGAGATCAAAATATGTTTTGGGATAGTAAGCGCTCTCCTAGATACATCTTTCATTTCCTAATCCTTTGTGACTTCGGTATAATCGATTGTCCATGTTTAGTTGCTGAACTAAAGAATGCAATCTTCGACAGTCATTTTGTGTAATGCTTCGGTGGAGGAGACGCTTTACCAATGCAAGCAGAAGTTATTATTAGTTTTAAAAGGATAATTTTAAAAGGAAAGAGCATATTTTTGGGAGCAAAATCATGCATTTTGTTGGCGAAATAATGTCGGGAATATCATGTACCAAAAACTGATTTTCCTAAATAGTGCGTACGAGTCAACTTGGCGTTGGAAATCTCATAGTGACATTGTTCTAGATAAGGCCGGCAAGCATCCGCAGGTATTGAATGAATAATAATTTAATACTAATTGAAATATTGTAGAAATTGTAATAATAAGTAATTTTATCCTTTTTATATTGTACAAAAACAATAATTAAAAATTCTAATTTATTTCCCACAGATGGATGATGAAATGATGGAGGCCGCCATCGATAAATGTGATTTACAGTATGGAATGAACAGAAGTAAGTACAATTTCCCTTAGTACATAGGCAAATAATAATATTTTTATATAATAAATTAACATCAATGTATTAAAAATTTAAGTTTTTATAACATCCATTAATAACTAGGTACAACTAGTAAAAACATTTTTGCAACTGTTTCTATATCTCAAATATTTCTCATGCAAAACAGCTTAGTAACTTCCTATCGCTAAACTCATCTGACCAACAGAGTGTTACGAACTAGCTTTCCAGCCAATTCGTACTTTAAAATTGCTAGGGGCGTAGCTCAATAATGACTCATGATTCGGTAGAGCACATCAGTATAAGATGAGTTTTATTACATGAAGATTATACACTTGCTATTTAAATGACTATTGATCGGGGTGCTTTAAATTGAATTTAAGACGATTCATTATTACTGTTAATTCACGCCATTGTATTTAAACCTAATTGGAAAGTCATCACCTTGTTAATGTTGCCGGAGGCTTATTCTACGAGACGGTTATCGACGGCCGGACACGCCCATCGTCCTGGTCTGCTTCGCTGGTCGGGTCGACGCCAAAAAAACAAAAGACGAAAAGACGCTGTTCCGGGTGTTTTGCCGGCCTATATCAAGCGCGTGGTTCTGCGGCCCCACTCAGTTATCGGCGGAGGGGATTTATGCATCTGTCTTCTTTCGCAAGGGTCGACGAACAAATGGTGGTGTTGCAATCCCGTTCGTTTCCAGGTTTAAAGTTTGAAGGTGCGTTCAGGAAATCTGTTCAGCTAAGGCCTGATCACATCATAATATTATACATTATTTGAAAATATCAAATTGCCATGACTGCGTAAAATTGAATTGTTTCAACTTAATAATATAATGAGATATTTCCCTATTATCGTAAAATGGGATGTGTTTACTACTAATGATATTACTTTGCTAATTTTCTTCCTTCAGTTCAGAACACGAATTTCAGCAGAAGTTAAATACGATACGCAGAATTTCACGTGCGGTATATAACAATTGTTAAATTCTAGTAAATTACTTTTAATGCCACTTAATTATTTGGGATTAGCGAGAAGTATATTATTAATTTATAGTTTCTGACAAGAGTAGTTTAGGGTAAAATATATGATACCAGGTTGGCGTAATAAAATGTCCGTTTACGTGCCCGAAACAACTACTAAGTTTTAGTGTGAAAAATTTTAATCTGTATTATTCTTAGTAGTCTCCGTTTGCACCGCCACATTTCCACCAATGATGCACAAAGATTTCCATCCCGCCCCTGAAAGGGCCACGGTGGTGTAGTGGTCAGAATACTTGCCTCTCGCCAAGGTGAACCGGGTGCGATTCCCATCGAGGCCACTCCTGAATAATCGCACGCGAGAATCGCGTAGGATGAAGTAGCTGGTCGGTGGATATTCTCGTGGATCTCCTGTTTCTTCCTCCCTTGCAGTTCAGCGTTGCTCCTTACCTTCTCNTAGCTGGTCGGTGGATATTCTCGTGGATCTCCTGTTTCTTCCTCCCTTGCAGTTCAGCGTTGCTCCTTACCTTCTCGACTCACCCTCATCGGCTCTGAGATATAGTTAATAAGTGTCCCGCCTGCTGGCAACTTGAACTGCGCTGCAGAGAGTTTGAAACCCTGGTTTTATGGCGAAACCATTAAACGTGCCACCAGTATGTTTACCTACGTAAAGACATCACATCCCATACGTGGAAGGGATGGTAATTTGAAGTAATACATATTATTNCCAGTATGTTTACCTACGTAAAGACATCACATCCCATACGTGGAAGGGATGGTAATTTGAAGTAATACATATTATTCTGCAGCCCTCCAATATAGCTAAAAACGCCTCTTTCAGACTACCGTATCTTAAAACATACAAGCCGGACACGAACCAAACCACGATAGAAGCCTGTCTTGAACATTGATACAGACGTTTCATCTATAAAATGATAGCGTCGCAACTGTAGGGCCTATAAATACTCGCAGAAATATGAGAACCCTGCACGCAGTTCAGAGCTGTGCACGTATCGGTGGTGGGGCTCTTGTAGCGCGTGACATTGTAACCCTTATAGCTCCCGCGCTTCTCAGCCAAAACAGGAGAAAAACGACGCAGGCAGGTGGGACCCTTAAGAACAGCCTTCCTTGAAAAAAAAAGTCGTGTCTGTTGTTATGCAAGGAAGTAAGCATAATTCTTTAAATTTCATCTTGGAATGAAGAATGTGGAGTGGAGAGTTTTGGGCAGCTCTTAAAAACGAGGTCTTGAGTGCCAATTACGGTGAAGTGAAGTGGATACGGAACATCGCCGGAATGCTAGTCGGGGGGAAACGGTAGATCCCCGAGAAATATCGCCAACCAGCGGCGTCTTCCGACATGATTCCCACGTGCGAAAAATCCAGGAGCAACATCGTCGGGAATTGAACCCTGTTCCCCTTAGTAGGGGGCGAGCAGACTGACCACTAAACCACAGTTAAATTTACTTTTGAACAAGTCAGGTGCTGTTATAGGCTGTTCACGGTGAAGTGAGCACTTTTCAGGCCATAGTTACCTTTAATACATCAGCCTTTTTTTTTTTTTTTCAATCTTTCCTCCACTCTTAGTAATAACTATTGCCATGGAAGTAATAAACTCAGTGCACATATTTTATGAGACTTAAAGCTGAAACTTAAAGTGAGAACCCTTAAAAAAGTTCTCACTTTACTGTGAATAGCCAATAAGTGCTTTGAACAGAGAACTTCTCAGTGATCCAGATAGTGAGTGTGGGAAACGTCAATGTCTACGCGGCGATAATCTGNTGCTTTGAACAGAGAACTTCTCAGTGATCCAGATAGTGAGTGTGGGAAACGTCAATGTCTACGCGGCGATAATCTAACGTGAGCACGCCGCTTGTGGAGCACTACTCTTCTTGGTGGGAAGACAGTCCGCTAGCACTCCACCACGGCGACTANACGTGAGCACGCCGCTTGTGGAGCACTACTCTTCTTGGTGGGAAGACAGTCCGCTAGCACTCCACCACGGCGACTATAGTCCATTCAGGGTTACTTCAAACGTCTCTGAAGACCTGCGAATATTCTACTTTCATGCTATTTCTCCGCCTCATACAAACACAGCTTAACAAAGTCTAGANTCTCTGAAGACCTGCGAATATTCTACTTTCATGCTATTTCTCCGCCTCATACAAACACAGCTTAACAAAGTCTAGAAAATTACACCATGGACGACGCACCTCATTCGTGCATACTATTGTTCAATATAATTTTGCATTCGAACTATTTCTTACTTGGCGTTACCAACACAGCTATTTTCTCACGTTTTGAATTCTTATTGATTCTTAACGATATGTTACAATTTCAAATTAAAATATAGACGTAACTTCAATTCAAATGAAGACAAGATGCTTTTATTTAAAATATATATACATATAGCTTGTGATGCATTACATGTGAACGAAACAACCAAACACGTCAAACATGGGGTGATTTTTCAAAGTTGCGGTTTAAAAGTGTGAAGAAAACATCGACTATACTACACAACTGATGTGAACGATGTGGTTTACTTTGTTAACAGCTTTAAGACAAGTAAGATATGCGTACACGGAGAAAATACTAGGAAAAAACACGACGGACAAGAACGAGACCGTAAGTAGAGTGTCTACAAATATTTCTCTATAAATGCACAGGCCTCGTTACGTTATTTTCACCAAACTATCATTTAGCTGAATTGTTTTCTTAAACTCAGAATGTGGCCATATAATGAGAAATTTATCAAATCTAGTGAGGTTTACCTTTACATAAACGTGTATTCGATATACTGCATAGCACAAAAAAAAAAGTAATTATAAACAGCTTTAAAATGTGAAAATATAATATGTTTTAAGATTATTTTATTTCATTTTTTTAATAAAAAATTGATGAAACTAAATATTATTAAATGTCTCAGTTGTTATAAAATCAGTTAAATTTTAATTTGGGATTTTGATTACAACGACAATGTGAATAAATTACTTATTGTTGATTTAGGAATGAATGTTTAAGAATGTTTATAAAGTAAACTTNTTACAACGACAATGTGAATAAATTACTTATTGTTGATTTAGGAATGAATGTTTAAGAATGTTTATAAAGTAAACTTTCTCAAAATCTGATAATGGTTTTTGGTTCCATATTATAGAGAAAATTTACTTCAAAATTATTAAAATCATCATATTTATCAATCATTCTATAATCTTAATTACAATAGGTATTTTTAGTTTTGAAAAGAATACTATTTGGAATTTATAAACAATGGAGCTTATAACAGTTTTTTATATTTGTGCTAGTTTCATAGTCTAACATTTTATTTAAACGTTTAACAAAGTTTAAAATTAATTTTACTTNTTTTTTATATTTGTGCTAGTTTCATAGTCTAACATTTTATTTAAACGTTTAACAAAGTTTAAAATTAATTTTACTTTAAATTTGTATTCTGTTTCTAATATTATCCGTATAAAATTTGTATTATTACGTTTAAAATGTTCGAAAGAATTAATATAATTTTATAGTGTATTAAAATTTGCATTTTGTAACAATTATAAGTAATGAATGGAAAATTTTCCGAATAAAATTTAGGACAAGCTAGTTTTGTTACACATGTACCTTTCTTAAATGCTAATATTTGAATCGCAGTTTATTAGACACGTCCAGATGGACTATGAGCCTATAACATACCTGCAAGGAAACACACACCGAATCCCGTGTCACCTGGTCTGGTGTAAAACTGGCTACACACTGGGGCAGTAGCCAATGAACAACCAGCCCAGGCTCGGAAATACACAATAGCGTGGAGTATAGCACGCAGGTAGTTCAACTTCATTCTATTAATTAATTTTGTAGTATTGCTATTTATGTTAGGTGTAAAACACTTTGCAAGAAATGTAATTAAATGACTAAAATGCTTATCATGAATAAAATCGTATTGTTTAATTTAGTTTAATATTAAACTTTTATTATCATGATTTAATCAATTTACTATATAAAATTTTACTAAATGAATTAGAAATAAAACGGACTAAGACTTGTTTATATAAATAAATGAAGATAATAAAAGCTAAAGAAAGAGGGCTTTAAAATGACAATATTAATATTTGGAGCAAGATATTATAAAAAAAACGAAATTAAAGTTTAATTTCACATGTAAAATAGTGTGGTAACAACGTACCAAAACAATACGTTGTCTAATTAAAATTATCCAGACACCCACACGAAACCTTCCAACAAATGTCCATCAGATGCTCTGCCCAATAGCTAGTTACCAAGTTACAGACCTTCAAACAATGTACTACACGTATTGGTAATAGTTTATTTTTTACAAGTGTGTCTGATAATTTGATCAGCTGAAATGGTGTGCACTATCACCTCTATTACAGAGGAGGATAGGTTGTGCAGGACCACTCGCCTGGCCTGCACGATCCCCGGATCTGAATACACTGGACAATCATCTGTGGGGACAGCTCAAGGCCATTGTTTATGCATATTCAGTTCCAGACATATCAGTGTTTCGCCAGCGAGTGGAAAAAGTCTGCTACCAGAAACATACAATTCCTGGAGTATTTGAATGTGTCAGACTTCCAATGACGTAGCGTGTTCAGTCGCGCTAGCAGACACAAGGTGGATATTTTGATCACTTCTTGTAGAGTGGCGTTTCACTGCTGGTACTCGAACATGGCTACAGCTACTTAAACTGGAATGCTTCAAGAAGACTGTAACGAATGCACCCAGTGCAACAATTGAAGGTCTGTTACTCGGAGACTGTCGTCATTAGGACATATTTTGACAGAGATATTTTGTTTTGTTTTGAGGGGTTTTATCTGCATCTTAATTATTTCTCTACAATTTTGGACATTATGTATATATTCATATTTGTGTAAAGGCTGAAGTAGAGGGCTCGAACTCAGTCTCTCAATCGTCTTGTGAAGAGCCGTGGTTTCCAAACCAGAAATCCACCTCTTTCCTTTCGTGTGTTATGCTTGAGAGCTTAGTGTATCCCCAGTTCTACACCGACGGTTGTTAAGCTTTGTTACTTTTTTTAAAAACTTTAAATTACAATAAGTTAAAGTTACTGGCTCAGATTCAGAATTCATATCTTCTGTTTTGCAATTTTTCTTTTCTAGTGTGATGGCTTCTGTATCTATGAAGCCACTGGCCGGGCTAACAACCGCACTGGTATGATTGAGCCTCTGAAAATGAAACAATTTGCCGAGAAATACCCTTCCTACTGTGTCCCAGCGATCTATCAGTATCTCTGTGCTGCAGAAGGTGAGAAATATCAAAGAATACGCTTTTGCTGTGTTTAATCTTATGATAAAAATGCTTTAGCCTCTAAATAAACCTANGTGAGAAATATCAAAGAATACGCTTTTGCTGTGTTTAATCTTATGATAAAAATGCTTTAGCCTCTAAATAAACCTAGCGTTTTCCAAGTCTCTCAAATCGCGCGAACGTACACACTTAAACGTACACACTTGTATCTCTTCTTCCAACTTGCTGTAGGGCGTCATAGTTTTACTGAAACAGAAGAAAATGGCAACGAGATAAACCGGGACAAGAAATGTGTACAATGAAACGTTATGCAGTAGTTTCTTAGTTTTTGAATTTTAGATATTCATTTACGCTATATAATGCACATTCAATAAAAAATCATTCCATCTGATTTTTTTAAGAGTATTCGGTTAGAGAAACATAATTCTTGAAGGTGTTGTGGTAAGTTATTGAAAAAATGTTTACCAAGGTAGGATGGTTCTTTCTGAACTAGGTTTAAGTTAACTGAAGCTATGTTTATACTCAGGGCAAAGCCATATGCGAGAATACGTTTTCCGGTACGTTTACTCGACTATTGGCGTTGTATTTATAACGCATTATTATTGCAATGTCCGGGTAGGGAGGGTCATGCACCTTATCAGCTGTTGGGCTACATTTTCCGCACTAACTGTTTAATCGTAATGTTTTATAACATACAAATGGTTGGTTTAAAGCGCAACTGGCATGGAAAAGAACATTCTTTTTATAATATACAGGAGTACCAAGTAAAATCTGTGAATATCTGATAGTTGAAAACATGCTAAAATTATTAACTTTATAGTGGTGTAAAACAAGTCCGGACGTGAAGTGGGCAAGGCAAGTTATTTAACAGAACGATTCTGAATATCATAACATGTGGGTTACATATGCAGAATCATAAAGAATACGTTACGAATTAAAGGGTGAAATAACGATAACTGCCATAAAAAGGAATTTTTCGATTTTGTTGGCTCGAATATATAAAGTACTTACTAAACTAAGCCAACATTTTCATTAAATCTAATTTTACGAACAATCATTAACTTGGAGAAAATATCTGTTGGCTTCATTCCGTTGATAATATTATTTATTTTATGAGCCAATGCCACGGTAATTGAAACACCCAGATGAGCTGCCAGAGAATGTTCTACTATGCGACGTCAGTAGAACCTAATCCGTGGATTCTGGACCGAGTTACGGATATGAAAAGATATCGCAGAAATCAACACGAATTCAAATAAATATTAGCAAATTATGAAAACCTAATAGAAAGACTTATTTCCAACAAAAATATGCCTTGTTCTAAAAAAGAAAATCCATCTAGGCATTTTTATAAAAATCATAGTTATTGATTCCGGCCATTGACCAGATTTTTTGAAACAGGGCGTGTTATGGAAATTAAAAATTCAGTCATAATTTTAATTACGACAGACGTCAAGGAAAATAATCTCTGGACCAGAATTTTTTACACTACATATACTAGGAAAAATAGTCCCACTGCCAAATTTTTGACACGAGACAAGTTAGAAAAATTATTCATCGACCCTTTTTGTTGACACGAATAAGGTTAAGAAAATTAACCCATAAAATAAAATATACAACAACATACACGTAACTAAAATTTTACAGTTGTTTCACCTGCAACCGAAATATACTTTATACAAGGAAATAAATTTTTCGTTTATATTGTGGCTTGGTTTATGTTCTTAGAAGGTTAGATAATGTAGCTCAAGATAAATGTGTTAGCTACTCATTCTTTACTGAAACTATTAAGCAAATTATTGGCTCGAGAACAAAAATAGTTTTTACATTTTATTGAACTTGTCTCTTTGCGCCAGAGAACATATGATTTCCATGGTACTTAGTGGCATATATCAGTGTGTGAGTTACTGTTGAGTGCGGAAAACGGTAGGGTGACTTTTGAAAATAGCCAGTTGTCTAATGAATTGAGTCTAATGTCGAGTAAGGTAGGACAAGTTAACGTGTGCTATAATGGCATCTTGAAAGTCTTGCGTCTTGAAAGACGTATCTGAAGACTGATGAAACGTAATGTCTTCCGGAACATGCATTTTATAAATTTATATTTAGCAGTAACTTATAAAACATACCCATGCTGCAAAAACATTTCAACTTAAAAATTTTAACTTTATTATAATCAATTTAGTTTTACATGATAACTGCATAATCAAATTCTTCTCCTCGTCTGTCGAAGTTTATATCAAGGGGCAGTAGAAATGTATCTAAATAATCACATGTCAAAGTACATACACGTTGACAAACTCTGCTCTGTACTTTAGACTTATATTCATTTTTGCCGTGACATTAAAGCAAAAAATATTTTCACAATAAACTCACATGCAGTAGGAATAATCGCTTAATTAGATCCACATTAAGAAAAAAAGGGAGAGGGTTACATTATTTGTCATGAGAGACAGTACGTATCTCCCAAAATAAATATTTTTCATTCATTATATTTTTATTACATAAGAGATACTTTATTTGTGTCCTTTCTGTTTCAGGCAATAAACTTGGGAATGATAGCTGCACCAGAGAAGGAAAATATTATGATTGTTTCAAGTAAGTCTTAGTACGGCATTAATGAAATAAATATTTTTATAACTGAAATTTTAAATTATGAAATACAGCCTGTAAGTATAGACACGAAAATGCTGCGGATTCATCTGTCAACAAGCTAGACTTCACAATACTTTGTGCACTCGAGCCTCAGTTAGTTGTTCATTGGCTGATACTCCAGTTTACACTTGATCAGGTAGTGTGGTATTCGGAGCTTGTTATTGCCTTAAATTCGTCCACGGCTTGTCTTTCAAAATGCGATCCAATTGGAAAAGTTGGTCGAATGTACACATGTTTGAATTCTAGCTTGTTCTTAAATGACTTCGCCAAATTTCCGAGCCTATGCTACAAAGCATTTTAACTGAAAAAAAGCTGTATTTTATATATTTTCTAAGAAAGTATTAGGTAATTGTATTGTGATTCGTTCATTGCACTGCATAAAGAAGATGGTATGTCGCTGTAGCGGTCTACAGGATGTATCTAAATTAGACCGACTGACTTAGGCTCCTGGTTATTTATGAGAAACGAACGTGGAAACTAATTTATTACATATGGTCAAAAGTTATTCGCAAAGGCGGTACATATCTTTGAAAATGGAACTGAAACTCTTGTTTAATGCAAACATAAGAGAAACATTCTAAGTTGGAACACTGAATGTCTGGATAATGTGTAACGGAAAAGAGATCTGTAAACACCACAACACCTGTATCTGGCTGTCATAATGTTATTTTGTTGAGCTAATCACGGTTACTGCCCTTATTTCGAGTTCATCTCCATGACGCTGTAGCATACGTGGGATTTAAAAGGTGAAGTATTAACCCGCACGTCACAGTTAACTTTACATATTATCCAGTCACTCAGTGTTCCATCACCAGTATTTGTAACTAGTTCTTCAGGTTCAACTTCAAATATGTGTACCGCCTTACAATTCACTTTAGATCATAGGTCGAACATTGGTTTTCTCCTTCATTTTTCATGAATAACCAGCAAGCCGAAGATTGTCGGTCTAATTTATATACATCCTATATAACCAGTGTACATATTTGCACAACATTGGTATTAGTAATCACCTACAGTAAGGATGTTCACCACATACGATTCCTTTACAGTCTAGGGTAGCAACTACCATTTATTTCTTTGCGTAATTTTAGTTACACGCTTGAAAAACTCTGTACTCATGTATTGATTAATTTATTTATTACAACGCCAATAATAAATAAATTACTATATAAGTTCCTAATAAAAAAACGTTTCTTATAAAACACTGCAACGTGTCCTTTAAACTCACATATTTCAGTCTGTCAAAGAATTTTTAATTTATAAGCACTAATTTTTTTATCATGTTCTCATGAAGTGTAGTAATAATTAAAGTCATTTATATTTTAATCAATGATTTATTTTTCAATCTTTTGTGTTTCATGCAAAATAATAAAAAAATTTGTATATATGTGCATCCTGAATTTAATCATTGCTGCATAACTAAGAAGGTAAAGTAGCTTATGGTGTTTTTTTTAAATATATATTCTCCTTCGTAACTTTATTGTGCTCGGTAGTATATATTTATTATGTACTGCCTATTGCGACCCGTATGCAGTCCTGAATTATACTCAGATCACCAGATCACAAAAAATCTGCATAATTAACTTCTTAATTTACCCATTAATTTTTCGTTCCAGGTGTTACAGAAGAGACGATTTTTGGTCTGATAAGTATTTACGGTTTTCTAGTAATAACGTAGACTATGGATCCTAAGAAAAGCATTTGTATTGGCCAATGTATTTGGCAGCAAATAGTAATAAATTTGTCGTGTGCTAGCAGTAGCCAATTTCATTATCCAGGAGAAATACTCTGTCTTTATTGGTGCTAGCTTCTGATCTTGTACAGAACTAATCGTAGTTTTACCATTACTGCAACACGTTATACGTGAACAAGAAAACCGGGGAATAGTTTAAAGGGCCGAAAAACGACGCAGGGTTTCGTCAAACGTCACTTGACTCTTTCTCTAACAAATTAAACACCGCCAGGTATGCTTATAGAAATTAGAGGTTGCTTGTGATTTCTTCCACCAACAAAAATTAAAAGCAAACAACCTGTTCATTATCTTGACTATAATAATTTTATTCATAATATCACCTTAAATAACTTATTTGTAAGTTAAGAGAGGTTTTAAGCTACATTTTCAACGACAGCTAAAATCGTAAAGCTTATCAAACAAACTACAGAGGATAGAGTTTTTCCTCAGATATTGTGGATTAATTTGTTTAAAATACAAAGATGATAGGTTTTTTTAAAGAAGCGCAAAGTCCAGAATATTCCCAATATAAAACCGATGAACGTTAATAATTCCTTGAAAACGGTGTTAGTAAATTTGATTTAAATTGATTCCATAACGAGAAAAACTTTCGTTAATAAGGAAATGCAAAACATTTTCGCTTGCAAAATATAACAAATTCTATTGTGTTAAGCAACGATAATTATCGTATAAAATTATATCTCTCGGCATGATATTATTTAAACAATTTTTAGCATAACTCGTCTGAAAAAAAAATGCATTTAGATGTTGGCTACTAATATTTTCAAAATCACGCGTTGTAACTTGTTTCATAAAACCAGATTCTAAAATCTTTAACATTATTCGCCAGCAATGATATTTGAATCTCTGCATGTGAATTATGAGACGTGTTTTATGAACGTGTATTATGAGACGTGTAATATGCATGTGTATGATGAGAGTTGTATTATGCGTGCGTGTTTTGTTGTTGTTTAGGCATATTTTGCCTAGGATTGAATATTTAGATTATTGAATGACTGAGAATGAGTTTTATAGTTTCTACCGCGTCTTTAAAACCCCTTTCTTTTAGTTAAACAACAAATAATAATTTGGTGCCGACATCTTTCAATTATTTTTTTTTTATATATTCCACAACTGAATTAACACTATTTAATAAAAAAATATATATGTAAACCGTATTGTTTGTAATTGCTGATTTATTGAACATAAAAAGCACATAGTGTAACAATATTTATATATTCAGAGTAAGCTTGAATATGGACGCATGCGAATAGAAAACAAAAAACGTTCATTAAAATTTTTTTTCCTGTCTCTAGAGAGAAATTACGGACTAAGTTGTGATCGAAAGCAGGTCTATATGTAAAAGAAAAGTCCATCTCGGCATATATTTTACTCTGCTTCTCTGATGACGGATTTTTCATGCTGCATAATTAATAATTAGCACGTTCACATGCACTGCTACACAACACAAGATAAAATTTTTCAATTTAATTGAAATAACTTGGCAGTATTTTTCCTTAATTTTAATACTTCAAAATTTTTCTTTTAATATATTAACTTTTGGTAAGCTCATTTTGATTTTTCTGGTTTGCTGTTGAAATGAGAGATGAGATGAACACACGCAAAATAAAAAAGAAATAATACCACTTGGGTTTAACGCTAAAATAAAAACCATTTCCAAACCCGATGGACTTAGCGTTGAATTTGCAACCGTTTTTATTGTCGAAATAACTTCACGGTCGGAAAATAATCTATACCACAGATTCTTGATCTGGATATACGTGTGTAAAATATTAACATTGCCTTACGTTTCAGTAGTAATGATCTGTTTTTTTTAATGATCGAGGTAACTATAGAGTGCATGTCTACGCCGTAAATGTAAAACCACACTACTCTTAAACATTACTTTCAAAGAGCCAGTAATATTACATATTTATGAAATTTTCTGTAACGCTACACGCCAACTAACATGGTATAAAACAACCGATAAATATGTTAGGAAATTGTATATGGCATTCATATTTGAAATAAAATAATTATGTAACAGAAAGAATTCTGGCTATTTCGAAATTGTAAATTGCTATTTACCAACTATGTTCTTAGTGTTAAATAATTAAGAGATAATTATTGGTTTTGTACTGTATAATTAAACTGCATTTTCGTAGAAATAATTAAAGAGGATACGAAATATATTGTTAATTGTTTGTGATTGTTTTGTATGTTTTTTTTTNCTTTACAGTCTAGGGTAGCAACTACCATTTATTTCTTTGCGTAATTTTAGTTACACGCTTGAAAAACTCTGTACTCATGTATTAATTAATTTATTTATTTACAACGCAATAATAAATAAATTACTATATAAGTTCCTACTAAAAAAAACGTTTCTTATAAAACACTGCAACGTGTCCTTTAAACTCACATATTTCAGTCTGTCAAAGAATTTTTAATTTATAAGCACTAATTTTTTTATCATGTTCTCATGTGGTGTAGTAATAATTAAAGTTATTTATATTTTAATCAATGATATATTTTTCAATCTTTTGTGTTTCATGCAAAATAATAAAAATTTTTGTATATATGTGTATCCTGAATTTAATCATTGCTGCATAACTAAGAAGGTAAAGTAGCTTATGGTGTTTTTTTTATATATATTCTCCTTCGTAACGTTATTGTGCTCAGTAGTATATATTTATTATGTAATACCTATTACGACCCGTATGCAGTCCTGAATTATACTCAGATCACCAGATCACAAAAAAATCTGCATAATTAACTTCTTAATTTACCCATTAATTTTTCGTTCCAGGTGTTACAGAAGAGATGATTTTTGGTCTTATAAGTCTTTACGGTTTTCTAGTAATAACGTAGACTATGGATCCTAAGAACAGCATTTGTATTGGCCAATGTATTTGGCAGCAAATAGTTATAAATTTGTCATGTGCTAGCAGTAGCCAATTTCATTATCCAGGAAAAATACACTGTCTTTATTGGTGCTAGCTTCTGATCTTGTACAGAACTAATCGTAGTTTTACCATTACTGCAACACGTTATACGTGAACAAGAAAACCGGGGAATAGTTTAAAGGGCCGAAAAACGACGCAGGGTTTCGTCAAACGTCACTTGACTCTTTCTCTAACAAATTAAACACCGCCAGGTATGCTTATAGAAATTAGAGGTTGCTTGTGATTTCTTCCACCAACAAAAATTAAAAGCAAACAACCTGTTCATTATCTTGACTATAATAATTTTATTCATAATATCACCTTAAATAACTTATTTGTAAGTTAAGAGAGGTTTTAAGCTACATTTTCAACGACAGCTAAAATCGTAAAGCTTATCAAACAAACTACAGAGGATAGAGTTTTTCCTCAGATATTGTGGATTAATTTGTTTAAAATACAAAGATGATAGGTTTTTTTAAAGAAGCGCAAAGTCCAGAATATTCCCAATATAAAACCGATGAACGTTAATAATTCCTTGAAAACGGTGTTAGTAAATTTGATTTAAATTGATTCCATAACGAGAAAAACTTTCGTTAATAAGGAAATGCAAAACATTTTCGCTTGCAAAATATAACAAATTCTATTGTGTTAAGCAACGATAATTATCGTATAAAATTATATCTCTCGGCATGATATTATTTAAACAATTTTTAGCATAACTCGTCTGAAAAAAAAATGCATTTAGATGTTGGCTACTAATATTTTCAAAATCACGCGTTGTAACTTGTTTCATAAAACCAGATTCTAAAATCTTTAACATTATTCGCCAGCAATGATATTTGAATCTCTGCATGTGAATTATGAGACGTGTTTTATGAACGTGTATTATGAGACGTGTAATATGCATGTGTATGATGAGAGTTGTATTATGCGTGCGTGTTTTGTTGTTGTTTAGGCATATTTTGCCTAGGATTGAATATTTAGATTATTGAATGACTGAGAATGAGTTTTATAGTTTCTACCGCGTCTTTAAAACCCCTTTCTTTTAGTTAAACAACAAATAATAATTTGGTGCCGACATCTTTCAATTATTTTTTTTTTATATATTCCACAACTGAATTAACACTATTTAATAAAAAAATATATATGTAAACCGTATTGTTTGTAATTGCTGATTTATTGAACATAAAAAGCACATAGTGTAACAATATTTATATATTCAGAGTAAGCTTGAATATGGACGCATGCGAATAGAAAACAAAAAACGTTCATTAAAATTTTTTTTCCTGTCTCTAGAGAGAAATTACGGACTAAGTTGTGATCGAAAGCAGGTCTATATGTAAAAGAAAAGTCCATCTCGGCATATATTTTACTCTGCTTCTCTGATGACGGATTTTTCATGCTGCATAATTAATAATTAGCACGTTCACATGCACTGCTACACAACACAAGATAAAATTTTTCAATTTAATTGAAATAACTTGGCAGTATTTTTCCTTAATTTTAATACTTCAAAATTTTTCTTTTAATATATTAACTTTTGGTAAGCTCATTTTGATTTTTCTGGTTTGCTGTTGAAATGAGAGATGAGATGAACACACGCAAAATAAAAAAGAAATAATACCACTTGGGTTTAACGCTAAAATAAAAACCATTTCCAAACCCGATGGACTTAGCGTTGAATTTGCAACCGTTTTTATTGTCGAAATAACTTCACGGTCGGAAAATAATCTATACCACAGATTCTTGATCTGGATATACGTGTGTAAAATATTAACATTGCCTTACGTTTCAGTAGTAATGATCTGTTTTTTTTAATGATCGAGGTAACTATAGAGTGCATGTCTACGCCGTAAATGTAAAACCACACTACTCTTAAACATTACTTTCAAAGAGCCAGTAATATTACATATTTATGAAATTTTCTGTAACGCTACACGCCAACTAACATGGTATAAAACAACCGATAAATATGTTAGGAAATTGTATATGGCATTCATATTTGAAATAAAATAATTATGTAACAGAAAGAATTCTGGCTATTTCGAAATTGTAAATTGCTATTTACCAACTATGTTCTTAGTGTTAAATAATTAAGAGATAATTATTGGTTTTGTACTATATAATTAAACTGCATTTTCGTAGAAATAATTAAAGAGGATACGAAATATATTGTTAATTGTTTGTGATTGTTTTGTATGTTTTTTTTTTGTTTTAGGAGAATCTGTAAAGAACATGGAAACGGAACCCTTCCAAAAATACCACAAAGTGAAATTAANATTTTCGTAGAAATAATTAAAGAGGATACGAAATATATTGTTAATTGTTTGTGATTGTTTTGTATGTTTTTTTTTGTTTTAGGAGAATCTGTAAAGAACATGGAAACGGAACCCTTCCAAAAATACCACAAAGTGAAATTAANTTTTTTTTTGTTTTAGGAGAATCTGTAAAGAACATGGAAACGGAACCCTTCCAAAAATACCACAAAGTGAAATTAAAATTTTGTTGAACTTGGAATGATTCAGACTTTTATGGTGCAGGGTTATTAAACACTTTCTTCAAATAACGTTATTTGTTTAACGGGATACCAATATAGGTGTGCATATAGCATACATAATGTGATTAGTGTAAACGTGTCAGTGGTAATATATAAAATATATAGTTAAAAAAAATTTTCTTACTCGTTCCTATATCTGTTTGTTGAAAATAAAGTAATGATGTAACTTTATATTTGTTGATACAATTTTCATTATAAAACCAAATGTTACAGTTGCACTTGAAACGCATGCATGTTCATGAAGGCTGTTCACGGAAAAGTGAACTGTTTTTAAATCAACCTTTCATTAATGACATTGCACCTACCTGCATATATTTTAACGGGCACACTAACTGCCATGAGGCAAGTAAAGTTGGCAACGATAGAGGGAAAGTAGTTCCGCGTTTTAGAGTTATATTTCAAATATCAGGTGAACACTTGTAAATACTGACATTTATGTTTTTTTTCCTGTGTTTTAATGCATATAGGTGTAACGATTAACAAATGTGTAAAATAGTTACTTTATTGATATTTCCTAGTTTCACTTTATCGACGCAAAAATAAAGTTATCAGTTCCATTGCAATGTTAGTCGTACATATTGTGGAAAAAGACTTGNTTCACTTTATCGACGCAAAAATAAAGTTATCAGTTCCATTGCAATGTTAGTCGTACATATTGTGGAAAAAGACTTACTGCATATTCAAGTATAGGCCATTCACAGTAAAATGAGCACATTTGAAAAACCCCTCATTTGGATGATAGTCAGTAATTATATTTTATTTTAACGTTAGATGTTAACTTCCGAATGCGGTGATATATATACACTGTGTTTATTACTTAAATAGCGATATATTAATTTAATAACGGGGTTTAAAAGATAATAATTACATGAAAGGAAAAAGTAACTAGGGCCTCAAAAGTACTCACTTTGCCATCAATAGCATATAGATCTTAAGCAGGGTTTTCAAAATGTTCACTTATACAGTGAATAGCCATTAATAGTAATTGTTCTTCAACAACAACGCATTAGAAGTGTCACATTAGATGAACTGCACATAAAGGAGTTTGTAAACATACGTCGGCAGAAGCTGCTGTAATAACCAACCCGTAGTTTTCCCTGAGAAATCTTACAATTAGCTTGATTATAACTGTAACCCTTTAGTTACTGTACCCTAACTGGAGTCTTTAATTTTTCTTTTTAGGACAAAATATACCAACTGTGTGGAGTAATAACAATTCCACAGCAGTAAATTACTTAGTATGTGATCTTGTCAACTGTATTTTTAGACTTATTCCTGAAGTAAAGAAAGGCGTATGAAATCACTTTCTTGTCTATCTATTCGAGAGTTGTGTTCATATGGGGTAGTTAACTTTTGGGTACATGAGCAGAAGATAAATGGTCGGTTTACCTCATCTTTAGTGTATGGGTATTTGTTTCTAGTTTATTTGGTCCAATTTTGGAAAACCGTGGGCGTCTACTGTGTAGCTCAGGCGTGCACTTAACTCCACCTTCCCCTCTACGGGCCGGGCAAGCATCGCAGTATGGAGGTGGCTTTGTTCCCTCGCAGACAGGACGAGGTTGTGTTTACTCGCCGCCGGTCGTCCCAGAGGGAACAGGTGCGAGCTGTAAACAAAGGGGCGTCTTACGACGACTACAGGGCGGCGCGCCCCGGCGCTGCCAACCTCGTCCCGACACAAGTCAAATATCTGCTGGAGTGTTTACTACAGGCGCCAATCAGCTGCCCCGCGCTGCCTGCACACTCCGTTTCCTGGAGCCAGTCTCTCCTTAACACACTTCCCGACTGCAAAATGGAGCGTGCGTCCACTCCGTCATAAAAAGGACCAGCCGCACAGCCTGGGAGCAACACCCAAGAAAATCATAGATACCTTTGGAAATTATTGATCGGCAGGTGACTGGCGCATAGACTAAAAATGAGCTACTCAGGCTAATCGTCTTCTGGGCATGTACCCAAAATTGATCTACCTCGGAGGTATACAACTCTCAAAGTCACATAAGCAACAGTGAACGACGTTTTTTTTTTTGTGTCTTATTTTTTAAATTACAAGCACCCATATATGAATAAGATACTTTAGCCAAATTTAATTTAATCAAATTGGATAAATATATTGGTTATAGAAAGTATACATACATCTCAGAGCATTTGATTACAAATTATATTTTCAATTCAAAAATCTAAACCATGCTGTTTTTGCCAGACGTGTTGGTAGAAAATCAGTTCAACGTTGGGACACGGAGACTGATTATGCGCAGCCAGCGAGATCGGTCTGCCTAATTTTTAGTCTATGGACTGTTGAGTGAGAGACCTTGCCCTCCGCCCTCGTGTACTGAAGATAAGGCCTCTTTCAGACGTAGAGGCCTGGGGCGGGCACATGGCCATGTGATTGACTCGCCTGTTCCACCCTCCCTCTCACACGAGCAGCCAGGAAGGAGTGATTTTACCAACCTAGCGAGATAATAATGTTGTCACAGTCAGATGTGAGTGAGTGAGTGAAGAGATCTGTGTTAATTATTGATTTGTACCATATTAAACTTTTAGATATTTTGTGTAAAAAATCCATCCTCATCCCAAAATGTTCTTCCAGCATATAGTTTTCCCATAAATACATGTCAAAATCACAATTTTACTTTTTAAAAATGTATAAATAATGTAAATCATATTACATGCAGAAATGCGATAATTCACAAAGGAAGGCGGCAAGCGCTACTTCAAGTTTTCTCTAAAATCGCACAAAGAAACCTTTGCAATTAAAATCACCTAAAATAAGTGAATTCTTGTTTTTTTCTATTTGTGGCTCTACATTACAAAAATAGTAAAATTTTGTCTTTGGCATGTAATTTTGCAGGAACCATAAGATGTAAAAAATATGTATTTGAGGCGATGGTAGTTAGTCACAGATAAACTTTTCAAATTGAAAAATATAGTATAAATATTAAATAACAGATTTTTCTGTGGCCAACGAGGTCCTAAAATCCGATAAGGGTGAATAGAGGTGCGCATGAAGCATTGCCGGAATTCAAGTACGAAGGAAACGGAAAATCCCCGAGAAAACCCGCAGACCCGTGACATCGTGCGTCACGATTCTCACATTCGAAAATCCGGGAGAGGCCTCGCCGGGAATCGAACCGGGTTTGCCAAAGTGGGAGTTGAGTAGTCTGACCACTAAAACGCCGCGGCCCCAATATCTAGTGGATATTTCATGTTAATTATAATCATGTTGTTAAATGATACATTTTTCATAATATTTCCCCCACCCTTACATTTCGGCGCTGCTAGATACTCACCTCGCTTCACACTCGTTGTCTCTCCAATACACTGCGCTAATTGATTATTAACCTCTCAACTTAACCATTAATTTTTCCACGTGTTGCAAAGCCGATATTTTGGTCTGACGAGTAACGATTTCCAAGCAATGACTTAGACGCTGGACCTTAAAAAAATAATTTCTGTTGTCCTATGGCTCTGGCAGAACCAACAGTAAAATTTTCAAGAGCTACCAGTAGCCAATAGCATTATCCAGAAAAATATGCTGTCAATATTGGTGCTAGCGTGTGACCTTGTACAGCACCGATCATGACTTTACCTCGCCTATAATACGTCATTCATGAACGTGGATGCTCGGTATAATATTTTACGGGAATAAATTTGAATTTTTGTATTTCTATTCGAAAAATTCTGTAACATTTGCTTGTAATTACACCTATTGATACAAAAATAATCTTGACAATTATTTCCAAAACGTTGTTAATAAAAATAGTACGTTTTCTGTGCACATCATAAAACAGAACGAATTCAAACGGTAATTTATGAATAATGTTTGCTAGGCATTACTCAGCTTAAAGTACATTTGCGTCAAACTGGCCTTGGTTTATCTCAGGATCCCGGGAGGTACGATAGAAAGCCATTAAGGCTAGAAGATGAAGACACTAAAGACACTGACAAGCACAATACATAAAGAAAACTTACGTTTAGTTATTTACGTTTCCAACATTCCTAAGTAACAGTTACACAAAACAGAAAAATGTCCTTGAAATAATCATTCAGCTGATAACATTAAAGTAGGGCATGGTAGGCTGTGAACACGTGGACGTGGATAAGAAACATTCGATTAAAAGTGTAAAAAATTAATGCGGCGCCATTGTTATTGTTTTAGAATTTCAAACGTGTGCATACTTCCAGATGTACCAAACAATCTATAAGTAATGGCACGCGTCTGTTGAAGTCTTAGCTTGAACATGGATTGCCACTTGCGAAAATATGGGGGTGACGCAACCGGGAATCTAACCTCGTTGGTTGGAGGTTTGTAGTCTGACCACTACACAAACACGGTCCCTTTAGAATAGGTGGAATATCAGTGATTGTTTAAGCGAAACGATTTGCTGATTGAATAAGAGACAGCTAATTGGGCGCTGTGAAATTAATATTGTTTATATTTAATTAAGGCAAATCATTACGAGATATCAACATATTTCCAATAGTCACTAGTGATATTGCGCTATTTAAAGCAATTAAATAATTTAAATATTAACAATATAGTCGGAATTGGAACCCACATCTTCCATATATTAGATTCTCACCTTATCAATATAGCTACCAGGTGAATGTNAATATAGTCGGAATTGGAACCCACATCTTCCATATATTAGATTCTCACCTTATCAATATAGCTACCAGGTGAATGTTGACTACAAAGTGGAACATATGGTTTTTACATTTCGTAATAGAAAATTCGTGGCTTTAAATTGCTTGCCTTTTCTTTTGGTCCTTACTTTAATTGGTAACATTAGCTTGTTAAAGCAAACAGTCAGTGTGAGTGCGCTTACTTCACCTCAAACATGCAGTTTAAATCTTCAAACCAAGCGCTAAGTGGTTACGTAGAAACGAAGCGAAAGGCGTGAAAACGGAATGAAAGACGTAAAAACGGAATGAAAGACTGAATTTTCGTTTTAAAATACAAATCGTTGAAAACCAGATAATGAAAATGTCGATGAATCAGTGCAAAATGTTACTGAATTAAGAAGTGAAGGCTAACTGGCACTATTTCACTAATTCATCACTTAAATTAATTGAAGTGATTGTTGAATAAGCCAGATGCTGTTAAATGTATTAAAAACAGTAAAATTTTCACTGATCCAGATTTACTATGTACTATATATACTTCGTACTATCTACATCATTTATGGCTAGGTGCTTCTCCAATGAACACTTTAAATGAAAATTATGCAATTATGTAATAGACAGCTGAGCGATGTCAGAGATTATCTTCCAATCAAAGATGAATCAGAGTACTACAACACTTTGAAACGAGTGTCAGCAGCAGATATTTTCACGGTATTACAACATCTGTTCTCGTCGTGTTTACAGGTTGTCCCTCAACACTTTTTAATATTTACAAAGTAATTACTCATGAAAAATGATGAAAATATTTACAATAGAAGGTCAAAGTTTTTTTAAAATGTGATTAGTGATCTGCGAACCACATATACAGGCAGTTTCATATACCAGCATCCTATTGGTCAAAATTACACTGGGAGTGATTAAAATTGTAGCTAGATTATTACTGGGATGTTTCCAGGCAATGAATTGGTTGCTCGACTGTGTTGCAATTAAAAGAATTGTCATGAGTAACACGAGCTATAGTTCTTACTCTTCTTCATGCAAATAAACAAAACAAATTAATTTCGTATCAAGAAAGTAACGGGTTATGTGATACAGTGTTCATATACGATCATCATAAAAACTTGGAAAGTACATACAGGCGAGTTTTTTCTTCGGGAAGCAGAAATCGTCATACTGCCGTTGCCGAGTTACACTTGGGGACAGTGCTAAAAATGATGAGAAATGTTTGTATACTTTTTGAGATAAATTCAAATTAATTAAAGTTTATGTGTTAGTAGTTATAAATTAATGAAGAAATTTTTTGAAAAAATAAAACAGTTTAAGAAATTATTTTAGAAGGAATACTCCTGTTACAAGTTGTGATCAGGCCCTTAGCAGAGCCGCCTGCCTGATAACACCTTCACTTATTTATCCAGAACATGGGACGCGATGGCTTAAATTACTTATGAAATCGCAAACCACTGAAAACCCACACACGGGCCAGTAAACGGGGGCAACGCAGCAGATATAGGGCAGAGTAGTCCATGGCCTGGTGTCTTTGTCGTCGGACCATTGCAACGAGAAGACCACTGAAGATAGGAGTGTACGGCCGTCTACTTGCGCCATCTTAATCAGTCAATACATAAACAAGAGGAGGACTCTTCAATTTGGCTTTTTCGGAACGTGGCTGGTTAAATCTCCATATTTTAACATATCTTAATATTTCAGTATATTAGTTTAGCTCTCTCGTTTATATTCATTTATATTAATACTGAAATAATAATGTCCAAACCTAATGTTAAATAAACCTCATATATACTAGTGTTCATTACATAAGTCATATCAATACCTTGTTAAGGCCCTATATCCCCGTTAAGGATAAATATTAACTAAATATCAAAAACATAACAGAACTAAGGGGCCGATCCATAGTATGGCCTTTGATGGGGAAATGAGTTGTGCATTTTGATTTACTTTTACATCCGTCTATACACTCGCAGCTTGGATCCTTTATAATTATCTGCAAAAAAAATGTATTGCGATATATCTAAACAATTACATAGAACCAATTTAAAAATAAATCTCATTCGTATTCATAAGATTGCAAGAACTGGTGCAAATGTTCGTGAATTATATTTATGAGTTGGATAAGTTATAATACAAACCATTATGTGTGGTAAACACTTGGGAGGAGAAATGTTTTCATATTCTTTCCTGTCGTACCCACTACTGACTTTATCATTATTGAAACAACTTAAGAAGATCTTAGTGTTATGTGTCAAACCTGCTGAGATGGAGATAAAAAGGCCTTCGTGTCGATATCTCAGCGCTATATGTTACAAGGATGCGAGTCCTTGAGCTTTCCAGCAGATCTGACATCTACGTAACTGATAACGAGCGGCCATAAGAACTGCCACTCACACACATCTAGCCCAGTCTGCCTGGTGACTTGGTGTCCTGATCGCCGTGATTCTATNGCCATAAGAACTGCCACTCACACACATCTAGCCCAGTCTGCCTGGTGACTTGGTGTCCTGATCGCCGTGATTCTACATTGTTGGGGGTGAGCAGTGCTAAAGTGAGTTACTGTCCGGGGTCTCCACAGGTCTGGAGGCACTCTCACACCAGGAAGGCCCACTAAGTGTGAACACATTGTGAGGCTACGAGGTGAGGCTGTGTCGACCAGCTTCTCCACTCAATCTCGCCAGGCAATTCCTGCCTGGTTCTACTTGTACAGCAGGCTGCAAATCCTGCCGATTTATGCGTTTTAACATACACGGACAGCAGTAACAGTAATTTGGGAAAGCTTGTAACAGTTTAGTTAAACATTGTACTGTATGTTTTCATTTTAAACGAATGCTTTACAGTACCGATCTTAATGTAGACTTAATGACCAACGGTTTTTAATATAAAGAGCATGGCAATGTGTAAGAAATCTCAGAGTTTTCATTCGAAATTAAATAAAGCAGGTGTTACAAACTTGCAACAAATTACTGTACCATGAGATACTCCGAAAACCTATCGCTTGACCATTACGATTTTTTGACAATCGATGTCTTACCATATTTATTAGCTTCCTTGCAGATAACTGTCTGCATTTGTGTGTGTATTATTGTCTGTTAGTTTAGAGAGCGATGGCAGGGTTGTACAATAACAAGTGCAACTTGCACTGCACCTTTTGTAAATCAGGCACAATATTTTTGCTACTGGTAGCGAAAGGGAACACCCTCTGGCGACTTATTTCCATGGACTTGCACATGTGTAGATTTTAGCAAAGTCTCAAACAAAACCAGGTACAAGTTTCAGAATGTGACGGAGATACTCATTTGTTTAAAGTAACGGATTACGGAAATTCATTAAATTATATTTTTCCCAATGGGGAATAAAAAAACTACTCTGGTAATATTTTTCAATATAGCGCAATTTTTTTTTTTTGGTATACGAAATGATACACAAATAATTACTTTTGAATTCAATTGTGCGGTTCACCCCTACTTTAATATTAAATTTTAAAATCGTATTTATATATTTAAACCCGACAATAGTTTAAAGGTAATGTTACAATTACTTCTTCTGCAATCACCGTTTATATTGTGTGGGGTTACACAATATTAAAACTTCATTGAAGGCGTTGTCCAGGGCCAATAGTTTTAAGTTATTTTGTATTGAGTATAATGTTCTGTTATATTAAGTATCTATAGAAATTATGTAAAGATCCATGGCTCAAATTGAGCAATCAATTTGAATTTGGAAAGTTTGGTATGAAATTGAGTCACTTGTTTATATAAAAAAGAGTGGGCATAGATTAAATCACAATTAAAAAATATGAAACAAATTATATTTTCCGCAATGTAAAAATTTATATTAAAAGAGAAAAATCATTGTACATTGAACAATTTTTTTGAATGATGAATCAGAGTACTGCAACACTTTGAAACGAGTGTCAACAGCAGATATTTTCAAGGTATTTCACCATTTGTGCTCGTCGTGTTTACAGGTTTTCCCTGAACAGTTTTTAATATTTACAAAGTAATTACTTATGAAAAATGATGAAAATATTTACCATAGAGTGTCAATATTTCTTTTAAATGTGGTCGGTGAACTGCGAACAACTTATACTGGCAGTTTCACATACCAACATCCTATTGGTCAAAATTAAACTGGAAGTGATTAAAATTGTAGCTAGATTCATTATTGGGTGGTTTCCAGCTAATGAATTTGTGACTCGACTGTGTTCCAATTAAAAAGAATTAGCATTCGTAACACGAGCTACAGTTCTCACTTTTCATTCACGCAAATAAACAAAAAAAAATTTATTTCGTTTCACGAAAGTTACAGATGATGTAATATGGTGTTGATATACGATCATCATAAAAAAACTATGAAAGTACATACAGGCGAGTTTTTTCTTGCGGATCAGAAATCGTCATACTATCGTTGCCGATTTACACTTGGGGGCAGTGCTAATAAAGATGAGAAATATTTTTATACATTTGAGATAAATTTAATTTACTTTAAATTTATGTCTTAGAAGTTATATATAAATCAAGAATTTTTTTGAAAAAATTAAATAGTTTAAGAACTTATCTTAGAAGTATTAATCCTGTTATGAGTTGTGGTCAGGCCCTTGGCAGAGAGGCCTGCCTGATAACATCTTCAGTTATTTATCCAGAACACGGGACGAGATGGCTTAAATCAGTTATGAAATCGCAAACCACAGAAATTTAATCCACCGGCCAGCAAACGGGAACAACGCAGCAGACATAGGGAAGTGTAGTCCGTGGGCGGTGCCTTTGCCGTCGGACCATTGGAACGGGAAGACCACTGAAGATAGGAGTGTACGGCCGTCTACTTGCGACATCCTAATCAGTCAATACATGAACAAAAAGAGAACTCTGCAATTTGGCTTTTTTCAGAACATGGCTGGTTAAATCTTCATAGCTTAATGTAACTTAATATTTCAGTATATTAGTTTAGCTCTCCCATTCATATTCAATCATATTTATACTGAAATAATAATGTCCAAACCTAAAGTGAAATAAACCTATTATATATTGTTAATCACACAACTCGTATCAATAGCTTGTTATAGCCCTTATCCCCGTTAAGGATAAATATTAAGAAAATATCAAAACCATAACAGAACTCAGTGGCCGATCAACAGTATTGTCTTGTATGGGTTATAAGGTGTGCATTTTGATTTGCTTTTACACCTGTCTATCCACTAGCAGCTCAGTTCCTTTAAAAAAGTAAACAAAAAAAATTATTGCGATATAGCTAGGCAATTAGATTGATCCACATGGNGCAGCTCAGTTCCTTTAAAAAAGTAAACAAAAAAAATTATTGCGATATAGCTAGGCAATTAGATTGATCCACATGGAAAATAGAGCTCATTCGTAGGAATAAATGTGCAAGAACTCGTGGAAATGTTCGTGAATTAACTTTACGAGTTGGATCAGTTATAATACAAACCATTATGTGGAGTAAATACTCGGGAGGAGAAATTTTATCATATTCATATCTGTTGTATCCACCAGTGAGTTTATCATTTTTGAAACTTATTTAGGAATATCCTAGTTTTATTTGTCAAACCTGCTGAAATGGAGATAAAAAGGAAAGGCAGCAGCACATTTGCTGATAACGGCCTTTGTGTTGATTNTTTGTCAAACCTGCTGAAATGGAGATAAAAAGGAAAGGCAGCAGCACATTTGCTGATAACGGCCTTTGTGTTGATTACTCAGCGCTATATGTTACAAGGACGCCCGGCCGTTAGCTTTCCAGCAGTCCTGAACACTACGTAACCGATAACGAGTTGCCGTAAGAACTGCCACTAACTCACATTTAGCCCAGTANTCCAGCAGTCCTGAACACTACGTAACCGATAACGAGTTGCCGTAAGAACTGCCACTAACTCACATTTAGCCCAGTATGCCTGGTAACTTGGTGTTCTTCTGATCGCCGTGATTCAACAGGGTAGGGTGTGATCAGTNCACATTTAGCCCAGTATGCCTGGTAACTTGGTGTTCTTCTGATCGCCGTGATTCAACAGGGTAGGGTGTGATCAGAACTAGGGTGAGTTACTGTCAGGGGTTGCCACAGGACTGGAGGCACGTAAATACACAGATACTCCATTTAATATCGTCAGGTAATTCCAGCCCGGTTCTACTTGTACAGCAGGTTGCAAATCCAGCCGATTTATGGTTTTTAACAGACACGGACAGCAGTTACAGTAATTTGGGAAAGCTTGTAACAGTTTAGTCAAACAATGTACTGCATGTTTTCATTTTAAACGAATGCTTTACAGTACCAATCTTAATGTACAATTAATGACCAAAAATGTTTAATATAAAGAACATGGTAATGTGCAAGGATTATCAGAATTTTTAATTCGAAATTATATTAAGTAGGTGGTACAAACTTGCAACTAATTACTGTCCCATGAGATACTGCGAAAACTTATCGCTTGACGTATGCGACTTTTGACTATTGATGAGGTACCATATTTATTAGCTTCCTTGTTGATAACTGTCTGTATTAAAGTCTGCATTATTGTCTGTGTTACTGACTGTTTTTTCAGAGAGCGATGGCAGGGTAATACGATAACCAGTAGAACTCACAGAGTACATTTTTTGATACTGGTAGCGAAAGGGAAAACCCTCTCGCGACTTATTTGCACAGACATTCACATGTGTAGATTTTAGCAAAGCCTCAAACAAAACCAGTTGCAAGTTTCAAAAAGTGAAGGTGATACTCATTTGTTTAAAGTAACGGGATTACAGAAATGCATTAATTTATGTATTTCGCCTAAGAGAGTAAAAAAATTACTCTGGTAATATTTTTGAAATTACACCAAAATATTTTCTGTGTATACCCAATGATACACAAAGAATTACTTTTGAATTTAATTGTGTGGTTCACCCACACTTTTATATTAATTTTGAATTATTATATATTTATATATTCAAACCAGACAAAAGTAAAAGGTAATGTGAAAATTGCTTCACCTGCAATCACCGTTTATATTGTGAGGTGTTACGCAATTTTCAAATTTCATTCAAGGCGTAGTTTAGGCCAATGGATTGGTGTTATTTTGTAATAAGTGTAATGTTCTGTTATATTAAATATCTATTGAAATTATGTTTAGNAGGCCAATGGATTGGTGTTATTTTGTAATAAGTGTAATGTTCTGTTATATTAAATATCTATTGAAATTATGTTTAGATCCATGGCTGAAATAAAGCAATCAATTTGAATTTGGAAAGTTTGGTTAAACAGAGTGACTTGTTTGTATAAAATGGAGTTGCCATAAATTAAATCACAACTAAAATTGTTGTTACAAATTACATTTTTCCGACATGTAACAATTTATATTAATAGAGAAAAATCATTGTACATTAAATAATTCTTTTGAATGATTGTTATGTATTTCTCGACCACAAAAACTTACTTTTACTACTACGGATGTAACAGTACCAATCATTAGTATTCTAGAATAGGTCAAAAGAATTATTGGAAACACCTTTTAATGAACACGATGAAAACTACTTGGGCTCTAAGGCTGTTCTAGTGACAAATATTTTCTCAACAATTTAGTTTATTTTATAATTTATTACAGCTATGATGTGGTTTTTAAGCGTGAATACGATAATTTTAACAATGAAATCGTGATTCTTACACATTACAACAATTTTATAAAAACCACAAAATATAGTTTTATTTAAAAATGGTTTGTTAAGTCGCAATAGTGCCATATCGCAATTTNAATTTTATAAAAACCACAAAATATAGTTTTATTTAAAAATGGTTTGTTAAGTCGCAATAGTGCCATATCGCAATTTATTTAAAATCCGGACCGTTGGCTCAGCAGCTGCAACCATTCAATTTCAGGCTATTATGAATTTAAATTTTATTTGAAAGGTTAAGAAAACAAAATACGGCTGAACTACATAACAAATATCCTAGAAATATATTTAATGTTATTGTCATCACACCAGAAGTTATTTTGAGCAGTATCCTAACACTTATTTTAATTGTAATATTTGTATGAAAAAAATATATAAGTTTAATTATTCCATCAGTTTATATGATACATTTTTTTAAATTCACTCAGTTGAAATTTTTGTTCTCCCCAATATCATGCCAATCCAGTGGCGTAGCCAGGAATTTCTCAAAGGGAGGGTTACCCTGTCTGGACGTAAGGTGAACTACTATCGACGATGATGAAACATGTGTTAATTACAAACAATTTTGGGGGATTATTACCTAAAGGTAAAATAAAATGCTTCATAGGGATCAGCAATTGCAATCACAGGAATATATATAAAAGCAATACTAACCTTGTGCACAAAATCCCTCCTCCTGGCAAAACTACGTCACTGCGCCAGGCGGAGGCAGCTGTGGGGTAAGAGGCGAGGATACTCGCCTCCCACCTTGGCGAACAGGGTTCGATTCCTGGTGAAGTCACTCTAGGCATGAGGGTTTTCTTGCCGAACGATGCCGATGGTCAGCGGGTTTTCTCTGGGATATCACGTTTTCCCGGCCATTCATTCCTGTGCTGCTCCATCCTCAACTCTCTACACCCTTATCAACTCTCAAGACCTCTGTGCTAAGAGCCACACAACTATCTTCACTCATTCATTCTTACTTGTTGAAACAGACTCGTGCGCAACCTGTACAAATGAGTGTATATGTAGCAAATATCATTATGTTTGTGCACTTATTCATGTATGTCAAACATTCACAGCCTTTCAATCCAGCAGTTCGCCAGATAACTGATCCACCACAACATGCACTACATTGCTATTCTTGTCGCTCTCTGTATCAGCGGTGTCTATGTCCAAAAAGTGAGTATANTGCACTACATTGCTATTCTTGTCGCTCTCTGTATCAGCGGTGTCTATGTCCAAAAAGTGAGTATAATTATAATTGGACTACTTAATGACTTGCAGTTACTCTTACTATGTACATTTATGGGTATAATTTATAATGTATCATATTTATATATGTGTGTATATGTTTGCATATATACACACACACAGATATATAGGAAGAATGACCGATACTGACTGACATCAACGCACAGCCTCAACCAATGTTCCAGAAACAGGAAATTCGGAGGAAACAATCATTATGTATTAACGGCAGCCACCGAAGGGGATGTTTGAAAATTCAAAAGGTGTGAAATGGGGACTCAATTTTTTTTGTATGGGGAAAAAAATAGATGGTCCCATTAACTGTAAACTCTGTGAAAGTGATGTAATAATAATTAACTAACACATTTTTTACAGTTTCTTATAAATAAAACCATAGGAAAACCGTACTATAAACTAGGAAGGTCGTAAAAGTATACTAAGAAATAAATACCTATGTTCAAAATATAATCTTTAATTTAAGAACCTACTTATAAGTAAAACAAAATTATTATATTAATATCGAAATTTATTAAAATCGAATACATTTCCTATAACTGGAGCTATGTACATATTAAATAAAGCTATCATATTATTTATGTTTACATCACTGAGTTATTACCAAAGGTATACAAAAACACTATTGAATTACTTATATGTGTTCTAATTTTTATGGTTTTTTTAAGATGATAATGGCGTGTATTGGTCTGATCCGATTTGGATTATAAGAATTTTTTTTTTCTTACTAATCTGCAAGTCAAAGCTCTACATCGCAATGTAGTCGAAGCCACTATTGGACTGGATAGCCTCAGGGAGAAACAATGTTTGTGCCGCTTATTCCATTGATTCCTCATAAGCTGCCCCTTGAATTCAAGAGACTCCAGTTTTCCCTCAAAGTAGCAGGAGTTGACTCGAAGCAGGACTGTGTCTCCCGCATTCAGTTGTACGTGGCGTGCTCCGGTGTAAGTTCACAACTCAGCCTGGTTGTTTTGGTGCCTCCCTCTAGAATTATAAAGAACATTCTTTACAAAGAAGTATTGTAGAAACCCGAATTTCCTTGTTCACGCGGCTGATTACCAACAACAAATCCAAAATTGCCAGTCACAATTTTCTAATTTCTGGACTTGTATTCCATTCCACTTTCTATTTTTAATTTATATTAAATTTTAGAGACAAACTTATAAATTAGATAAAAGTAACGACATCACGATTCCTTGCGGACAAAGTCGCAGGCAATAGTGAGCGTGTGTGTATATATATATGTATGTGTGTGTGTGTTCCATTTAGGAAATAAGACTTTGTTGGGAAATTATTCGCAGCCTACTCTAAGATGTGTAAGTACAAACCAAATAGAACCACCACTATAGCTCCAGATTTACTTAATTGTGACTTGGTGAATATTTTCCACGTTGTTGTTAGCTTAAACGATATTACAAAATGTACTGATCAATTATTTAATTAATATAAAATCCTGCGTGCTATATTTATATTAAGCCTATAGTATTAAAATATCTCATTATTAATTTCTTTATTCTTTTGTGTTGAAAGCTTGATGCATGTGAATGAAGAAGTAAAGTGTTACACAAATACTCATTATAAATACTGTATTATTTTTATAAATAAACGAATTCATTATTTCTTACCGTAATCATTAAAAGAATATTTGTCATTATGCAGATAATTTTGTCCGCAATCTCTACATTGTCCACGGTGACGGCCTACCATAATCCTACAATTGGTTTTGTGTGCACTGACAGTTTCTATTTAAATAGTAAATATCAGGAAATGTTTATGAAAACACTCCAGTTTTAAAATATTTACACGTAAACGGTGTACTGAAAATGAAGCGAAGTGTTTCATAATGTATTCTTGCTCCACTCGGTCACTTATTCCCAAGTTTGTCATTAATTAAACAAAATAAAATTACATGTGTGAGTATGTTCGATACATGCCACCGAGCTCCTGCCAGCTGTTCCTACTTCCGGTGCGACGGCTCTAGTCCATTCCGAACGCTGATCTGGATCGGGGCGTGTTGTTAAGCACTGTTCACATTCCTCTTAGTTCATACTTGTTTTACTCTATAGTTAAATTTGCACCCAGACACTACGCAAGTATTTGGCATTCTCGCAGCACGTCTCATACCATATAAACTTCTAATAAGTTCGTAAGTGGGCACAAATCAGCAGCGCGTCAACTTCTCGTAANGGTGGTGTAGTGGTCAGACTAATTGCCTTCCACCTAGGCCAACTGGGTTCGATTCTCGGCGAAGTTGTTCCCGAAATTTTGCATTGCGAATCATGAATAATATAATGGTGCCGGACGATGCCTCTGGTCATCAAGTTTTCTCGGGAATCTCCCGTTTCTCAGCCATTGCGTTCCGGCGCTGCTCCATACTCACCTCACTTCACCATCGTCGGCTCTCAAGGACTCGATGTTAAGAGACACGCAAATCACTCAACTCAATTTCTTTCATCCACGCCGATCCTTTCTAGGGATGGAACATTGTGGTGGCCATGTCCGAATCTTCTTTTGTTCCCTCAACAAAACTTCTGGATGGTCAATAAAACAGTGTGTGACAATACTTCACAGGTAATGCGCAATAAAAGACTTTCATTCCATATATAAGCCATTAAACGGTTGATATTTGATTATATTTTTCTGTAAAACCTGTTGAACTATTGACGATTTGTAGTAGTACATAAGAGAGACGTTTTGGAAATATACTTCGAGATCAAATTACATTTTTGTATAGCAAGCGTTGGGCAAAGATACATAAAAATGAAGGTGTAAGAAACATTGAAACCATATTTAAAAAATGGATGTTTAGTTGCTTAACTAAAGCATACGTTCTTCGAGAGCCATTTTGTGTAATGCTTTTGTAGAAGAGACGCTTTACAAATGAAAGCAGAAGTTATTATTACATTTAAAAAGATAATTTCAAAAGGAAACGAAATGTTTTTTGGAGCAAATTTTGGCAAGTTTATTGACCAAATAATGTCAGGAATATCATGAACCAAAAAATGCTTTTCCATAATAGTGTGTACGAGACAATTTGGGATTGGAATTTTCATATATAACATTTTCTGTGAGATGGCTGGCCAGTGTTCATAGCTATTATTTGAATAAATATGTAAAACTATGATAAAATATACTTAAACTCATAACATTATTTATTGTACACAAACAATGAAAAATATATTTTTTATTTATTTTATACAGATGGATGATGAAGAGATACAGGCCGCCCTTGATAAATGTGATTTACAGTATGGAATGAACAGTAGTAGTAAGTACAATTTCTCTTAGTACATAAGAAAAAATAATATTGTTGATATAGTAAATTAACGTTAATGTATAAAAAATTAAAGTTTTTATAACATTTATTAGTAACTAGTAGGTGCTCTTAAAACAGTTATAGAACTGTTTCTAATCTTAAATATTGCTCATACAAAACGTTTTAATAACATCTTATCAGTAAGTTTATTTGACGAGCTTAGATATTGATTGAAAATATCAAATTGCCATGACTGCAAATAATTGTATTTTTTCAATTTAATAATGGAATGAGATGTTTCCCTATTTTCGTAAAAAGAATTAGTGTATACTACTAATAATATTTCTTTGCTGTTTTTTTTCCTTTAGTACAAAAAATGAACTTCAGCAGTGATAAAATACGATATGAAGATCTTCACGTGCAGTATATAAAAATTATTAATATCTAATAAATAATTTTTAATGTCCCTAAATAGTTTAGGATTTACGAGAAGTATGTTTTTAATTGTCTACTTTATGACAGGAGTAGTTTAGAGTGAAATATATTATGCCAGGTTGGCAGGAAAAAATGTCCGTTTTCTTGTACCAAACAACCACCGAGATTTAGTATGGAAAATTTTAATCTTTATTGTTCTAAATAGTCTCCGTATGCACCCCCACATTTTCACCATTGATGCACAAAGACTTCCACTCCACCCCCGAAAGCGCCACGGTGGTGTAGTGGTCAGAATACTTGCCTCTCGCCAAGGTGAACCGGGTGCGATTCCCGTCGAGGCCACTCCCGAATATTCACACGCGAGAATCGCATCCGACGATGTTTCTGGTCAGCGGACTTTCTCGTGGATCTCCCGTTTCTTCCTCCCACCTCGCCACGCCCTCGTTAGCTATGAGATATAGTTGATTAGTGTTCCGGCAGCTTGCCGCTTGGATTGCGGTGCAGAGTGTTTGAAACACTGGCTTTATGACGAAACCATTAAAACGTGCTCCCAGCATGTTTACCTACGAAAAGACATCAAAACCCATACGTGGTAGGAATGGTACTTTTAAGTTATAAATATTATTTTGCAGCTTTCCAATATAGATAAAAACGGCTTCTTCAGACTGCGTTATCATAAAAGGAACAAGCCGAACACGAAACCTATACACGATAGGAGCCTGTATTGAACTTTGCTACAGACTTTTCATCTATCAAATGCTATAGCCGCCTCTGAAGGTCCTATAAATACACTCAACACTACGAGAACACTGCACGCAGTTCAAAGCCCTGCGCGTATCTGCGGTGGTGCTCTTGTAGCGCGTTACATTGTAACCCTTATAGCTGCCGCGCTTATCGGCCAGAAAAGGAGAAAAACGATACAGGCAGGTGAATGTCGTAATGTAAGGAAGTTTGCACTATTCTTGAAGCGATTATTTTCATATTGAGGAAGTGATTGAGCAATAACAGACTACAACAAGGTCGTCCTGGCTTCCGAAACTGAGAAACACATACAGTTGGCAGAGAAAACCAACATTTACATTAGCAGGCATCTTCAGGGTTGAAATTCAACTGGAATTCAAATTTCATCACGGAATGAACAATGAGGAATAGAGAGTTATGAGCGGCTCTTAACAACGAAGTCTTGAGAGCCGATGAGGGTGGAGCAAGGTGGTTAAATATCAGAACCAGATTTCAAGGTGGTTGGGGGAACGGGAGATACCCGAGAAANTCAGAACCAGATTTCAAGGTGGTTGGGGGAACGGGAGATACCCGAGAAAACTCGCCGGCCAGTGGAGTTTTCCGGCATAATTCCCACATGCGAAAAATCCTGGAGCGATCCCACCGGGAATCGAACCATGTTCGTTTTGGTGGGAGACGAGCAATCTGACCACTAAACCACCGAAACGCCAATAATTGAATGAAATTTTGCATATATTCTCTGATTCGTCAGTTAAACNGGAATAGAGAGTTATGAGCGGCTCTTAACAACGAAGTCTTGAGAGCCGATGAGGGTGGAGCAAGGTGGTTAAATAACAGAACCAGATTTCAAGGTGGTTGGCGGAACGGGAGATACCCGAGAAAACTCGCCGGCCAGTGGAGAATTCCGGCATAATTCCCACATGCGAAAAATCCTGGAGCGATCCCACCGGGAATCGAACCATGTTCGTTTTGGTGGGAGATGAGTAATCTGACCACTAAACCACCGAAACGCCAATAATTGAATGAAATTTTGCATATATTCTCTGATTCGTCAGTTAAA